>CM037780.1:12319286-12333425 GCA_021229015.1 Solen grandis | reverse complement strand
AAACAGACATAATTCCTACCCACCATTTTTTGTGGCTTGAAACAGCACAAGCTTGTAGCGCTAGGCGCTCCCTTAAAACATGCTCCATGCTGATACGACTAGAGCTCTCAATGTGTATTATCAGCCTCACTTTTGATCCCCCGCCCCCTCTGACCACCAAGTATGAGCTAGCAATTTAGTTATGGTATGGTTTAAATGAGATTGAACAAATCTTCACTGTATTCCACTTAACATAAAAAATGACATCATCAGTCATGTTAGGGCTGTCCATAAGCAGAGTAATTTATTCCCAGCAAATCAATCTTCATAACATGACTCTTAAATATGACAAATATTGCATGCAGGCAAAATATTCTGAACTTTAATTTTTTGAATCAACAAACAACAAATCCTTGGAGAAAGTAGCTTAAAGTAAGGCTGAACACAAGTTAGATGAAAATGAAATTATGCTAAAAATACAAAAACAAATAACTACCATGGCAGAGGTCCTTCCATTTTATCAATGAGAGATGATACTCTCTCTTTCTTGATGTTGTATCTTTTTTAATCATTTCCCTCCCAAAGACATCATTCATCCAGTCCCTATAGACGTTAAGTTGATATTTTTCTGATCTCATATCTCCTCTTCCTACCATTTCGCTCATACCATCAAAACCTTTGGCCCCGAATATATATAAACACATACCAAATAGCTTTTTCACTCGACCAAGGCCCCCAGTGGAGTTTCTGACTTAATTATTTTACCAGTTCAATGATGAATGGAATATAAATCACGAGATATCTAACTTGAAAATCACAAAACAGTAATCCTCTGGAGATTAACCAGAATGTCATCACTTTCAGTAGAATCATGATTTGTTTTCCATTACTTGGTGTAGTCCTCTCCTTGTCTCAACATCAATCGGGGGGCCCTCACAGACTCGAATATCTCCATCAGCACTAGGATTGTGAATAAAATGACTGTCACAGTAAGATGCATTATACTTGATATGACTATTTGAGTTTACCTTCGCTTCAATAGTATTTTAGTCATGTAGCGACGTCCAGCTAATTACAGGTGGAGGAAGAACCCAAATGCACGGAGGCATCTAGGCAGAAGCAACAACATACCGGAGGCCAGCTGGGATTCGAACCCATGCAGTGAGGGGCTGTGTGAGTGTTAAAGTCAGCAACTTTGCCCTCTTGGCCACAGAGGCCCCTAAAATGAGGGGACAAAATGACAACAGACAGAGAAAGGAATAACTAGACAAATGAACATTAAAATTGATGCACTCTCCACAAAGCTGAGTTTATATTGCAAACTGGAAACAAATCTATGCAAAACTAAGTAAGGAGTTGAGCTAACAAGATTGTTTCTGACAAAGACAAACAGCTGGACAGACAAGCTGGATTCATTCCTGTGTTGCAGTAGGTGTTACAGGTAGTTTATGCACTTTTTACCTTAATTTGTGTGCTTTTGGGCGTTAATGTCCGCCGTCAGTATTTCAGTCATTTGGAGACAATGTTTGTTGTTGGACTACAAATCTCTCAGCCCCTCATTGCTGTGGGTTCGAATCCCAGTAGGGACTTCGGACTTTTCATGTGAGGAAGCCTTCCAGCTGGCTTACGGTAGGTCGGTGGTTCTACCCGGGACCTCTGTGTACTCGGGGTCTCCTCCACTGTAATTAGCTGGACGTCGCTATATGATTGAAATACTATCGCAGTGATGGTAAACCCCAATACTATACTACTACTACAATGTTTGTTGTTGGTTTTTATGTCTTATCCACAATATTTCAGTCATTTTGAGACTATATCTAGCCACTGGAGACAGATATAGTGCTGCTACACTGCAAAATCACACTGGAGACATTAGCTATACCTGTCCCAATTTTTATTACTTTGGTATATCATGGCCAGGGATCAAACCCACGACCTCATTCCAGGGCAGATGCTCTATCCACTCAGCCACTGGGACCAACCCCTCAATTTTGCATTAATTTAAATTTTATTTGATTAAGAAAAAATAATCAATGTCTCATGATTGTGGTGGTAGCGTTTACCACAGGTTTGTTGTTTCAAGTGCAGGATAATCATACTGTGAAGTCATTCAGGGGCAAACAGTCAACTCACTCAGCATTCACCCTTATGTTGTAATAAACCAGAACTCATGGTTAACTTGTGGTTAAATACACAATAATAAACCGCACCTTATTCAGACTCATTATTTTTCATCCACACTTGCAATCTCTTATGGTACAGGCCCTTCCTATTCATTTGACAAGAGCTGGGTATCAACACAAAAAAGAATCACAATGTATCACGATATTGTAGGCTCGATACGATACAGTATCACGATACTTGATAATATATAAATAATGAAGTTCTGACATGGTCAACTAATAGATTCTGCTGTAAATTAGATTTCCACCTCCAATGTTTCTATGATGATTAGCACATGGAAAAATAGTAGAAAAAATGCATTTTGAAGTTTATTTAATTTTAAAATTTTTTATTTTATTTTGAAACCTAGTCTGCTAGTCAATCTAGTCAACAAAAGGCAACGACAACTTACGGAAATAGACACTTTATGCCTGAGATACAAACAGCGAGCCAAGCAGCATATTCAATTTCGCTGGTTTACACCAAAAACTTTTGTCCATTGAAGTATCGTTGAGAACTGATTCTTGAGGTAAGAATCGCGATTCTGTGTCGTCATCCCAAAATGGTGATATATCGATGCATCAATGAAATCGACCCAGCTCTACATTTGACAGGCAGAATTTCCACCAATGAATGAAGACAATGTCTTAATATATAATGCTTAACTCTCTACTCATTTTGTTTGTTTTGTGGGTTTAATGTGCCAACAACAGTATTTCAGTAATTTGGAGACCAGTCTACTTGAGACAGATATCATGCTGCCACATGCAGTATCACACCATAGACAGTGGCATGATATTACTTGTCAAATTTGACATTTAACTTGACCTCTATTTTCATACGTTATGCATATTTTCGTCTCCAGCTATTGATAACCTATAAGCAAGGATTGATTATGTATACAAAAAAAATTTCCCAATCTTTTATTATCATTAAATAGTCAAATTAATTCAAAAGAAAATAAAGGTCAAATTAAATGTCAAATAATGAGTAATACCATATCCAGTCATATTTCCTGTCACTGAGCTAACCAGTCCTGGAACTACCCTTATATGCTGAGTGCCAAGCAAGGAGCTATACCTGAGTACCATTTTTCATGACTTGGAATGTCGCAGCTGGGAATCAAACCGTAAACGCTCTACCTACTCAGCCAGCTGGGATGGTCATTCATTAACTCATTCCGACTCATTTGCAAACAGATCAGACCCAGATCATGGTTTCCTCTGTTTGCTCATCAAAAAATCCATTGTTTCATATACCATTTAAAGTTCGATCAATAAATATTCATTGCCAAGTTAAAAATCTGTACATAAATATTCATGAGGCTATGGGTTAAAAACTTGATAAAAACTAATATTCCCCAAGTGATCTCTTCAGACTGATGATAGGCCAATGTATCACTATACATTTAACAGCTTGAGATTATCCTCAACTAAAAAATCTGTAATTCTGTATCACTGCAATTTTGAACTAACAAAAAATGGTTACCTTTAAAAAAACTCTTTATAGTATTAAATTCAAATGTTTCAAATGACATCTAGATATTTTTTTTCAAGAAATGGTTTATTATAATCCTCTGACTTAATTGTATATGAATTGGGTATTTGCAATTTAATTGGGTTTACAAAAATGTGAAATGGGTATTCTATATACATGTATTATATACAACTGCCTACATTTTAACTGAGTTTTCACATATTATTTTTCTTTTAGTAACCCCATGATTCTGAAAATTATCACTTTTTGCCTAAATTAATTTTTAATAAATACTCAAAATAAATATACAAGAAGTTATGAGGTGCTCATGCAATGAATACATTGGGCCTTTTTTGAGCCACCACTAGCCAGCAATTTAATACTTAGAAACTGTTCTTATTATACTACTATTATAACATCACAAAAAATACTGGCCCTCTCGCCTCTATCATTAATTGTCACAACAAGTCAGAAGGAACTTGCTGAGGCAGCTGATTTGCCTAACACAACTAATGAACCTACCTCCCTGTATTACAATGGTAAACGTGATGCAAATTTTAATGCAAATAAGGGAACATTAAACTGAAACTCAACTCCATATATTCAACAAACAATACACAGTCCAGTGACCATAAGGTATGTTTTGATATCAACTGCAGGCAAAATGTAGATATACACACATACCAATCTTGACTCCATTTGTTTTCTAACCAAAAATTTTGTAAATAATGTATTCTGTACAAATTCAATATGAACTAAATCCCTAACAATTTATCAAGTTAGCTAAATTTCCTCTCTGTAGGATTTCTCTTATCAATACTGTAAAAAAGAGAAAAAAACCTTCACCAAAATCCAGGATTTGACTGAAGATGCAGACAGACTGATGAAATTGTTGATAAGGCAGAAAACAGTTACTTTACTGCCCAACTTGATAGTAGTTTTCTCTTTTTTGCTGGATGCCCATGTTTTTCTGAAATGAAAACAAAAATAATTTAAAAATAATTTATAACCTTCATAACCCACATTCCATAGGATTATTTAACATGGAGCAAAACTATTGTCGCTGCTTCTTTAATTATAACCAATTGTTTTGGAACCAAGCTCTTGAGTGGTCTGTTTGTTTTTTCCTTTTAGCTGGGTTTAACCTCCAACTGACAGACTTCAGTCATTTGGAGACGATGTCTACTTGAGACAGATACAGTACTGCCACGCTGCAGTATTACGCCATAGACATATATACCAGTACGATGGTATGTCGCAGCTGGGGACCGAACCAACAACTTCCCACTCCCGCTCTGGCCTAATATCTCAAACTGAGAAGTTTGTGATATCATAACATCCATGATTTAATGACGAAGAGAATAGTATTCTTGCATATAATTGTCTCATTATTTACAATATACAGTATTCATACAGTAATTTAATAATCTTTAGATTTATACCACATTATGAATTTCTGACTTGTTATTTACACATTTGCTTTGATATTTCCCTGTTATGTAAAAAGAAATCCAGTTATATCAAGACTAATGTGCACATGAATTTAAATCTTATTATATCACTCAAATTAACTTCCCATAAAGGAAATGTCCATTATTCATATATAAAATTGGACGGCCAAGATGGCCCTTAAGATGCTCACCAGAAAAATATTGTTTCACTGCCTGCACAATTTCAAATTAATATATACCATAGCACAGTTTTACTGAAACATAATCCAAAACAAAAAATACAAAATTATAACAATTTTTGCCACCATATCATACTAATAAAACATATCATTACACATATATACATAACATGATTGTAAATGTATTGCAATATATGGTGACAATTCTGCACAACCCAGACACATCATCCGACAGAAATCTAATCACACCCTTGTTCAGCGCGGCATGGTAAATGGATTTTTGATGCATATTATATTTTAGGTGACATATCACATTATTTTACCAACATACATCATATTAATGTCTTATTGTCTTTCCAAATCCCTGAATTTCAGTGACATCACAAAATAAGTGAATCATGGGACTATATTACTCTGATGACAGTACAACAAAGGCAATTTGTTTACATTGCTTGCATCCATAATTATTGCCCATAAATGCCTAACATTTCCATGCACTTTATTATGATTTATGATTTCACAATTATGTGAAACATGAATATTATGCATATATTAACTTCTATCTAAAATTACACAGTATCCTGTTTCATCCCACTTCCTGAAGAATTTATAATGTCCGTATATAGAGGCAAGATGCCGAATCTGATTTAAACAAAATATTGTGAATAGTCTTTTGTTTTGCATGTATTTATTTACCCAATGACAGTATTTCACTTGGCCAATCAACATGGAACATCTGTATATAGGTGCCTGTCTGTGATATCATGCCGTAGATATGTGGCATGACAACATACCCACTCCTATTACCTTTACACTGGGCCATTAATTTTTTTGCAACCAGTCCTGGAGATACCTTTAAGTGCTGCAAGCACCAAGCAAGTTATCATGTTTTACAACTTGGATTTGTCGCAGTCTGTGATCGAAACCACAAACTCCTGATTCTGGTGAGGACACTCTATGCACTTGGCCACTTGCTCAAGGCCAGGAACAACTACGTCCTCTTGTTTACAGGGAAGCTGCACTATACCAACTACATGGACCAGTACTGCATGTAAACAGTTGAAATGATGTACAGGAACACACAGTTGAAATGATGCACAGGAACACAACAGTAATTTTCATTTCACAAAACAAGACGGCCATGATGGCCCTATATCGCTCACCTGAGTACCACTGCTCTAGAGGCCTTAAGTATTATGGACCATAACTTCCATACAAGGCATAATAATCCTGGGTTTATTATCATTATGTATACATTTGATCAAGAATGCTTTATAAATGTGGATGCTAGAAAGTAAACAAAGTTAAATATGACATTTTTTATACTTCAAGGGCCATAATTGGAAACAGTGGTCCAAAACCAAGTCTGCCTTGGCAAGATAATAGTAATTAATTCTTTACTGAACATTTAACATTCTGAAATCTGGCCAGTAGTTTTGAAGGAGATGATTATTAAAGTTTTCATAATTATTTTCTATCTGTTGCCAAGGCAACCAGATTTCTACATGGATCTTGTTTATTTTAGCAACTTTTGTGAAGGTTCACACAAAGATCATCCCTGTGAAGTTTAATCAAATTCTGTCCAGTGGTTTCAGAGATGTCGTTTAAAACCAATTGTTGACGACTCACAACTGATGATGGACGCAGGGTGTGCTCAGGTGAGCTAAAAGAAGGATTGATAATAATTTTAACTCCAACAGGACAATTCCTTTTTTTAACCCTACTTATTTACTCAGACAAATCATAACCCATAAAAAGCTGGATCCTTTCCTAGTCGGAGCAGGTTTTTCATCATCTTCAATTTTCTGATTTTCAATTAAAGAATCAAATAGTCCCAATAAAAGAAACAATTTTTCGGCCAGCTATAATTTTGGATGAAAGAAGTCCCACAAGTGTACAAAAGGTAGGCTTCCTTACAAGAAAAATACAATTAATGACCCAGTCCAGATTTGAACTCAAGAAACAGACAGTGATTAGGAAGAACAGAATCTGATAGTCTCTATGTCTCTATAATTAGATCTGTAATAAAAGTGCAATAAAAATTACTGACGTATGAGTAGCGATTTGTCAAATTATGAAGAAATGCGGCCCATGAATGATAACATTTAATCATAATCTGAAAATATCACCTGATTATCATTGCAATAAACCCAATCAAATCTAAATATGTCTCCTAACATATGAAGTATAAACACCAATCTATAAGCGTCACAGAAAGGCCTAAAGTACATAAAAGTTCAGTAGCCAGTATTACCTTAAGTTTCCGTCTCCGGAAATTAACAGAAAAATTTGGAGTCAGTGCTTGACTTTAATTCATTTACATGTTGTACATTAATCAAATAATCAGTAGACAGAATCCCTTGGGACAAGATAATGCCCGACTGTAGGCAATGGATCAGACTGCTAATTAATCAAACATCACAGCTTCCCTGTTTAAGCCTCTCTCATCCCATCCCCAGGCATCTCTTACTAGTTTTAGCAATTCTTCCCCGCCCCCCTTTAAATTTACAACATTTTATAGAATCTTAGGGGAAAAAATCAGATTATATTTTATGAACAATAAACACATAAAACATATTCAATTTCAAAATACATAATAACTGTCTATTCAATTGGATCAGAATCTATTCAATTTTAAACATAATAGAACGTTAAAACTGCACTTAATAGGAAAATGTGTATTGAATTCTCCACTTATAATAAGTGAAGATGACAATTTAAATTTTTCCACCTAGAGTAACCTGGTAAGAGGGGCATAAGTCATACCATAGAAATCTTGAGGGGAGAAATGTGTGTCAGACAAGCACTCTCGATTCTAAACTTCCATTAAAATAATGTTTATTGGTAGATCGACTATTATACCACAATGGCTGACCCATCAAAACAAATCATCCCAAAGATAACATCTGTTCACACTAAATGCTTACAGTTCCTTAGCTATAGCAGCCTCTTCAATGCTTCTCAACTGCAATTTCAAGCAACACTCTAAGAGACATCAGAAGAAAGCAGCAAAATGTACCGACACAAAACCCTACCAAACACCATCGAGATGTATTATCTACTTCAGCATCAACAGATGGAAGACTTACCATTAGTTTGTATGCTATGAAATTGAAACAGTCTTGCAATACATCAATAACATCAGGAGGAAAGCTGGTGACAAGATAATAGGAAGAAGTTCCAGCAACCTCAATAACCACATTCCCATGATTGGATGGAGGAAAAGTGGTGTCTAATCATCACCAATCCACATACTTTATTCGCTTAGTAAGATTTACTCTGACAGCCATAATATCCTTTTGCCAGGCCCCCATGCAATTCTCAATGAAATAAGAACTTAAAATTATGCACTGTCAAGGGCATAATTTTCCTCACATGCAGAAGTCAGGGCCACATTTCCAGGCATGCTCAACAGTCCAGAGATGCAAATTATTAGAAGAATGATGGACTTTTCCATGTCAAACAAATGATTATAAGTCAAAAATATTTTGGAACCAGGTAATAATGCATAATTTCATAACTAACAACATGATATCATACAAAAGCATTAATTACGCTCACAAAGGGTCAACTAGACCATAATACCCATTACGAACAAAATTGTATTTTAATTTTACAATAAATGATACAGAATCCTCCCTTGTAAGCAGTATCACTGTACAGTACACCTACAGATGTCACTAAACTTGAACTACCATGATCAGATGGCAAACACTACCCTCTGCAATGGTGTCTATCTACAGACTAGGGATAAACTGGATTAACTGTCATCAAATTTTCCTCTTGGCAGGGGATGAGGTTAAAACAAAACCACCTTGGGGGGTCTAGAAATGGCTAATTTGCACACAAAAATGTCCAATTTTAACAACAAAGTAGACAAATAAGACTGTGCCTTATCTGATAAGGAAAATTGTTAGCACTGTAATGATTACTACTATCTCTCCCTAATGAGAGCGTTTTATCAATTAATCTATATTCAGGGAAGGGGAATGAAGCAATAATCTGAAATCCAAACAATGAGGCTGATAAAACCTTACCAGATTGATAAAACTGCTTTGATGCCATAGTTTTAAGCAGATGTTGATTACTTATTGTCAACTACAAAATAAAACCAAACTGAGAGGACCTGGTATCAATGCAAATTTTAGATATATCTATGAAACGACCATGTTTATAAATAACTAGACCAAACTTGACCTTCATGGAATGACATTATCAACAGAGGCATTGACTAATTTATAAACAGTCAAATCTTTACGAAATCATCATCAAACAAGTTGAGCTGGATCTACCAACAAACATACACACAACAGAAAAACACACAGACCAATCACCCAAATTTAAAGTTTGGTTGAATATGTCCAAATCTGTCCTGTAATGTACAGGATTTTAATTAACATAAGAACATTTTTTTTTTTAAAAACAACAGATTAATAGCTACAAATCAGATTCTCTCTAAGCCAAAAAAAGTGATTAACTATGCTATAGACTTGCAATAGTGTACTAATTTCAACCACAGTAATTTCGTACCTTAACTTTTATAACCATGATGAATATAGAAGCTAATAAATAAGCTACATAACTATACCCAGGTAACATTATTTCCATCTGATGCCCTGCAGCCAGGACCAAGAGTGGCGTTGTATTTTGTGACAGTCGGCAAAACACTCCTGTGAATACCGCAGGAGCACTTGCCAAAACATCCCACGACAACGCCTGACACAGCAATCACTCAATGTGCAAACCTTCCCTGATAACATTTTAGCCTGAACACTTACTATATTTGCTTAATCTACCAAAGGTAAAGCAAACATATGCACGTCAAAACACAGTGTGGTATCCATTGTAAATCCTTAACAGAACTGCATCTGTGCCTCAGTCACTTACAAAACAATGCACAATCTCTATATATAGTTACAATTCTAATCAAATCTGAACAAAATATATTGTAGAATCATGATCATGTAATTATTACTGCGCAGGATGATTGTGATGATGATGACAATGACAATGACGACAATGTTGGTGATGATGATGATGATGATGATGATGATGATGATGATGATGGTGGGGATGATGATAATGGTGATAATGATCATGATGATGATGATGATGGTGATAATGACTCCAATACAATAACAGCAGGAGGTAAACACAATCAGAATCTTATTAATACTGCTAAAAATACCATATTCAGCTTTAAATTCCTTTAAAAAAAAAAAAAAACCTACTTATAAAACAATACGATTTACCTCTCTCCAGTAAAACTCAGCTGCAAGAGAGACAAGAAACTGACACTGTCATAAAGTGCTCACAATATGTCAACATTATAAATCAACAGCCCCACTAATCTGAAAAAGTTGCTAGAAATGAACATTTTTCCTCCCTGGATACTCACAGCACAGAGGCAAGGAGAGATCCTGTACAACAGCAGCTAGATAAAACCAAATATCAACTTTCTCCAACCCTGGTCAATGTCACAAAACATCCACAGTCAACACTGAACTCCAACTTACGTCTACCCAAACAGGTATTTACTTTATACAGCATGCCTTTAATCAAGATTAAACCAGGTGGGTTTATGTCATTCATTAAAAGACCTGAAGCGTATCCTTCCTACTGCAAACTTACCTATAGCTGTATTACAACCCCATAATTAACCTTGCCTTGCAAATCATTTCTACACTGAAATCAGTGAGAGGAACTGCAGGAAGATTAAATGAACTGTCCAGATGTGTCTAAATACTGCAAAATCTGGCCTCTGTGCTGCACTAACCAATGACCTGACACCTGGGATATTTTTAAAATAATGTAAACAAGCTTTTTTTTATTTTTAAGAATGACCATGGAATGAAACAGAAGCTTAAAAACTTAAAATTGTTCATGGGACTTTAAAAGTGGCGAAAAATGACTTTGTAGAAAAGCATGGCAGATTTTGCAATTCTGGCAAAACTTGAACCTCTTTTAAAGCAAGTGAGAACTTTTCAAAGCCTGACATTTAAATTAGTAAGACCTTCCTTAAGTCCTCTTAATTTGACCTGAATGATGCATTCCCAAACAGACTCTGGATAACATAATCTCTCTGGTTTAATTCCAACTGCCAAGACTAAATCTATCTACGATCTTAACCGGCAATTGTGACCACCTTTGCGAAAAATGCAGACCATGATCAGCCTGCACATCCATGCATTCTGATCATGTCTGCTAAATTTGCTTTTCAGGCAATATATTTTCAGCATGCAACCCCAAAACAGCTAATGGTACAGTGAAAAATGAAGAAGGACAAGTCCAATTAAGAAATTTAGCCATGTCAGGGTTACAATATCCCCAGGCTGATCTTTCAACTGACAAGTCGTCTGCTAGGGGATAAATTTACTACATCCAGAAATAGTTACAAACAACTTCTGAGAAAATCCTAATTGAAACTGATCAACCAAACCCACTGTAACTTGTCAATCATGTGTTCTGCTTCTCTTTCCAAGATGCACAGTTTTGAATAAACTTACATACAAACCCATACTGGAATAAACCTTATTCAAATATTGACTCAGGCTTCAAACTGTAAAGTCAAGCACCATCTTTAGCTGAAATTTACCAACAGCCTTAAGTATGACGGAGACAGTTGGATGGGCGTTTACATCTGATGTAGCTATGTGAAGTGTGTTAGCAATGTATATCAGGTTATCACATTCCCATGTACCTACATTTGTTCAGTCCGCAGGAAAGTCAACATGCCCTAAAACTGTCATGATGAAGGAAGTTCCATGTTTAAACAATTTTATAATTTTCCACTGACTGGTAATCAAGTTATTACAAACTAATTCTGAACTAGACCAGAATTCTTGTGACTCAAAAATGTCAAAAGATTCTTGCCAACAATGGGTTTCAAACCCACATCTTTTGGATGCACAGTCATGTATGATACCAATGGAGGTCAGCACCATCCAAATCCAGCTCCATGACCTCTGACTTCTAAGTGTGAAATCCATGTCCAAGTTACAGCCTGGAAAAGCAAATCAGGAAAACCTGCCGTACTAACAACTTAACACAAACATTGTGAGGACATTGTGGTGACAATGTTGAGCTTGCAATCGACAATAAACAGATCAGACTACAAAGGCTAAGTACTTATAACAGATTAATACTAAAACTGTTTAACATCATTAGAATTTGTACTCCAAGTTAAATTTTTGGATCTGATCAGTGTAATCTTGCGGGCTGATCTGACTAACAATCAATAAATTTAGTAATATGGAGGATAGGCAAGGGTTTTCCCTAGAAGACTCAATCTCTTTAAATTTATCAATTCAGTAATTCTTACTGGATCTGACCACATGGTATAGAGGGTCAGCTCAGATTGACCTTTGTATAAGCCAATCAACAGAATCATTCGGTGATTAGGGGAAGTAACCGCATCAATCTCACAATAAGGTAGAAAAATGTCTAAGCGGCCGGGTAGCTCATTCGGTAGAGCATTTGCCCTGTAAGCAAAAGGCCCCCAGGTTTGAGTCCTGGTCAAGCAGCACATTTTCTCACCTTTTGACAAATGTTTTACCATAGTCAGTCAAAACGCGCTATTTAAATTTGGGTTTTAAAAATCAAGCACTTGTTAAAGAATATAATACTTAAAAGGTCAATCTGACTGACCCCTAATGCAATGTTGTCAGATCCAAATTGCAGATAGTAAGGAGTGCAAATTAGGATATAAATTTTAATGTGATTGTGGAATACTTGAATATTTCACATACGTGCTTCGGAAAACCATGAAACATCACTTGATATTAACAGTTTTTTACTTGAAAAATTTGGGGTTTACCGTCGCCTCGACAATATTTCAGTCATATAGCAACGTCCAGCAAATTTATAGTGGAGGAATCCCCCGAATGCAGGGAGGCATCCGTAGAACCACAGCCCTACAGCAAGCCGCTAGAAGGCTTCTTCACATAAAAACCTAATAAATCCTGTCGGGATTCGAACCCACGCAGGTTAGGGCTGAGTGATTTTTAAAATCAGCGACTTTACTCTCTTGGCCCTGGAGGCCCCCTGATATAACAGAGATACCCCTTTATCAACATGAATCTAAAACTGATGAACTTATCTCACAGGATGAAATAGACACTATTCAGTCTTGCTATAGTCAAATGCAATCTTTCATAGACATACATAGGATGTGCAATTCTTGCTGATGCCATCCTTCTCACTGTTTTATCTGAATAGCCACTTAAAAGATCACCAAGGGTAAAGGTCAGCCTATTACAGTATACGGGATGTACTTAAAGTGCAAAGCATGCTGAGATAACAGGCATATACAATTACATGGAAATATGGCCCAACATCTAAATGATCTGCTCAGAGATTATGGACTTTACCCAAAGTACTTATACAGTTAAACCTTTACCTCATAAATATTCATGTACAAATTCATGGTTTAATTAGTGGTTATTAATCAAATGAAAATGGATAAATGAAATTACTTCTTTTTCCATGTGCACTGTGTAAATTCTGACTACAATAGTGCATGAGTAAAAAGAATATGGTAGACCCTGATCAGACAGCTCCTGCAAAGAGCTTCGGGTCTAGGTCTGCTCTGTTTGCCAAGGCTTCAAAACACATCAAATAAAAGGACTAGAATATCACGAAGTGATTCATACCCCCCCCCCTCTTTTTACACAGGATGTATTCACATGACCAAAAAACAATGTTTACACATAGGTTTTGGGTTATAAGCATACCAAAAAAAAAATTATCACTAAAGGGAAAAAAAACCCACAAACCGGAAGTCTGTCATGTGTAGGAAAAACGTTTCAAAAGTTTGCGTATGTAAACTACATTAGTAAGGTTTTTAAAATTAGTGTGAGCAAAGGTTTAAAAGTTTTTGGGAAAAACTAAAA
>CM037780.1:12269186-12319186 GCA_021229015.1 Solen grandis | reverse complement strand
ACTGAGAAAAAGATATTGTATATAGTACAGAACGTTAAGGTAAGAGTGTTCCAAATATATTTGTAAAAACACAATAAATTTGGAATACTCTTACCTTTCTGTTCTGTACATAAACAAATTGCAACATTTGTTTTGAAGCACTGACCTCATAGGTTCACTTCGGTTGATCGAGATTTGAATGGGGTTAAATCACTTAATCCTCAGTCAAAATCTTGACATTTCAGACATTAAAAATACTTATATTTTTACTTCTTGTGAACAGTTATGATGATCAATTATCCGTTGACAGTGGGAACTTGCCAGTAATACTGATTGGCACATTTTTCATAGGTATTTTGACACTAATTTCTGATGGGTGAGCTTAAGTATGCTGCTGAAGTTGGTAACCTTGTTCTTTTATAGTAAAGTGATTTTTTATTCATAACAACACTGATAGTAAATGTTAAATTTAATTGAATGTGAATATTTTTATACATATACTCTGATGTAAATAGCGAATTCATATTGAAAACCGCTATATTCAAAGCGCTTTGTGTGTGTAAACGGGGCACCACACAGGGTCTTGTCCTCAAATACCTGTGTTAGAAAGGGGATAGTACAGTAAATCAGAAATTTTTTGGAGAAAAGCAAAACTGGTGAGGACACAATGTAAACAATGATACAGATGTGGGAAGGAAACTAAGCTCAGAAAACAAAATGAAAGTTTGGATTTGATGAGAATTAAAAGGGTATTCTATGTCAAAAATTAAAATCATTTCATTTCAGTTCTTAGATTTATTGTATGTTATTGCAATCAATTTACATAACAGTTTTATTTTTTCAGACTATCCTGGTTTACAAATACAGCATCCAATCAGTCAAATATGTCACTTTTACACAAATGGCATAATAGCAATTTTAAGGTAAAAAACAACAGCAACATCAAACCTACTTTTGATGCAAATAGAATTGGAAAAGGGATTCAATTTAGACCTGGCACTGTCCCAGGTGGCCTTGTGGTTAGAGCATCCGCCTCAGGAGTGGGAGGTTGTAGGTTTGATTCCCATCTGTAACATACCAAAGTCATAAAAAATGGTACTGGTATAGCTCACTTTCTTGGTGCTTAGCATTTAAGGGTAGTTCCAGTACTGGTTGGCCTGGTGTCGGGATAATGTGACTGGGTGTGGTACATGTATTATGCCAAGATACAGCAAGATACTGCAGTGTGGCAGCACAATATCTGTCTCATTAGATGACTGAAATACTGTCTGCAGGATGTGAAACCCAACAAACAAAACAAACAATTTAGATCTATATCAAAGAAAGATGAAATAAACAGTAAACCTCTGATTGTCTGTTAAGCCATTCTAAAATCCAAACATAATCATTTGCAATTAATCATAACTGACAACAGGCAAAAAAACTGCCCTGGGCAAGGTTTAAGTCTGAAGGTAGTGAGACAGAAATCTCAGCACAAATACAGACTTCTGGCTGTGGCTGGTGATGCTCAGATCTTATGCAAGAGTGGACAGTAGTATTACTTGGAATACGAAGGCTGTTCGAAAATGATTGAGATATCATTTATAATATTGTAAACAAAATATTACACCACAAAATGAGCACTCTATACATATGCAAATTATTACGTATTTTGATAATATAATAAAATTACACTGCCCATCGAAAGACCACTATCCTGTCAGTACAGGAGCACGGTGACGTTGAAAACGTGATGTTTTATCAGGAATTGATGTAAATGCATGTCAAAGTCATTCCTTCTCAGAGTAAACGCCGTTCAATCTGACGCACTTCATGTGTCGCTGAACCCATTTGTCATAAACATTTTTACACCAATCACTGTCCAGTTTTCTTATGACATTCAGGGTTGCACACTTAAGCACTTGGAAGTTTCTAAAGCGAATACCATGCAGCTGTGCCTTGACATGTGGAGAAACAGCAAAGTCCATCAGTGCTAGATCTGGGCTATACGGCGCATGAACGATCTGGTCAAATCCAAGTAATTCAATCTCAAGCTGAGTCATCGCTGCCATGTGCGCAGGCATGTTGTCCTGATGAAACAGGACATTCCAAGGTTTTCTGACAGCCCTGGTCGCTTCTTCTGGATTGCCTGAATAAGATCTTGTCTTATGACCTGAACATTTTTATGTGTATGATAACTTTTCCTGCGTGTATAATTATATGTTTTATAATAATTAATATTTTTTTATTTTTTTTACTTTAATATAAACACGGTCTACGTATAAAGAAATATAAATACCTTAGAGTAATATGATGAGTTTACTGTATGACCATCAGGAACAAAGTGTGTCAGGAGAATGCCGCTGCGGTCCATGAACACCTGTGTTTCTCAGGCGACGCGTGCCTTCTTAGGGGGAGCTGATCCCTTAAATGCCCAAACGCTAGATTGTTGTTTAGTCTCATGATCGTAGTGATACAGTCAGGTATTGTCGCATGTAATGATGTGATCAGAAACCGCCTGCTCGCTTCCGCTTCAAGAAGACCTCCGATGCTGCAACCCACCTTTGATGATCATTTTCCATAAGGAGCCTGGGAACCCAGCGGGCACACATGTTTAAATGTTCAGTTAGTACCTTGTGCCCTGTGGCAACGCTGTTGTCAAATTCATGGGCAATGTCCCGCACCTTAAACGTGCTTTATTTCCTAAAGCGTTGGCGATATCAGATGTCAGCATTGCATTAATGATCAACAGCTGCCTGCCTCTCCATGAGTTGTATGGAGATGTCGCATCTTCAGAATACCACCTGTGCCATCGATACACAAGTGCCTGAGACACGCCGCTACCACTCTGTGTCATTTTTAACAGTTTCTTAGTTTCCACTGGGGATTTCGGGAGCTCGACACAAAATTTTATATAGGCTCACTGCTATGCCTTTACGTCATTGTTCATTTTGAAGCTGTTTCTTTGATAACCTTGGCTTCCTGTTAATGCTCAGAACTAATTTATTTTTGATGTGAACGTTATGAAATTTTAACGTAATGTTTGAAGTTGGGTCAAAAAGTAGGTCATGAGGTCAAATTTTAGTAAAACCTTGTTAACACTCTAGGGGCCACATTTTTGGCCAAATCTTCATGAAACTTGGTCGGAATGTCTGTTTCCATAAATCTTGGATAAGTTCGAAGTTGGGTCATGTGGGGTCAAAAAGTAGGTCAGTATGAAAAATGCAACATATGTTGCTCATTTATTATCAAGTGAGCGATTCAGGACCATCGTGGCCCTCTTGTTTTTCATTTTTCTTGTTTTGAATTTGGTATCTTACTGTACATAACATTGATTTGAATTTTAACCCTTTACTTCATATAGACTCATTTTGACACATTGGCAAACTTAATTTACTGGCTATACATTATGGACGTATCATTTTGTATAATCAGTGATAAATTGGAACTTCCGTGCATGTCTTGAGGAAAATGTTTATCATTTATTTATTATAATAATAAATCGATATAAAAGGGAGATATATTTTATGCCCCACCATGAAATGGTGACGGGAATATAGTGTAATACCTGTCCATGTGTGTGTGTTATTGTGTGTGTTTGCAAGAATTTGTGTCCCAGCTGTGAACTTGTTATGTATGGTTGCTTTTTAAAATAACTTGGCACAAGTGATCCTTAGGACAAGACAATGTGTCACGAACAAAAACCAGGTTGCTAGCTTGAAGCTCAAGGTCACAGCACTCAGTTGACCTTAAAATCGTATCCTAGCTGTAACTTTGGTCTTGATTGGTTGTTTTTCAAAGCTTAGCACAAGTAATCTTTAGGATAAGACCATGTGTTGTGATGAAGAACCAGGTTGGTAGCCTGAGGGTCAAAGTCACAGCACTCAGTTGAACTTATAATCTTGTCCCAGCTGTAACTTTGGTTTTGATTGGTTGTTTTTCAAATAACTTGACACAAGTGATCCTTAGGACAAGACAATGTGTCATGAAAAATAACCAGGTCATTAGCTTTAAGGTCAAGGTCACAGCACTCAGTTGACTTTTAAATCTTGTCCCAGCTGTTACTTGTTATATAAAGTCATGTTTTGAAATAAGTTGGCACAAGTGATCCTTAGGACAAGATGATGTGATGTGTGAAAAAAGAACCAGGTTGCTAGCTGGAAGGTCAAGGTCACAGCACTCAGTTGACCTTAAAATTGTGTCCCAGCTTTTACTTTGTTGTGAGTGGTTGTGTTTTGAAAGAACTTGGCACAAGTGATTCATAGGACAAAACAATTTGATGCAAACAAGAACCAGGTTACTTGCTTGAAGGGCAAATTTACAGCACTTGGTTGACCTTTGAATCAAGTCTTGGCTGTATTTTTGTTGTGAATGAATCTGTTTGAAATAACTTGGCACAAATGATCTCTAGGAT
The DNA here is from genome assembly GCA_021229015.1 of Solen grandis. Lineage (NCBI taxonomy): Eukaryota > Metazoa > Mollusca > Bivalvia > Adapedonta > Solenidae > Solen > Solen grandis. The sequence goes on along the minus strand of CM037780.1, from coordinate 12,314,814 downwards.
ATTATGTAATGCAAACAAGAACCAAGTTGCTAGCTTCAAGGTCAAGGTCACAGCAGTTAGTTAAGTTTTAAAATTTGTGTAAGCAGTCCTGTCTAGGCTGTATCTTTGTTGTGTAAAGTCATGTTTTGAAATAACTTGGCACAAGGAGGGATCCTTAGGACAAAACATTGTGTCACAAAACAAGCATAGGTTGCTAGCTTGAAGGTCATGGTCACATCACTTGCAGGGCTCATTTGATCTTAAAATCATCTTTTTACATTTCCAGTATTTCATATTCACTGACAAAAATATTTACTGACAAAAATATCATCTAATAAACATAATGGCGGGGGCATTCATGCCCTATGGACACATTCCTAGTTTGTACCCAAAACTCCTCAGATTAAAGTAAATATATGTACATTTTATATAGGCAAATGCTAGTGTTTCCTCATGCAATGACTCTAGAAATATAAGTTTAATATAAGAAAAAGTCCTACATATTATATGTGTAATAACAATATCACAAAAAGTTTGCATATAAAAACATTTTTAGCTCATCTGTTTTTCAGAGAGAAAAAAAGAAACGAGCTGTTGTCGTAACTCCAGCATCTGCATTGTCGCCGTCCGGAATCTTAACGATGGCCATAACTTCTCTGCTATTCAATATACAACTTTCAGTTTTGGTACGCATATTCATCTTGACAAGACCTATCCAGACATATGCAAATTTTTCACCTATTGATCTTTGGCCTATTTTTGCTGTAACTTGAAAACTTTAAAATGCCTGTCATTTCAGAACTGTTACCAAACAGGGCACTGATATTTCACATGTGAATTCCTTGTGGCAAGACCTTTCCATCAGTGTTACACTTTTGACCTTGACCTTTGAATTTTGACATATTTTTTAAATATTCAACAAAAAACTTTAATGTTGGCCAGAACTTCTGAACTATTTGATATACAACTTTTATTTTTGGTATGCATATTCATCTTTGCAAGGGAAGATTCCCAACTTTACAGAGTATCCTTGGAAAGGGCTCCATTTTTAGCTCACCTGAGCACAAAGTGCTCATGGTGAGCTATTAGAATCACCCTGTGTCTGTTGTCGTGTGACGTGCGTCGTCAACAATTTGCTTTAAATAACGTCTCCTCTGAAACCGCTGAACAGAATTTGATTAAACTTGGCAGGGATGATCCTTGGGTGAACTTTCACAAAGGTTGCTAAAATGATCCATGCAGATCTCTGATAACCATGGCAATGGAAAGAAAAAAAAAATGAAATCTTTAAAAATCATCTCCTTCAAAACTACAGGCCAGATTTCAAACTGTTTTGGTACAGATGTTCCTTGTGTAACTCTCTACCAAAATTTCTAAAATTATTCCGATCCCAAAAAAACAGGGCGGGGCTAATTTGCCTTAAATGTATGTAGTGAAATCTTTATACGACATCTTCTCTGTAACCACTGGACAGAATTAGATTAAATTTGGCAAGGATGAGCCTTTGGTGAAGCTTCACAAAAGTTGCTAAAATTATTTGGATCTGTAAAAAAAACATGGCCTTCTGGGGCAGGGCAAATTTGCCTTATGTGTGTATAGAGAAATCTCTAAATGACATCTCCTCTGAAACCGCTGGACAGAATTTAATTTAATTTAGTAGGGATGATCCCTTGGGTAAAGCTTCACAAAAGTTGCTAAAATTATTCCAATCTGTAAAAAAAAAAATTTCCTCCAGGGCTGGGGCAAATTTGCTTTATATATATATATAGGGAAATCTTTAAACGACATCTCTGCAACCTCTGGACAGAATTTAATTATACCCCCGAAACGAAGTTTGGGGGGGTATATAGGAGTCACCCGGTGGTCGGTCGGTTGGTCGGTCGGTCCAGCGGTCCGTTGCGTTATTGGAATTCAATACAACTTCATGCAATGATCAAGCACATGGAGAGGAAGTGCAGTGCACAAGAACCATAACTCCATCTTGACTTATTACAGAGTTATTGCCCTTTGTTACTTTTCCTTGTCCGGAGCATAACTTGAAAAGTACAAGTTGGATTTCAAAACAATTTCATACAATGGTCAACCACAATATGAGGAAGTGCAGTTCACAAGAACCATAACTCTATCTAGAGTAATTACAGAGTTATTTCCCTTTGTTACTTTTCCTTGTCCATAGCATAACTTGAAAAGAACTAGTTGGAATTCAAAACAATTTCAGAACCATAACTCTATCTATTGTAATTACAGAGTTATTGCCCTTTGTTTCTTTTCCTTGTCCAGAGCTTAACTTTAAAACTACTGGTTGGAATTCAAAACAATTTCATACAATGGTCAAGCACAACCTGTGTAACCTGGCCAAAAATCTGGGGAAAAAACTAATGTAAAAATGTCTTTTTCATACTCTTCTTCTTAATCCTAATAACTTCATCATTTCTAAAGCAGTATTGCGGGGGTATTAATCACATTTAGTGATTGTTCTAGTTAAATTTGGCAGTGATGATCCTTGGGTGAAGCTTCACAAAAGTTGCTAAAGTTATTCCGATCCATAAAAAAACATGGCGGCAAGGGGCAGGACTTATTTGCCTTATATATATATTGAAAACTTAAAATGACCTGGCTTCTCTGAAACTGCTGGACAGAATTTGATAAAACTTTGCAGGGATCATTTCTTCAAAACTACTGGCCAGATTTCAAAATGTTATAATACAGACTGATGTTCCTTGGGTAACCCTATACTCTGACAGGGGAGCGATCCAGGGCCATCATGGCCCTCTTAATTAAGATCTTTCTGAGAATCCTAAGAGAGTCATCTTCTCTCGGCTTTGCCAAAAATATTGTGACCATGACCAAAGTTGTCAAAATAGTAATAATTCTTATTGTTTTGATTGTATTTCAGTAGAGGATGGCATCCTATTCAGCCGGCAAAGAGACGGTGGACCTGGCCATTGATCCCCTGATCACATGCAAGCTGTGCCTCATAGAGTGTCCTCTGTACAACATGTATGAACTGAAGGATTGTGGCTGCATCTACTGTGAGGCTGTAAGAAGATTTTTGTCCCATTTTTAGCTCACCATGAGCACATTGTGCTCATGGTGAGCTATTGTGATCGCCTTTTGTCAGTTGTCAGTGTGTCTTGTCTGTGTGTGCGTCCAGCGTCAACAATTCTTTTTCGTCAAATTTCGTTCAGGCTTACCTGAGATCCGGTTGCGCATGCGCAGAGCACTTGTGGTTGAACGTCTCTTGAAAAATTATTTTAGATCGTAGATCTAGGTTTATACGGTTTCACGTTGAAATCTTGTTGGAATTCGTCGGTTGGACAGATTAACCATTGGACGGATTTGGATTATTACGGGAAACTCGATACTTATCGAGTTAGAGACGTTCTAAATTACCGCACGTGGTGTGGTTTGTAAAATCAAAATGGCGGACAAGCCGGAGGCTGTCACGCAAAAGGACGATTCTGAACATAGTTCAGAAAATAATGTGAGGAACAGTAAAGATAAGGGTAAGGCTCCATCTAAATGATCGGATAGAAATCAGAGCTCGTCGAGTTCTAGCAAACAAACGACTGGCACAGTGGTGTCATCGGAAGACAAGATACTTGGCTTGTTAGATGCAATGCAAAGTCGTTTGATAAACAGATGCCTGATCAAAGTTCCAAACTAACAGAACTCGCAAACAAAGTAGTTTACATGAGCAAATAATCAATGAAGAAGAATATCAGTACGAAGATGCTGAGATTGTGGATTTCGACACTCAATTTGATCAGGGTCAGCCTAGTGGCTCGGACCAAGGAGATAGCAATGATCTTTCCTTGAAAAGGAAAGAAGAAGATATTGATGCCAATAACAATAGATTTAGAGATATGGCAAAACGTTTCAAAACAAGTGAACACTGTGGTCCAAATGTAGATTCAGTGCTGGCTGAAACTGTGAATGACCTATTTTTGAATGGCTTAGAGGAAGAACACTACTCTAGATTAGTGAAAGATGATAACAATGCTAGACCAGAAAATCGTGAGGCATTAACTGTGGTTAAGATGAATCAGTTGATTTGGGATGCGGTGTCGCCAACAGCGCGCACTACTGACAGAAAAATGCAAATGATTGAAGAAACGGTCATTAAAAGCGGCACTATGCTAGTGAAAACTGTCAATAAGTTGGCAAAACTGGAGAAGGACGGTTCTTCGGATATGACCAGTGAAATTGGGTCGGTGATTGACTCATGCAATGATGTTCTTGCGTTATTAGGACATTCAAACAAGCAAATCAATCTTGCACGGAAAGATTTTCTGCGGCCAGAAATGAGCCGAGAGTATTCTCACCTTTGCAGTCAGTCGAGACCCTATACGCAATTCTTGTTTTGCGATGAAGTTTCAAAATCGGCCAAGGAAATAGAAGACTGTTCAAAGATCAGTTATCGATTGTTTGATCGTCGTGGATATCGAGGTGGATTAGTTCCACGGCGGCAGTTTGCCCATGGACTTCGATTCCGTGGAGGTTATTGGTGATGCTTATGGCCCTCACCCAGGCTGCACAGATTCAAACTTTACAGTTAATTTGTTACAAAAGTTTAAAAAAGTTAAAGACAGAGTTTGTGTTTTTGTTTGATGATTCTTTGAAACAAAATAGGCCAGGTTGTAACATTTTTTCTATTTCTTTCAAGGCCTACCCTCCAGATAGGAGGCTTTGCATTAATACTGTTCTTAAGGAATATTTGTGTCGTACAAAGGCTATACGAACAGACAAAATTCAGATCGTTTGTTAATCAGCTACATGAAACCTTATGGAAGCGTTCTAGGGATACCATATCTCAGTGGATCAAAACAATCATTGCTAAAGCTGGAATAGACATTACGAAGTTTAAGTCACATAGTGTTCGAGCAGCAGCAACTTCAAAGGCCAAGTTATCAGCTGTACCCATATCTACAATCCTGGAGAAAGCAGGGTGGTCTAGACATAATACATTTGCAAAGTTTTACGACAAGCCTATTGTGAACACTAGGGACAGATTCCAAGAAGGAGTCCTTGGATAGTGAAAGGCCTTTTCTCACATTAGGCTTTAAAGTCTCAGGTAAGCCTGAACGAAATTTGATGAAAAAGAATTTAAAAAATTAAACGAAACTTACCTGGTAAGTTGAAGTTTGATTTCAATTCTTTGAGTCAAGAATTGAGGGAGGGCTTAATTGCCACCCTCCCACCCGACAGAGTTTACTAACATGTACAGAGTTTACAAACAATGGTATTCTTATGAAGTTTAGGCTAATGTGATAAAACGCGTTTTTAAAGAGTGGTCTGTGCATGCGCAACCGAATCTCAGTTAAGCCCTCCCTCAATTCTTAACTCAAAGAATTGAAAACAAACTTCAACTTACCAGGTAAGTTTCGTTTAATTTTTTTAAATTTTCTTTAAACGACATCTCCTCTGAAACCACTGAGCCAAATTTGATAAAAATCGCCTGTGATGTTCCTTGCATGAAGCTCTACCAAAGGTTACTGTCCGTTTTACATCTGAGTCACAGGAGCTAAAACTAGATTTGTAAAATGAAATCTTTAAAAATCTTCTTCCCGAAACAGCATGGCCTAGTGCTGAGATATTTGGTGTGTGGCATTAACTTATGACCCTCTACCAAGATTGTTCAAATCATGACCCTGGGGTCAAAATAAGCCCTGCCCCAGGGGTCACTTGATTTTACATAGACTTAAATAGGAAAACTAGAAAACTTTCTTGTCAGAAACTAAAAGGCCTGGTGTTAAGATATTTGGTATGTAATATGGCCTAGTAGACATGTACAAAGTTTGCTCAAATCATAGCCCTGGGGTCAAAATTGGCCCTGCACCAGGGGTCACTTGATTTGACATAGACTTATATAAGAGAGTCTTTAAAAGATCTTGTCTGAAACCACAAGATTTGGGTTTAGATTTTTGGTATGAAACATGGCCTTGTGAACCTGAACCAGGTTTTCAAATCATGGCTCTTGGGTATAAATTGGTCCCACCCTAGGGGTCACTTGATTTTATAGCTATGACCATCAGAATTTGGACCACAGATACAGTTTTTGTGTGGAATTACGAACATTTTCTTGTACTTCTGCATGGATTTTGTATTCAGTATGACTGTTGTTTTTTTTTTGTTGTTTTTTTTAAACAAATTATAATGTGGAAAAAGAAATTCTTTAAACCTCACATTTACCGAATATATGATATATTAACAATTAAGCAATTTGATCAGAGAGAAAAGACTCAATACAAAAAATAAACATATAGATTATAAATAAGGGAAGAGATTATACTGTAGAAAATCATGACTGTTATGTTTACATGGACATTGTATTTTTGTACTCTACACTTGTAATAAATGTATTGTTATAATAAATAAAAAAAAAATGACTGTTTTATAAAAGGCAATGAAGGCAATATTTTTCAGGTGAGCGATTCAGGGCCATCTTGGCCCTCTTGTATAGGAAAAACTAGAAAAATCTTCTTGTCAGAAACCACAAGGCCTGGAGTTGGTTCAAATCATGGCCCTGTGGTTAAAACTGGCCCCATCCCATGGGGTCACTTGATTTTACACAGCCTAATGATAACCAGGTGAGCAAACCAGTGCCATCCTGGCCCTCTTCTTTCATGAACCTCATGGCCTTTTAGTCTTTTGCTATAATTGAAAAAACAAATCCTTTGGAAAATGAAGCTATCATGGGGTTCAGCTAGTTTTTTTTCTTGGAAACTTTTAAAAATTTTCTATGATCAAAATACAACATTCATTTTCCGCAGGGGTATTTCTTTTTTTTTTAAATGTAAATGGGGATTATAAGAATCCATGAGTATTCATTTAGGATAGGGATATCTTACCCGAGGGTCAGAAATTTCAGGCAGGGACGAGGCTCTGCGGAGTCCCTGCCTGAAATTTCTGATCCCAAGGGTGAGATATCCCAATCCTTCATGAATTTACCAATGATGGATTTTTTTTCTCCCATGAACGATTATTACTTGCCACAGACCGCCAGCCTTGATTTAATAAACATATCGCACTTTAATTTATTTTTTTTTGCACTTTTTTTCTTGCCGCTTGACAAATTAACACAATAACAACATCAAAGAAATCGGCATTTTAAAGTTCACACGCAAGTATGTACCTAAATTCTGATGTTCATTCAACTGGGAATTACCATTTGCTTAAAATAAAATAGCTTAGTTAAAAATACCAGTCCTTGACGGAACGTAATATTCCCCCCAAATATTAAGCCTATTTCACATTTGTAGTAATAAATGATAATAAAGGGATAACTAACTAGATTTATATAATATTTTCAAACATATATCTATTCACATGAATTACAAGTTAGTTATGTATCTTGATAAAATGTATAACTTACAGTCATCATTGTTTATTTGTAAACGTGACATGGAAGAAAGCTGATCATGTGACATGGAAGATAGAGTTATCTTCCATGAGGGAAATCCCTATCTTCGTATGCTGAACATGGGAGAAAAAAATATGTAATATCCTTGGATATGTCAATGAATTTAACTAATAATCAGATAGAAATGAATGTGTCAACTCGTTAATAACAAACAAGCAATAAATTATCAATAAACAAACCAACGGTAATCAAAACCGACAGTAGGTTGTTACAGTGCCACAGGCGTACTATATTTTATTAGTGTGAGGAAACTCTTAGGTGTGATCATGTTACCATAACAACAGAACAATTCATCAACTTCTTATACTAATAGACTCCAAATATTTTATACCAATTAATTATTATAACATATAGCGGAAAACTGTTGTTTTTTTTTCTACATAGTCATTGCAGAAAAACTTACGGTTTGTCGACTCGGTGGGTGTGGTAATAAGCGTTCCAGTTTTCTTTTCATCTACGGACTGAGCACGCATGCCACTGGAGTTCAAACTTGATGACTGACATCCAACATTAACTCTCTTCATTCTTTCAACGGTCGATTTCTTTGCAAACTTGCAGCAAAGACGAAAAAATTGTGACATTTTGCAGTTTGGATTTACTGATTTGTGTTTTGATTTTCTGTGCAACAACCTCCTATTAGGAGAGTCGATTATCTCCCGTGTGCGCATTTTGGTTGCTCATAACTAAATCCCGAAATCATCTTTAAGTGTTTAATTTAGGCTTTTGATACTGATGTGAGTGACCTAGGGCCATTATGGCCCTCTTGTTTCATAGATTTTCTCATCATTATGATTTATGATAAGAAGGGGCTACCATCCCTGGTGGCCGAGTGGTAAGAGCGTCTGCCTCGGGTGCAGGAGGTCATGGGTTTGATCCCCAGCCGCAACACACCTAAGTCGTAAAAAATGGTACTGTAATAGCTCCCTTGCTTGGTGCTCAGCATATAAGGATAGTTGCAGGACTGGTTGGCCCGGTGTCAGGATAATGTGACTGGGTGTGGTATCATGTTTACGGCCTGACTCTATCTTTCTCAAGTAGACATCATCTCCAAATGATTGAAATACTGTCAGTGGGATGTTAAACCCAACAAAGAAACATATAAGAAGGGGCCAAAGTTGAAATAGTCAGGTCTGAGGTGTGGAAATTGATTAAAATACCCAGTATACATATGGCTTGGTGCAAAACTATTGTGAGTGCTCCAGACAGTAAATAAATTAAATAATATAAATTAAATAAAATAAATAAATTATTTATATGTAGTTACAATAGTTTTGCAACAAGCCCTCGATTATGTAGTATGAAAAAATGATTCATAAAGGTGCAAAAGCTAAAGAGCATTTTTCATGGTTCTATCTGGTGATCTCATGGCCACCAAAAAGAAAAAAATCATTGTCATGTAATTTTACAAGATATAACAGTTTGATAAAATTGTTAATATTTAACATGAATTAGTATACAGCAGACCTATCTGCCAGCTACAAACAGAAAAGAAGTTGAGAAATATTGTCTTTCTGCCAGCTATAGATAGATAAGAAGTTGAAAAATGTGTCTAGTCAACTTTGAACATGGATTGGAAATGCTAGGGGTGTTCCCACTTTGCCAACTTTATATATTTTGCTACCAAAAACAGAGTTGGCAAAGTGGGAATTTGACCAGGTAAGGTAAAGGTGTTAATCCCCGATAAATGCTTGCGGTGCAACAATAAAAAAATACCATTGCCAGTGACTTGGAAACCCGTGCGCCATGCGCCATAGTCCCATTAAAATTGAAAATGTCCCATTGTTCTCACATTCCTGTGCGCCATTTGTCTCTTTCACTTTGAACCACATTAAGTACAATATGCATTGAATCATAATCTTTATTGTTGTTTTTTCTTACCGAAATACATTAAGTATGAATCGCATTTTCATTTTGCTTTTTTGCTGAGTAAGCCGCATATTCTCAGACGCTTATTAAGATAAGATATCATACAGGCAACTGAGCTGGACGCTTATTAAACCATATAGAATTACGCAGTCGGCTCACTCGGTTAATATAACAAAAAAGCTTGTCCGAGATGTTACATTCAATTTCGTATGGTAGACGCATTGAATATCGTCTGAAAAGAACAAGAATGCCTCAAAAAAAAAAGAAAAAAAAAAAAAGAAAGATCTGACCAACAAAAGTTAGACATCCATCTTATCGTTTTTAGGCCCACAATCCAGATATTATATGAAAACTGTAAATGATAATAATGAAACAGCGTCAAGTGCTGATTTATCGCAGTCTCCCTCTCAGAAAGTTACGAACTCTGCTTCATCTCCCCCTTGGGAAGTTTCGTCCGATTCATTGACACAACCATCCCCTAACCCTCAAGATGTCTCGATACCTTCCAGTACATGTAACACCAAATATAAACCTAGAAAAATCCAGTAAAGTGGAACTAAGATTTAGGAGGTGAATTTTTAGCTTAGAACTTTTAATCAGGCCTTCTTCCAAATAATGAGCTGGGATCTTTCTAGATCGTATTTAGCCTATGTATTATTTTAACAGCGTTTTTATAGTTGCTTCAGGTTGTTGAAGATACTGTTCTTTATTAACAAGACTATGTGAAAAGTTCTTATTTACTTACCACAAGTATATGTGTTCGAAAACCAAATAAAACTTGATGTTAAGCAGTTTTCCTTTTTAACCCACTAAAACTTTTCACATCAATAGTTAAAAAATGTCCCATTAGATTTGAAAATGTCCCATTGATTTTAGCAAATGATGGGCCATAGTCCCATTGAAAAAAATTCTTTCCAAGTCACTGCATTGCGTTTTATCTTGGCAAATATGTATAGTACTTCATACTATAACTCACCGATTTTAATGTGACTGTTAAATAAGCAAAGTTGAATTACCGATTTTTGGTAAAATATGTATAGTACTTCATACTAAAACTCACCGATTTTAATGTGGCTGTTAAATAAGCAAACAGTATTTCACACTTACCAACAGACTTGTCTGTTTTTTTGTCGGTCTTTAAATTAAAATAAACTTATAATTAAGTATTGTACAAATCATGTAACATGTTATTCACAATTATAACAGTTGTTTGTAAATACTTTAATAATACAATCGCAGGATGACAAAATAAACGATACCGCAATCTTTTTAAGTCGTCGCTATTGCGTTTGATGATCTTTAATTATTTATGATGTTTGAGTTAAAACAATTTTAGTATATGTCCACATATGCATATATACTTGGATTGTAGTTTCTAAATCTTATTATTATACGACTGAGCATGGCGAACGCGTTAGTTGCAGTGGAATTCATAGAGAACAAGAGGGGAGGGAGAACCCTAGTACACAACCAGTACATGTTCCGACTTAAGACGAAGAAAAATGAAAGGTCCTACTGGTACTGCGTCCAGGCATCATGTCCAGCCCGAATCAATACCTTCAATGACCAACTGACGAAAATGGCCGGCGAACATAACCATGATAGAGATGCTGCAGGAACCACAGCTGTGAAGGTGATGGCAAAGATTCAAGAGAAATGTCGGCAGTCGGCTCATCCCATTCCTGCAATATTTGACGAATCTCTAGCATGTTTGAGAACCGCAGAATGGGACGACTGCACGGAAGAAGTGGTCCAAAAACTGCCAACATTCTACGAGGCTAAGTCGTCGCTGTATCGACAACGGGCCAAGCTTCATCCGAAGCTTCCGAAATCTCTCGCAGACGTGGAACTACAGGGTCAGTGGACAGAGTCTACTACTGGAGACCGCTTCCTACTGGCTGACGATGGAACAGAAGACAGGATCCTTATCTTCGCCACTGACGGAAACTTGAGGATACTGGAAGAAGCAACTGAGTGGTTTATGGATGGAACCTTCTATTCATGCCCCAGCCATTTCTACCAGATATACACAGTGCACTGCATGATCGATGGTACCATGATGCCGCTGGTGTAAGGACTGCTCCCCAACAAGACAGAAGCCACGTATTACCGGTTCTTCAGTCTGCTCATGCGAAAGGCCGGAGAGCGAGCTATACATCTGCACCCAAACAGAGTGATGCTGGACTTTGAGGTGGCACCGAGGAATGCGCTGATTTCTCTGTTTCCGCGTGTGTATGTTAAGGGATGTTACTTTCATTTTACACAGGCTATTTGGAGGAGGGTACAATCATGTGGACTGGCTGGGAAGTACCGTGAGGATGGCTCTCTCACAACTTTAGTTCGTCGAGCAGCTGTGTTGCCACTGGTTCCTTTGGAAAGGATTGAGGATGTATGGTTCTTCGCCCTCGAGGACAACGAAGATGAAGGGGATGCTGTGGAGAAGTTTAAAGACTTTGTAACTGAGACTTGGGTGGAGAGCGATCGCACCATATGGAACCATTTCACCACAGAGGGACCAAGAACTACAAACCACCTGGAGGGATGGCACAACAAGATAAAAAAACAGCTGACTCATCCACATCCCAACATATACGTCCTGCTGCAACTCATCTTGAAGGAACAAGCTGCAAATGAAGTTAAACTGATTCAACACAATGCTGGCGGGAAGAAACGGCCAAGGAAGATGACTTACAGAGAACTTGACCAGAGGTTGGAACGCCTGAAGTTGCGGTTGGCAGAAGGAGAAATAGACATATATAGATACGCTGACGCAGCATCCTATTTGATTAAGTTGGCTTGAGATATACTGTGATGTGACAAAGTGTGCGTTGAGAAATAATAAGTGAAGTTTATGAAAATGTGTGTCTTGATGACTGACGTATTGTTTTCATTTATCCATATGAAATTCGTTTATTGACATCATTGTTGTTACTTTGCATTTATGTGACATAATAAAATATGAACAAGAAAACATTGTTTTTATCTAAAAATGAGACAAAAATGCGACAACGCGCGCAAGAGTGAGAGAGACAGAAAACGAGAGACGGAGAAAGTGAGAGGGGATATACATGTATATAGAGGAAATCCTTATTAGGTTTTCGCCTCTGCTAGGCGAAAACCTATTGTTCTTCTTCTGTTGATTTGTTTTTTTTTTTATTTTTATTATTTTTCCAATTCCACCCATTTTTGTGTCCAGCCTAGCGGCCAGATGAAAAAAGCTACAGCTATGAAATTTTGGACATGGAGTCATCTTTATCTGAACATGTGCCTAAATAGTCAAACTTTTCACTTTTGTTTCTGATTTAGCCACTAGGGGGCGCAATGCATGTAATCACTGTTTTGCTAATAACTCAAAAATTTGAAACCTGATTTAGATGTGTTTTTTTACATAATGTTCCTTGTTGACAGCCCAATCAAATATGATGGAAATCTCATCATCGAGTACAGGAAAAAAATTGTTCTAGGAGAGGTTGAATGTTCGAACCTTAGAAAAAAGTGAAATAATGAGGGTAGGTCTACGAAAAACCTTCCCACTTTTGTTAGAGATCAGATAGAAGAATTCTGTTTGCTGCATACGATTTGCAAGACATATACGCACAAAATATATGGGGTGGCGAATTTAGGAAATGCGTGGTTTGTCCTCTAGAAAAGGTCAAACTTCACTAAAATTTAGGAAAAATTAAAATTTCAAAAACATGTTTTTGTCGCTCCTGACTTTATTTTCTGTTCATTCTTCATGATATTTTCATACAATATGTATTGTTATGTTTGAAAGGGCCTCACAATAAAAAAAATTAAAAGAAATTTGAAAAGGTCAAGGTCATATTACTATTATTGTGTTTTTATTCGGCCACAAATAACTCCAAAACTAAAAATATTTCATTGAGAGTATATGAACAAAAGTTTTAGTTCTTAAAGAGCTCTTTCCAGTGATGTTTAGTTTTTGAAGATCGGACTTGATTTGGTCATTATACGGCAGTCCAAAGTTTGATCCTTTTTTGGAATAATTGTAAATCAGGTTTTATGCTTCAAATTCTGATTTTAAGAATAAAATGTTTGACTTGTGCGACTAGTATACTTGATTGAACTATTTGCTGCTTTGCTAGGTACCAAACAGTAAAATTTTAATCAATTTTCTTTCTCATTTTGCCGCTAGGGGGCGCTTTTCTTGAAATCATTCTTTTGCTTATAACTCAAAAAGTTGAAGCCTGATCCTAATGCGGTTAATTGAATTATGTTACTTGTTGATAGCCTATTAAAATATGATAGTTTGTAGATATGAGTGGCTGAAACTTTTTGAGGTAGTAACGGAGGGTTGAAAGTTCGAATCTTGTAAAAAAACTGTGCAGATGAGGGTAGGTCTACGAAAAACCTATCCATTTTTGTTAGAGATCAGATAGAAGAATTCTGTTTGCTGCAAATGATTTGCAAGACATAAACGCACAAAATATATGGGGTGGCGAATTTAAGAAATGCATGGTTTGTCCTCTAGAAATGGTCAAACTTCACTAAATTTTAGGAAAAATCAAAATTTCTAAAACATGTTTTTGTTGCTTCTGACTTTTTGTTCATTCTTCATGATATTTTCACAAGTTATGTATTGTTATGTCTGAAAGGACCTCACAATTAAAAAGGTAAAAAGAAATTGCAAAGTTCAAGGGCATATTACGATTATTGTGTTTTTATTTGGCTCCAAATAGCTCCAAAACAAAAAATATTTCATTGAAAGTATATGACAAAAGTTTTATTTCTTAAAGAGCCCTTTCCAGTAATGTTCAGTTTTTGAAGATCGGACTTGATTTGGTCATTTTACGGCAGTCCAAGTTTTGATCCTCTTTCGAACAATTGTAAATCAGTTTTTATACTTCAAATTGTGATATATAAGGAATAGAATGTTTGACTAGTGCGACTTGTATACTTGATTGAACCATTTGCTGCATTGCTAGGTACCTAATAGTAAAATTTTAATCAGTTTTGGTTCTCATTTTGCCGCTTGGGGGCGATTAGCTTGAAATCACTATTAATAATTAAAAAAAAATGAAGTCTGATTTTTATGCGATTTTTTTTTGCATTCTGTTCTTCGGTGACATCAATTTGAAATGACACAAAAAAGATAATGCGATATTTCATGAAAATGATAGTAATTCAATGCAACAGTTGTTCGTAATAGTGTTGAGTGGCATATTGCATTGTCGTGTGTCATTTTATACTGTTGTTTGTCGTTTGCAATTGTTGTTTATCGAATACAATTGCCATTTGTCTCCATCATAAAGCAAAACACACATATAACATTGCAGTACCCGAAGTCCGTAAAAAATGTTTTCAAGTCTACGACTACATAACAGACAGGTAATACTCAAAAGTATTCTTCTTGGTAAAAATTCTGATTATACATTGCGACAAAAATGTTTGAAAGATCACTGTTTACAGTATTCAACAAGCCATTGAACGAAGAAATATGTTTTTCGAATCATGCGACTCATGAACTGAATGGAATTGCTTTCATGAAAACTGATGATATCGCGATTTCATAACTGACAGGTAATACTCAACAATACTCTTTTGGGTAAAAAGTCTGCTTAAACATTGCGACAGAAACGTTTGAAAGATCACTGTTAACAGTATCAACAAGCCATTGAACGAAGAAATATGTTTTTCGAATCATGCGACTCATGAACTGAATGGAATTGCTTTCATGAAAACCGAAGATATCGCGACTACATAACTGACAGGTAATACTCAAAAATCTTCTTTTGGGTAAAAAGTCTTCTTAAACATTGCGACAAAAGTGTTTGAAAGATCGCTGTTAACATTATAAACAAGCCATTGAACGAAGAAGTATTTTTCGAATCATGCGACTCGTGAACTGAATGGAATTGCTTTTGCGAAAACCGATGATATCGCGATTGCGATTCTAGTTTTAATTACACACATTGCATTAGCTCAACGCAAAACATAAACATTACAAATAATACACATCATACTGCAAAGAGAAGAAATAAAATACACCATTTTAATATATATATTTTAATATATCTATTAACCTAGGCACAGCATAAACCATCTGGGCTTATTGTACATTATCACCGTTATACCTGACTGTGTACAGGTAACCTTCACTCAAGAACTGGAAAGTTGGCATAGTGGGAATACTAAAAGGTGTGAAGTTGGCAAAGTGGGAACAAACCAAATGCTAATCCCTTCTTCAATTAAATGTTGTAATGGTCCCAAACTTGTGAAAAAGGCCCCACAGACTAGACACAAAATAACCTCATCAGTCATGAGTTATTTTTCTTAGAGCACATGGTGCTCATGTGAGCTTCAGGATTGCTGGCTGTCCGTCGTCAGCCCGTCCATCTTCTCCAAAACCACAAGGCCTAGAGCTAAGATATTTGGTGTGTAGCATTTTCTAGTAGACTTCTACCAAGTTTGTTCAAATCATGACCCTGGGATTAAAATTGGCCCCGCCCCAGGGGTCACTTGATTTTACAAAGATTTGTATAGGAAAAATTAGAAAAATCTTCTTGTCAGAAACCACAAGGCCTGGGGTTTAGATAATTGGTGTGTAACATGGCCTGGTTGACCTCTACCAAGTTTTTTCAAATCATGGCCCTGGGGTCAAAATTGGTCCCACGCTAGGGTTAACATGTTTTTTTGGATCACAAGTAATCTTTCTGCGTGGAATTAAAATTATATTGCTGTTCTTCAGTGAGTGTATGGATTTTTTTATTCAGTATGACTATGTTGTAAAAGGCAGTGAAAGCAAAATTTCTCAGGTGAGCGATTCAGGGTCATCTTATGGCATGGAAACATTTTCACTAGTGCACAAAGGAATAAAAGAAAAAAAAACAAACTCTGATTAAATCTACTCACTTTTCTCTTTAGGTATATAATTTTCAATTTTGCGCTAAAAGCTGGCTAATTTACTGTTCTAGGTTTTCAGAAATGTCTTTTTTTATGCCCCCCTTCGAAGAAGAGGGGGTATATTGCTTTGCTCATGTCGGTCCGTAGGTCGGTCTGTCGGTAGACCAAACCTTGTCCGAGTGATTTCTTAAGTTCTATTTGACCTTAAAGTCTCAAACTTCATGTGGTTGTTGCTCATGATTAGTAGATGACCCCTATTGATTTTGGTGTCATTACCTCAAAGGTCAAGGTCACAAGGTCACATGTTGTGTATGTATAATACCAGACCTTTAAGTCTCAAACTTCTTGTGGTTGTTGCTCACGATTAGTAGATGACCCCTATCGATTTTGGTGTTATTACCTCAAAGGTCAAGGTCACATGTTGTGTATGTATAATATTTGACCTTTAAGTCTCAAACTTCATGTGGTTGTTGCTTATGATTAGTAGATAACCCCTATCAATTTTGGTGTCAATACCTCAAAGGTCAAGGTCACAAGGTTGCATTTGTATATATGTTTGATGACTTGGCCACTATATGGAAATTATGCAAAAGACTTTTTATTACTTAGATCAAGATAACATAATTTATCTTGTAATGTTGTTTTGTTTTAAAGTTTGAGATATTTGAAGGATGATGTATCATTTTCTTTCATTATTGTGGATGTTTGTGCTTATGGCTAGCAAGGCTGATTTGTTAATTTTTATAATAAACCTAGAGCACTAAGTCTTAATGTTTTGTTTGTTTATAACTGACAATGTTCTTTCACTTAAACCTTTGTGGACTTGTGTAAATATTTCTCCAGCCCATTTATTTCAGTAAATGTTTAGTTCCACATTTTAGCACATTATATTTTCACTCAAATGTTTGAAGTTTGAGAATTTTTTGTGACAAGCCAACATTATGAAGGCAAACTCCTTGCATGTAATATAGCTATATACATATTATGGCATATGAGGGGGACATATATGTTTCACAAACATTTCTTGTTTGTTTTTTATTTTTTTAAAGGTAAATGTAATGATCCTGTTTTGGTTATGAGCTAAAATATATTTTCCTAGTATTCTGCAAGAGAAGATTATTTAGAACCTAATCAGAAATGGGGTGTGGTTTTGAATTCTCCTTAACTCACTTCTCTAAAGATTTTTTTCCTAAATAAATACAAAAGTAGGATTATATTATACATTGTCATGTTAATCTTTGTGTATTTATAATTAAATTAATAGAATATGAATATGAAATTAAAGAATTTGAAAATTTTAATCTGCCATATTTCCAGGTGGGAGGGGGGGATGCAGGGTTTTCAATGACGCACAAAATTTTGCGTTTTGATGCAAAATAATCTGAAATGACCCCCATTTTGAATGCTAGTGCGCCGTCAATGATGCATTTTCAAAGCCAGGTTCTAAATATAAGACACATTCGATTGATTTCAAATAGCTGTCAATTTAAACCTACTACATGTGCTTCCTTTATTCTGGAAACAACATGTGACATTCCAGATGCATGTTCATTTTATTTTTTCTGCTTCGCTCTGAATAACAGATAATAATATGGGACTTTCCGTTTCTTAAATTAGAACCTGGACTGCCGGCATTGCATAAACGATGACCTCACGTCGTTGCCATCCCGAATATTAGGCTGTCTGTTTACGTGCATGGAAGCATGTTTTTATTTATGAAAACTAGACTTACTTTGATTTTTTCTCACCATATATCGCCCTTTTATTTGGATAAATTTTATCACAGAAAAATTATACCTTTATAAATTAGTCTGATGTTCAGATACGTTCTGTACAACTTAGTCCCAACCAATGATGGAGAGTTGTTGCATAGCAACGTCATTCAGATCATCGCAAATGCTGCAACAATGACGCAGCGGAATCTTAAGTTTTTCTTTTAAAAAGAGAACTCGGAAATGGACAATGCCGATCGTCCTGGTCCATCTAATTACCCAGATTTGACATCAAGAGAAGTTACTGTATAAACACTTTGTTGTTGCTCACAAAGGTGTCCACTCTGATTTTGATAAGATGTGCAAACTTCTTATAAATGACTATTCTGACATCTACACAGACCTAGTAAAACTTATGTCAATTGCAATGATAATTCCTGTCTCCAGTGCTCCCTGTGAAAGGGGATTTTCCCACCAAAACATACTAATATCCAAAGTAAGAAACAGGCTAGGTCCTGATAGAGTTGATAGACTCCTCATGATAAGGTTGAATGGACCTAGGAAATTGACTTTTTGGCAGCTGCGAGAGAATTTGCTTCCATAAAAAAAAAAGAAATTGTTGCAGACAGTGTTGTCCATTTAACCTGATCATAGTTAGTGGTACATGTATATAATACTGAATTGTAATTTGTCATTAAAGTCTACAGTAAGATAATAAAACAGATCATAACTGTTGAACTAAACAGTTATATTACATTATTTTATTTCCAATGTTTCAATTTACACAGGTTTTATATAACAGACACAGTGCTGGTATTAAGTTTTATTATTATTATTACCTAGCTGCAAGCATGTCCCCCTAAAATTTCAAATGTCCCCTAAATCAAATATTCGAGGGGACACATGTCCCCAAAGTGAAAATGTATATATTAAACCCTGGGGATGCCCGGGACCCCCTAGCAGTCATATAACATTCAGGTTTATCATACTTCAGATTTATCATACTTAAAAAAAACAACTTTTTATTTCTGTTCCAAGATATCCTTCAGAATGCATTTCCATCATACTTAAAACATTTTTTCCTGGGGTGGGGGTTGGAGCAAAATGCCCCAGACCCCAAACACTACGTCACATTCAGATTTTGCCCCCCTCCCCTACTCTTCAGCAGAAAGATTCTGGATTCGATTATTGGCACATCTAACAGTGACCAATTGTCTATTGGTGTTAATATCTTAACTTGTAAATAAACACAAACATGAAAATAAATAAAGTTAAGACAAATAACAAATTGAAAAAGGGGAAGTAACTATTGTTAGATCTCTATACATTATTCGGATATCCCCGATAATTTTGCAGGCAAATAATTTATTCATATTACAGAAATAAACTATTACTAGTGCCCCCTGTTATAAAAATGTGACTTATAAAATGTGATATTAAAATGACAATCTTGCCTAGTGCCTGATTACATTGTCTATACTTGTTGATCAATTCATGTATTTTGTCCTTGGATTAATTACAAATTAACCAAGATAACCACGGCATAATGAAATATACCATTACACTAGACTGACCTGTCATTCAGTCAAATGAAAATATAGGCATCATGGCCTTAATAGAATACACGATGTAACTTCCAGCAGGCATGGGGAAATTAATTTTTACCAAATTTCATTCTTATTCTTCCTTTTTGGTTTAACCTTAAAATTTATTAAAACTTAAATTTGAAATAAAGCAAGTCATTGCAGATAGGTTTAAACATAAAGAAAGTGAGGTGTTGAAAATTTAAAAAACCTTTCTAACGATACCCAGGTTTTTGAAATAGGACATTAAGAAAGAATGTTAAAGAAGAACATTAAGAAAGTTACATTGAAAATAAGAATTTCTAGAAAAATTGTTTTGTCCTTGTGCCTTTGCAGTTGGTCCCACATATTGGTTTAAGCTTTTATTTCTGTTACATTATATGTATAATGTGCTGTTTTGATATTTTTAAATTCTTTATGCTCCCTTAAATCGGGAAGAAAATTCTATGAAAATTCAATAAAGAATTATTTGGTAGGAAAGGGACCTTTTATACCAATTTTGCATGTAAAGAGGACTACTAATAGTTAATTCCAAATTTTGAGAATTATTGTTGTTCATTTTAAAGAGGGTTCCTGAGAAGCTAGCATCATGAAGATTTGACAGGAAGCAAAGCTCCAAGGTCTCCTTTGAATGCAATGACTTTGATTTTCATAGGACGTCATTTGACGTCACAGATTTCATCTGCTATCAATATTATTTTGCCCTCTACAGCTGTTAATTCTGGATGGATTTTCTTCATTTTTTTCACAGATAAAGTATGTCACAATAAGTAAATGAATCTAATCAGGTTTGACATGGTTTGCAAAGCAGAAAGCCCTATCGTTTGTTCAGAACAAATGAAATCTAGTTATTTTAATCATTGTCAAGGTCATAAATTCATGTCATATTGACATGTTAAACTTATCTCACACAGAGTTTGCTTATTGCAGAGGGTTTGTCATGACTTTGATGCAAGTTCATTGCAAAAAATCAAGGACACAACTAGGGGTGACTATTGATGCAAAATTTACTATCACGATAGTTATCGATAGTTGAAATAACTATCACAATAGACTATCAATAGTTGGTCCAACTATTGCGATACTATCACGATAGTTTCGATAGTTTGAGATGAAGATGCAAATGTCAAAAATGACTGTTTACTGACTGTAACGGTCTCTTCAGACTCTTTAGTTAATT
The DNA here is from genome assembly GCA_021229015.1 of Solen grandis. Lineage (NCBI taxonomy): Eukaryota > Metazoa > Mollusca > Bivalvia > Adapedonta > Solenidae > Solen > Solen grandis. The sequence continues at coordinate 12,294,207 of CM037780.1, read as the reverse complement.
TTATAGATGGGTGCTTGCGACGAATGTGGTCAGCCAGATTCATTGTGTTACCAGAGTATTTAAATATACTTCTGCACAATTTACAAGCTATTTGTGTCTTATCTACCTTGTCATTGCTTTTAACAAAGCCAAAATGTCTCCAAAGCGCCGATTTTCCCTTTTTATAGCCCATCTTAAGATGGGGCGTATTATGTGAACACTCACGGCGGGCAGCGGACGGGCGGGCGTGGAACATTTGTTGTCCGGGCTCTAACTTCAATACCGTTTGTCCAATCCTTTTCAAACTTTCCACACATGTGCATGGCCATAATATCGCGGATGAGTCGATATCCAGCATTACGCGTAATGACTTAGAAGTTATGGCCCTTGCGTAAAAGAAGTGATGGCCCCTACGTTGTATCTTTTCAAATTCAGACATTGCATGGCCAAAATTGCGGATGAGTTCGTATCCAGAGTGAATCTTAAATATCCTGTACACAAATTTAAATTTGTGTCCGCTTAATTCAATCCTTAGTCATCCTTTTCAAAGTTCAACATGTCTCCATAATCGGATTTCATATCCCAATCTAATGTGCATTATGGCCCGACGACCATACTGAATTGTGATTGTCGGCTCTAACTTCAATACCGTTAGCCAATCCTTTTCAAACTTTCCACACATGTGCATGGCCATAAATCGCGGAGGGTTCAATATTCAGCATATCGGTGAATGACTTAGAAGTTATGGCCCTTGAACACTTGAATAAGTCAAAAGAGACATTTTCCTTCAAATTAATGGAAATGATTGTTTTAATAAGTAACATTCATTAACTAATGGGATTTAGGAGACAATAGCTTGTTTCTCTGAGCTATTTCTGAGAGTCCCCATACTGTGATGTCAAAATTGTGGGGCCCAGTACCAAATGCCCTTTTATTGGCTAAATTTTGTCAGATTGAAGACACAAGACTGAATTCAATGATCTGTTCCGTTATTTCCAGTTATTTGACTCTAACCTGGAGAACTCGTGAAAGCGATGATTCTATCCCAGTGCAATAGATATTTTGAGTGGAAAGATTATTTATATCTATAAATGCGACATAAATGCATCCCAACATGATATGACACAACAGTTGGTGGATAGAACATTTTGCGAAATTGAAGCTTGATTCTGATATATTTCGAATGTCAAATCGAGCATACCCCACATACCAACTGCACCATACCGCACCCTATTATGCTAGAGTGATCTCCCTTATCTTGAAATGTAAAAAATATTTTAAAAAAATCGGAATTTACGGGCCGAAAAATGGAGATGAAACTTATGTAAGAATAAGTGTCGAAACTATCAATAGTTGGAGTTACTATCGGCGATAGTTATCAATAGTTCAAATTACTATCGACTATTGACTATCGTGACCTTTGATATCGCAATTTATCGATACTATCGACTATCGTTACACCCCTAGACACACTCACACAAGCCCTTAATTCTGTCTAGCTGTAATGTATTCTAAGATTGTGGATGTTCCTCATGTTATTACCAAATGCCCTATTTCTTGGCTACTTTTGATCAGATTTTGAAGAAACTTTACAAGACTGATAAGTTACCAAGCCTAGTTACACATATTGTTGGCCCTTTGTTATATTTCTCAAGACTATTTGACATGGTAACGGTAACTGTGACAGAGCGGTATATCTTGGGGTATTCATCATCTTCATTGATAAATGTGTTATCATGCAACGTTTTTTTTCCTTCTATAACTGGTACCGGTAAACAAACCCTTTCACAATTCAAGACGGACATTCACAATTTTCAATCTGGGTCCGATGGACCCTTTCACAATTTAAGAAAATTTTCAAAAATTCATATCAAAGAGAAAAATTATGCGTCAATAAGATCGTACTATCATAAATTTTAACAAATATACCGGCTTCTAGAGTTAGTACAGTAAAGTACTGTACTGGGTGTATACCCACAGTAATCAAGCTATAAATAGATACTTTGACGTCACTACCTCACTGTGTTGATACATTGTTAAAACGACATCCGGAATTGGAAAAACAAAAATGCGTGAAGAAAAACATAACAATAGTCTTGATTTAGTTTTATTGAAATTATAAACAATTACATACAGAAATTTTATCTCATGAAAATTCATGAATAGTTGAGGCATCATCTCACGGAACTTGAGGTGAAAACATGAGCGTCAAATAAAGGTCTATAACCGTTATGAATTGTTTCTGTGTATTGTAGATCATTTAGAGGCCTTTAATTTCGAGATGCCGCCAGCAAGCGCTCCCTGGTAGTAGATTATGAAAGCCAATATTATTGGCTTTATTTTAGGTCAACGAAAAGTCATTGCTATTGTAAGGTGTGTGTAATTTTCAAAGGTGTAAAGAGAGATTGTGTTGTAATATTGTTCAATTGATGTAATATTGTTCAATAAATTTAAAATTCATCAGAACCGCTTTACTCATGAATGGAAATAACAACAGTAAATACTGATACTGACAATAAAAATAATAGGTATATTTCACTGTAATGGAAAAGATAACTTTCACAATTTGTAATAAAAAACTTTTTTTTTTCACAATTTTCTAAAAAAACGTCGCTTTTTTTCACCAATGTCCTGGTACCGGACCCTTTCACAATTTCAGAAAAAAAAACGCTGTCATGGTACTGGAGAAGACTCCATGATCAGAGAGGGATTTCAGTAGATGTTTCTGAATGTAGGAAATAATGTCAAACTGGTTTATTTCCTTTCCTGTTTTACTATGATCTCCTGTTTAATATTTGGCAATGTCTTGGCCATCCATTACACAGGACATTCAAACTTGATAGGAAACTAAGTTGCATACCAAAAACAAACCAATGCTTTACATCTAACAGCTGTAAGCCAGCAACAAGAGCAGCTCATGTGGATGCAAATGCTTGTCTTTTGTTTTTAGCTCACCTGAGCACAATGTGCTCATGATTAGCTATTAGCGTGTGTCGGTGTCCAGCGTCCATGCATGCGTGTGTCTGTCGTCAACAGTTTTCTTTAAACAATATTTCCTAAACCACTGAATGGATTTTGACTAAACTTCACAGGATTTATCCTTATGAGACCTTCTATCAAAATTGTTAAAATTATTTTGATTGGTTATTAACCCTTTCCCTCATATAGACTCCTTTTGAAGCCCTCAATAGGTATCACATAAAGCCTGATCTGCAGAAAACCACAGTTAAACCTTACCAAATTTAATTACAAAATCCTCATTTCCAGACCACTGAGGAGCAGCGAACAGCATAAAACCTGATCAGCCTGCGAGTTACTCGCAGGCTGATCTGGTTTTATGCTGTTCACATAGGTCTTTTCATGGTGTCCTCTATGAGGGAAAGGGTTAAGTAGGTCACAGGAGTTAAAAATAGATTTTAGAAAATGCAAAATTTCCTGCAAAATTTTAGGCTCTAGAGCTTAGATATTTGGTGAGTAACATGGTGAATAGTAGAATGGTGACCCCCCAATTTTTTCCCATAAATTTGTTTCTAGTGTAGTTTTCTATAATCATGCAAAATTTTAGAAAATTATGGTGGCTAATTTTAATTTTCCTTCTTTGTCTATATAGAAAATAACTGTATTGCATTTAAGACTAATACCACCCTCACACCAGGGCTGCATACCCACGGCATCCAAATAAAATGTGCGCACAGTACTATTGCAGGCATAGCCGTAGCAACAAAGTGGCAAAGCCAGTGGACACCCTTGGAATGTAATTAGCTGAGTGATGGCATGCATTTTGAGCGTGCACAAAACAAATGCTGTGGTCCAGCTTTCTGATAAGAGCACAGTGGGGTTGCTGTAAGGTCGCCATAGCAGCACAGTAAGGTCTCCTACAACGCCACAAGAGCTCATGGGCACGCTCAGTGGTCACAGTGCAAATGCTGTGGTGTCGGTGGCGCTTGCAGAGAGATTATATGGTGTTCTCTGAGAGGCCACTGCGTCTCTACAATGCTTTGGTCACTGTGAGGACACTGTGAAATCTCATCTTCACAAAAATTGCAATCTCACGGCACTTTGGAAAAAAAACGCCATGCCAATACAGTGGAAATGCATGTAGTGTGACAGGGACTTAATACAGATATTTCAGCAAATGATTAAGAAATAATTATGCCATTTCAAAAGGTGCTACCTTTCAAAGGGACATCTAAGTCATGTATCAGTATACATGATGATGTGTATGTCATTTAGAATGTATTGCAGAAGTGTTTATGAAATGTTTCTTATAAAGAATAACTTCCTTAAAAGTACATATGAAACTCTGGCTATAGCGAACAGGAAACTGTGGTCTTGTCAAGTTCACCATAGACCAAGTTTACTGAATAATGATATATTCTACACATCTCTAATCAAAAGCAGTATATTGAGAAAATAACTGTTTTTAAATAATTCTGAAACTAAGCACATTGGATTAAATGCCCATCTAATGACTGGACATATCATGGATTCATTTGTGGCTGGTGGGGAAAATGGGCAGCTGGTGTCTGCTTAGGTTGTCTGCTGTCTTGCTCTGACAAACATAAACAAACCTTAACCAAACTTGTACCAATGTGTGTTTGCATAATATCTCAACCAAGTTTGATATTTAAACAGCCACATTGTCCCAGACACTCCAGAGTTATGACACTTAAATTATGAACAATTGTATAATTGCTGAAATTGAACACAACGTGTACTTACACAATATTTTGGCAAAGTTAGATTATCAGCCACATTGTCCCAGACACTCTAGAGTAATGTCCCTTGAACTGATTAAATTGCAGGATGGACATAGTTTAGGATAACCAATGCTCTTGTTTTTCTTTGATCTCAAAATGTCAACCAATGCTCTGTTCTGGATTTTTCTCATTCTGATTAATTTAACATTTAGTGTGAACAGGCTTTTTGTCAGCACCACAAATGTCAAACCTTAAAAGCACTAGGAAATATTTAAATGACCTCATTAAATGTATGCTGGCAATTTCTTCTCTCTGAAATCCCACACCTGCTTCCTTCAAGATGAGTAGCAATCAATAAGCTTGGCTTTTCTCCGTTGTAGAGAGTTGTTAAGGTAAAAACAACAGTTGCTATGGTCATTATCTGCCTGATCACTGAATGATATTTATGGGCAATATCATCCACTCCAGGTTACCATATAAATAGTCTGTTTAGGTATATAACATTTGCTGTCACCATTTTTTTTACTACTTTGAACTGATGTTATCAGAGCAAATAATCTCTAAATGCAACACAAATGATTGCGGCACCTCTGTCATTATGCTCTGTGTTTTTAACCAGGTTTTCCGAAGGAAAAATGGTTATTAGATTGGGGTATGTCGGTGGGCGGGCGGGCGTAAACAATTTCTTCTGTGCACAACTCCTCCTACATTTTTCAACGGATTTGGCCCAAACTTTTACAGAAGCATTATTACATAGTGACCTGGTGCATATTGTCAGGGTTTTGTGGTTTGACTATTTTTGATGCAGTTATGGCACTTTGCCCCTTAACGGATGTAATATAAAGGGAAATATTCTTTCGTGCACAACTACTACATTTCTTAATAAATTTTGTTCATACTTTAACAGAAGTACCTTCACTAAGAAGTCACCCTGGAGAATATTACCTGTTTTGACGATTTTTGATGGAGTTATGCCCCTTTGACAAAATTCCTTGTCCGGAGCATAACTCCTACATTATAAGAGGTATTGACTTGAAACTTTATAGGTGCATACATCTCATTGAGGCGGAATGCAGTGCATAGGAACCTCACTCTGTGGTTCATAATTTGGAGTTACATCTTAAAATTCCTGATATGGAGCATAACTCCTTAATTTTAAAATACATAGTAATGATTGGTTTTGCAGTTTGACCATTTTTGATGGAGCTATGGCCCTTAGTTATTTTTTCAATAACACAAGTGTAAGTTATTGAGAAATTTCTGTGTGCAACTCCCCCTACATTTCTCAATAAATTTTGTCCAAACATTTGCAGGGTCACCATCATTTAGTGCTCATTTTATTATTTCGTGATTTGACAATTTTTGGAGGAATAATTGACCTCAACAGATTTTGTTGAAACTTTTGCAGAGGCACCATCAGTAAGTGCCTGTGCGCTTTTTTTTTCTTCGGAAAACCTGGTTTTGTGACAATTCCTGTCACTTGTTTGTTGTTTTTAGCTCACCTGAGCAAAGCTCAGGGTGAGCTATTGTGATCCCGTGAGTGTCCGTCGTGCGGTGTGCGTCGTGCGGCATCAACAATTTTTAGTGTTTACACTCTATCACCTTTATTTCTGAAGCAATCATCTTCAAACTTTAAGACAATGTTTATGACCATAATGTCTGGATTGAGTTTGATTATGGCTTAGATCTGTCAATAAGGTCAGGAGTTGTGCCCCTTTTAATATTCAAAAAATGCCATATTTCACTTTGTTTACACTCTAGCATCTTCATCTTTTGAGCAATCATCTTCAAACTTTATGGCAATGCTTATGACCATAATGTCTCAATTGAGTTTGATTATGGCCAAGATCGGTCGATTAGGTCAGGAGTTATGCCCCTTTTAATATAAAAAATGCAAGATTTCACTTTGTTTAGACTCTAGCATCTTCATCTTTTGAGCAATCATCTTCAAACTTTATGACAATGTTTATGATCATAATGTCTCGATTGAGTTATTATGGCAGATCGTCATTAGGTCAGGAGTTTGCCCCTTTTAATATAAAAAATGCAATTTACTTTGTTTAACTCTAGCATCTTCATTTTTTGAGCTATCATCTAAAAACTTTATGGCAATGCTTATGACCATAATGTCTCAATTGAGTTTGATTATGGCCGAGATCGGTCGATTAGGTCAGGAGTTAAGCCCCTTTTAATATAAAAAAATGCCAGAGTTCACTTTGTTTACACTCTAGCATCTTCATCTTTTGAGCGATCATCTTCAAACTTTATGGCAGTGCTTATGACCATAATGTCTCGACTGAGTGTGATTAAAGCTAAGATCTGTTGATTAGGTCAAGAGTTAAGCCCCTTTTAATATAAAAAAATGCCAGATTTCACTTTGATTACACTCTAGCATCTTCATTTTTTTAACAATCATCCTCAAACTTTATGACATTGTTAATGACAATAATGTCTTTATTGAGTTCAGTTGTGACTGAGATAGGCCATTTAGGTCAGGAGTTATGCCCCTTTTAATACAAAAGTGCAAGATTTCACTTTGTTTATTCTCTACCAACTTCATTTTTTAAACAATCTTTTTTAAACTTTAAGACAATGTTTATGCCCATAATCTCGCAATCGGGTTCAATTATAACTGATATTGACTAGTTAATTTAGGAGTTATGCCCTTTTCACCATAAAAAAAGCCAGATTTTACTTTTACACTCTAGCATCTTTATTTTTTAAGCAATCATCTTTCTCAAGTGAGCGATCATGGGCCATCTTGGCCCTCTTGTTTATGAGGAAGATATACTATTTATGGATCTGAAGCAATACTCAGCATATTGTGTGTCAATTCATCTTATCAGATATCTTTTTAATTGGTTTTAGAAGTTTGTTGCTGGAGAATTAGTGCAATTGATTTTCATATCTGGGTTAAAGTCTAATGAAATAAGGTAAAAAAACAGACATATTGATTTAATACAATACATTAACCCTGAATATTTTTATATAAGTATGGACAATGTCTTATACTTCTTGATTATTTATATCAGTCATTTCTTTTACAGAATTAAGATTACAATAGTTAAGTATGATAAAAAAAATGGAATAAGGCTTTTACCTTTTACTTATTTTGCTGTTGTTTCTTTTTTAGATTGAAGAAGAAAAAAGTGATTTAATGATAGAAATTTTTGTAAAAAATTATGAAAGCTAGGATTGGCTTTCAGAAATGGCTGAATTAAAATAAAAATAGCTGATATTTCTTCATGATTAAAGTCATGTGCTGTGATTTTGGTCTGCCACTGATATGTTTGAACATTAAAACTGTGAAAACCCATGATTTGAGAACATTAAAAATCCATAATTAATCAATTTCTTATTCACGTAACATGTACATGTATTTTTGTTTTAATGATATTCTCTTAACTCATTATAGAGTACACTCATTTTGACACATTGGCAAACTGAGCTGACCCTGTCTCCTATGTTTGCTCATAGAATATTTAAGCTCTGAATGATTCTTCACAGTCTCTAAGACAATGTTACACTTTTGACCTTGACCTTTGATCTTGACCTATTTTTGAAAAAACGAAAAATTTAATGTTGGCCGTAATTGCTTTATTATTTGACATACAACTTTTATTTTTGGTATGCATATTCATCTTGACAAGGCCTATCCAGACATTTGCAAATTTTTCACCTATTGACCTTGACCTTTGACCTATTTTTGCTATAACTGTAAAACCTGTCATTTCAGAACTGTTACCAACAGGGCACTGATATTTCACATGTGAATTCCATGTGACAGAACCTTTCCATCATTGTTACACTTTTGGACTTTTGACCTTGACCTTTGAACTTTGACCTATATTTGAAATGTTTAACAAAAAACTTTAATGCTGGCCATTATTTCTTTACTATTTGACACTTTTTGGGCAATTTCCTTCCTTTACCAATTTTATTTTTTAAATATTTAACAAAAAACTTTAACTATTTGACATACATCTTTTATATTTGGTATGCATATTCATCTTGACAAGGGTTATTCAGATATACCTCAATATTTTATCTATTGACCTTGACCTTTGACCTTATTTTGCCATAACTTAGGACAAGTTTTATAATAGATATTTCTTTGTCATTTTTCAATATTTTTTATAAAAAAACAAAAAACCTTGGTTTGTCATCATATGAACTTGTACAGATGTGATTTTGGTCATGATCTTTATGCAGATAAAAAAGAACATCTTTGTGTTGTATACATTCTATTCCATGCATAGGTCAAGGTCATCCTTCAAGGTCAAAGGTCAAATTTAAAGGGTATTTTATTTAGCTTTGCATTTAATGGCTTACAGTTTTAGTTGTGATTTTCAAGGTGAACCTTTTTAAACGTTTAACAAAAATATGTAGCATTGGCAAAAACAGATGAGTGTTGGCACCCGCATGCAGTGCTCTTGTTTTCACACTTGTACTTTTTTTCATTTTATTTATTTATTTATTTTTTCATTGGAGGATCATTCAAATTTAGAGAAAGAAAATATAAATTATTTGTATGTGTTTTATGAGAAACACAATATTCATACAACATTCATTCCATGTTGATTGAATTTAGGGAGATGTTATATGTGGTTGGAATGCTGCTACTACTGCTTATCATTGCTGTTAATGGCCTAGATGCTCTCCTAACTGTTTCTCTATTTAAAGAAAAAGCTATTAAAGGATGTTTGTTAGACATTTAATGTGACTTGGAACACATCAAGTTTGATTTAGGAGACAATTTATATGGCCAAATTAAAAACACACTTTTTTTAAATGAGTTTCCATTTTGGATCCTTCAGATATCAACAATCAGAGCCTCAATGTGGCATATGTTCAGTATGCCAAACTGTTTGCAACTGTTTATACAACTGTCTCAGTGTCATAAACCACTTTATCTATATACAGCATAAGGTACACATGAACATCATGGTATATTATGGTCCTAAAACAACTCCATAGCTGACTGTAAATGACTAGTTGCATATGGTTTGGCATACTGAACGCATGCCAGCTATTTATGACTACCGGTAATCACCTTTAGTGAAAGATGGTAGTTCTAGTTGTTCATTATTAATATAGTTAGCTGGTAATATCATTTTGGATTCTTACAAATCGGCTTAAATTCTTTAATGTTGTGTTTTATTATGGAAAGCTAGCTGTAATATCCAATATAGCAATATTGTTTGGGTGAGGCACCGAGGCAGATTGCAGGCGTGTGCTGTCATACTTTCATAATTCTGACCAATAACTTAACCAAAATTGGCCTTTTTAACAAACAATAACATTTTGGATTCTTTAGTATAAGGTCACAATGACTAAAAATGGTATTGCCTTGCTAAATAAGTGTCACGCCTTTCTGAATTAACTTGGCACATATTTGTTTGCTGGTTATATGAAAGCAGAGTTTCATGTGCAGCAGACAAGCATAATTATATTTTCACGCCCAAAGTAGTTTGTATATTAGATAGAATTGGTTTTGTTAGGTAACTGGTAATATGGTGATTATCACTACTACTATAATACAGTCATGTACCCATTGTATATGATTGTTATTCATGGTTTATTGTGCCGACTGTATTCTGAATTAACTTCTTTTCTGTTCTTATAGAAGTTATAGAAACTGTGAAATATTAAACTTGTAATATAGTATATTTTGTTTTTCAGTCAATAGCTAAATGCTATAAAATAAAAGCACTCAGATGAATATTTTATAGTCAAAGCCATATTGTCTATGGTTATGGAAAGAAAGTGTTGCTATTATATCAAAGCAATGAAGCATTGTAATTCAGTGGTCATTATGACTGAGAAAAGTCAGCTTGGCATGGACCTGCAAATTGTTCAGGAGAGAAGGTATTATTTTATCAGTTGTCAGTTTATCATACTTATTGATGAAAAATTAATGTTAGTAAGATAAAATATATACCATTAATAAGCCAAAAAAAAAATCTCCTTTTTTTTTGTTACTTCATTAAAAGCAGAGGTACTGTCATTACCCTGGTGTTGTCAACATTGGCATTGTTACTTTAACCTTGACCATAGCTTGTAATCTATGAAACCTTTTGACTTCACATCCTTGTTCACTTTCACAAGGGCTTCATTCCCATCAAGGGCCATAACTCTCAGGTCCATTTTAACCAAATTTATATCCAGTTAAAAAAGATACATTGATAAAACTTTAACCATGGGCATAACTTCTAAAGTATTAAACCTTCTCTCATCAAACTTCACATACTGGATCACTATCACACGGGCTACAGTCTCATTATGGGCCACAACTCTTTAGGCCCATTTGGACCAAATTTATCTCCCATTTTAAAGAAAATATAGTGATCAACTTAATCTTTTATTACATAAACCGTTAAACCTACCGTCATCAAACTTCTTATCTTGTTCACAATGGCTATAATATTCCAATCAAATGCCATAACCCCTTGGGCCATTTTGACCAAATTTATCTCTCCATAAAAAACAACAACAAAAAAAACATGAGCTTAGAATCCACATGCGGTGCTCTTGTTCAAGTTATGTGTAGAACACCATTGTGTAACATGATTCTAAGCAAGCAATATTTATTGACAAAAACCTGGATAAAGTCATTAAAAGAATAATTGAGCTGCTGCCATTTTTGTCATGTTTGTTTTTGCTGCAAGTCTTTAAAATAAGTACCATTAAATAGGTGCTACACAGGAATAACTTGTGTGGTTTCGAATCACGTACCGTTTCTACCCAGTTAAACTTTCTAGTAAAATTTAGAACAAAAGGTAGCTTTGGATTATATCTAGAATGGATGGGGTCATGATTACATCATCAACAAAAACAGGAAACTTGCATTGTTTGATATAATTATGGTAGTTTGCTGTGTGAACTTTGTGTGATGCGTAAGTGAGTAGGCATGCAGTGTGCTAGTTTAAACATATTTATTTATCAAATATTATACAGTGTGTTGAAAAGTGTAAAGCAGTACTTTTACACTTATGAGCAGGTGTACTGCTGTGTATAAAGCAGTACTAGACATCAATTAGCAGGTGTGTTGCACTATATAAAGCAGTACCTAATTTACACCAGTGAACAAGTGTTTTTTTTTTCCTTCTTCTTCTTTTTAGCTCACCTGAGCACGAAGTGCTCAAGGTGAGCTATTGTGATCACCTTTTGTCCGTCGTCCGTGCGTGCGTGCGTCGTCCGTCCGTCGTCAACAATTTGCTTTAAAGAACATCTCCTCCTGAACCGCTGAAGGGATTTTGACCAAACTTCACAGGAATCATCCTTATGATGCCCTCTATCAAAGTTGTACAAATTATTCAGATTGGTTGAAAAAGTAGGTCACAGGAGCTAAAAATAGATTTTAAAAACTCAAACTTTGAAAATCTTCTTCTGCAAAACTGCAAGGCCTAGAGCTTAGATATTTGGTATGTAGCATCATCCTATGGGCCATTACCAAGATTGTGCAAATCATAGCCCTATGGTGATAAATGCCCCCGCACCAGGGGTCACTTGTTTTACATAGAGTTATATAGGAAAATCTTAAAAAATCTTCTTCTGTAAATCCATAAGGCCCAGAGCTTAGATATTTGGTATGTAGCATCATCTAATGGTTCATTACCAAGATTGTTCAAATCATAGCCCTATGGTGATAAATGCCCCCACACCAGGGTCACTTGTTTTACATAGTTATATAGGAAAATCTTAAAAAATCTTCTTCTGTAAATCCATAAGGCCCAGAGCTTAGATATTTGGTATGTAGCATCATCTAATGGTTCATTACCAAGATTGTTCAAATCATAGCCTTACGGTGATAAATGACCCTGCACCAGTGGTCACTTGTTTCACATAGAGTTACATAGGAAAAGACCTAGAGCTTAATCTATAGATTTGATGTGAAATATTGTCTAGTGGTCCGTACCCACATAATTCATAATTATAGACCAATCATAAAAAAAATATTTTGCAATATTACTAGTTTGAGAGATTATGACTAGATAATGGTTAAAATTTGGCCCTTGATTGAATCACTTTTTACTTTAAATTACATACTTGATATATGTTTTATATTAAAAATTATATTAAATAAAGGTTTTCTTTAAGAAAGATATGAAAGTACAGATAATCGTATTGTTGGTAATAAAAACACATTCGGTCGTTTTAGGTTATAATATTATTAACCAATGAAAAATTAGGAAACTATTCAGCCCTCCATTTCCGGTTTCAGTTTGGTAGGTATATGATTCTCTTCAGAAATTTCAACGAATTATCGAAGATCATTAATCTAACAGACCTAAAAAGCGTTTGAAAAGTAGGTCAGTAGGTCAAATCTTAGAAAAACCTTGTTTACACACTGGAGGCCACAATTTTGATTCAATCTTCCTCAAACTTGGTCAGCACAAATGTCCTCAGGTGAGCGTTTTTTTTTGTTTTTTTAGCTCACCTGAGCACAATGTGCTCAAGGTGAGCTTTTGTGATCGCCCTTCGTCTGTCCTGCATCGTGCAACATCAACATATTGGCTTGTTAACACTAGAGGCCATTTTTTAGCCCAATCTTCATGAAACTTGGTCAGAATGTTTGTCGTCATAAAATCTTGGACAAGTTCGAAATTGGGACATGTGGGGTCAAAAAGTAGGTCATTTGGTCAAATCTTAGAAAAACCTTGTTAACAATCTAAAGGCCACACCTTTGGCTATATCTTCATGAAATTTGGTTGGAATGTCTGTTTCCATAAAATCTTGGACAAATTCCAAGTTGGGTCATGTGGGGTCAAAAAGTAGGTCCATATGAAAAATGCAACTTATGTTGCTCATTTATTTATAATCAGGTGAGCTTTTCAGGGCCATCATGGCCCTCTTGTTTTTATGCCCCTGCCATGAAAAGGCGGAGGACATATAGTGCTACACTTGTCCGTGTGTGTGTGTATGTGTTAGTGTTTGCAAGAATTTGTGTCCCAGCTGTAACTTTGTTATGTATGATCGCTTTTTAAAATAAGTTGGCATAAGTGATCCCTAAGACAAGACGATGTGTCGGGAACAAGAACCAGATCGCTAGCTTGAAGGTCAAGGTCACAGCACTCGACCTTAAAATCTTGTCCCAGCTGTAACTTTGGTCTTGATTGGTTGTTTTTCAAATAATATGGCACGGGTGATCTCTAGTGAACAAGTGTGTTGCAATATATAAAGCAGTTTGTGGCATAAAATAAGCAGGTGTATTGCCATTTGTAAAGCAGTACCCAATTCTAGTTAAAGCAGGTGTGGTATCAATTGTGTGTTGCAGTGTGTGAAGCAGTACCTGACAGTCATGATCACAGAAGGGAACGTCCTATCCATCACATGCCCGGACTCCCAATGTAAGAAACAGGGTCGACTTGAACTGGCAGAGGTGAGCATGGCTAAAATACTTAAAACACACATCCCTCCCATCCCCAACAAGACTTATTTTTTAATGCACTAACATGAACTTGTGAAATTGTAATAAGTTTATGAAGCAGATATAGCCAAATGACCTTTTTGACAGTTTTTATGAGAACCATTTCTTGTCAGTTGAAGATCTTTTGTCACATCTGTTGTAATGTTGTATTTTATCTCTGTTGCACATTAAAGATGACAGTACACCTGGTGTCCAACTCTTTCATAATGGATGTGTCATTAATGTTATTTGATCCAAGTCTTCATATGAAGATGACATAAAACAAAAGCTTTTCTCCAGACATTTCTAATAAAGGCTGATACTTCTTTCTGATATTAAAGGGCTTTAAAAAGAAATTTGTGCTGAACAAATATTTTGATTAAGTAAAGACATTATTTGTAAAATCAAAGAATTAGTTTTGTGGGCGTAACTGTGTCATCTCATAGTGATCTCTCTTTACAAGTAAGAGAATTTTCACACATCCCAGCCTGTCTATGAGTTTATACAGCCATGATATATTTTTTTATCTCACACATGTGTAATATCAATAAATAGTTCCATGCGCCACAAGTAAAATGTATTTTTAGCTCACCTGAGCACAATGTGCTCATGGTGAGCTATTAGGATCACCCGTCCTCATGCGTCATCAACAATTTGCTTTAAACTACATCTCTGAAACCACTGGGCAGAATTTGATTAAACTTAGCAGGGATGATCCTTGGGTGAACCTTCACAAAAGTTGCTAAAGTAAACTTGATCCATACAGAACTCTGGTTGCCATGGCAATGGAAGGAAATGAATTATGAAAACTTTAAAAATCATCTCCTTCAAAACTACTGGCCAGATTTCATAATGTTTGGGTACAGATGTTCCTTGGGTAACCATCTACCAAGATTGCTAAATTATTCCGATCCGTTAAAAAACATGGCCGCAAGGGGCGGAGCTAATTTGACTTATATGTATATAGTGAAACCTTAGAACGACATTTCTGTATATGCTAGACAGAATTTGATTAAACTTGGCAGGGATGATCCTTCACAAAAGTTGCTAAAATAAGCTTGATCCATGTGGAACTCTGGTTTCCATGGCAATGGAAAAAAAAAATGATAACTTTAAAAATCATCTCCTTCAAAACTACTGGCCAGATTTCAAAATGTTTGGGTATAGATGTTCCTTGGGTAACCAGCTATGCTATAGGTGTAAATTGGTCATGAGTTTTCCCTGCATAACCAAAAATAAAAATATGACAAGCAAATATGTATTTTGAGGTTGTGATAAAAAGAATCTTAAACCCGTGTTTTATATAAAAAATAACTCATATGAAACACATCATATGATTTCATATTTTGCTCGCTAGAGGCAAACAAAATATGAAATCATAAAACTTGTTTCCTATTTTTTAGATATCAAATTAATACTCTTGTAAGATCCTCTTTGTCTCTACCACATAGGAATAAAATATTGGAATAACATAATACATATTTGAGCAGGGGAACAGGATGATAAGCTGCTGTAATTACTTACTTGAAAATGGAAAAATACCCCCCCCCCCCCCCCCATTTTTTTCTTCAAAATTCAAATTGTGGGACATTCAATTACCTGAACAGCATTTTCATGATTCTTCATTGTGACTATTCATTGAATACCAGTGATGACTCAATCATAAAAAGCTTGGTCCTTTGAATGAGCCCTTCTTGCTCTATATTGATATTAGTGCGATTTTTCAAACATGGATTCCTTTAGCTCCATGCCTGGTCTAGATTGTATATCCTATATAATTTCTGTGCAATTCCTTGAAGTTGTTATCAAATCTACCTGTATGTCTTTAGTAACATGGCAACCAGGCCCCATGACCTCCTGTCACTGTGATTAACACCTTGACCAAGATAGATTTCAATTCATTTTCACTCTTTATCAAACATCTAGAGAGTAAGTAGTTAAATGGTAATAAAGACACGGCCGTGTAAAACGTATTTTCGCACCTACTGATCTTGTAAGAAACTGTAATGGTTCCTCCTGATTAATCAACTGTCATTAAAGGAAACAAAACAATGTTTACGTTATTAATGGAACAGATTTTATTTGTGAGAAAGAAAGGTAGATAGAAAAGAGAAAGAAGAAAGCTGCATAGGATCAAACAGATCACAGCATATAATAGTTGGTATTTATTCCAAGCATGCAGTGATTCATTTTGAAACTGGAAAATATGAGTCCATGGGACTCGCATATTTTGCAACAATGAGTCCAAACCCAAGAACGATGAGTCTTGAGTTCACCAAAAACATCTAAAACCGTGTTGGAATAGAATCATTTATTCATTCCAGTTATAAAAAAGAACATCCCATCATAAAAAATACTGACAAGCAGGAAATACAAAAAATGAAAATTACTAGAACAATGTAATAATTACTAGTTACAATTCTATGAAACATCAGTCCAGTGTGATGAGAAATTGTTTCAACGAAAAAGTGATTTTAACTTCAGCATTTTCTTTTCAGCACATCTGTTATTCACTTATACTATTATATTCACTCACACTTGCAAAATAAAAGTAACTTTATATTTTATTGTTTATTCAACACCAATATTTTTATCATGCTATATATCATAAAATCAGTAAGAATCAAAGACCAATCTAATAATGAGTCAACCTTCATTATCAGTACAGTTGTCATTAATTGAAAAGCATGGAAAAAAAGAAATCCATACGTGTAAGTTGTAACATGATTACAGTTTTTTCTCCGTCTAAAACATTAATGAGTATCCAATTACAGTTAAATTTCAATTTAAAAAAAAAACACACACACATAAAAAAAAAAACCATGACTTGAAAACATCTACCATGGTTATTAATGATAGTAATGCTATATTGATGTTCAAACTAAGTGGCTTGACATCAGTTTTCTACAAAAACAAATCTATAGTTCTTAATTGAGTAACTCTATGATGATTTAAAAAAAAATACAGATTCACATACTAAGTATTATAATTAAATCAATGCCAATATAGCTTATCTGTTCCTCTCAGGTTTCTTCATGAATTAAATAATTTTAAACACTAACTTTTTAGCCAGGTATTTTGACTAAACACCTGCTTTGAAATTCAGCTGTCCAATCTGAAAATTATTAGGAGTTCGAGAAAATGATGTGACAACTTTAATCCCATAACTATTGGTCAAAAAGTTGCGATTGGTTGAAGAGAGTTAATAATAAAACTGTTTTAAAAAGTCTTTCTGTTATCCTCTGTATCTTTTGAACAGCTAGAAAAACATTCAAACTATTTTGACAGAAAAAAAGCAAAATATTCAAAAAAGAAAATGAGAAGATGTTTATTTATAAAAACATCGTGTTTCCTCATTTGAATGTTGCCATGTTTTTGTCTTTTCATAGTGGCAATGATTAGTTAAAATGAAGAAACTGCAGGGTATAGAGTCTAGTAATCAGAAAGCCAGTGTTTTTCATTGAGAGTTAAATGTCATCAGAAACTTGTGGTAAACAACATATATTGATCTGTTCCATTTAATACTTGCAAAGCATGTATCTTGGATAACATATTATCTTTGTTTGACATTCATGAAATCATTTGTATGGATTCAAAAACTAATTTCTTTTACTGGGAAACTAATATATACATATTTTATCAACAAAGGACTTGAGATTGTCTATTCATATGTTCACGAAAGGCTTCAGTCAAACTTAACCTTTCAGTCTTTAAGGAGCTGTAAGATTTAATAAATCACACTCAAGTTTCAGCTTAGCAGCATTCTATCATCCATCCCAGATCTATACCTGTAGATGTTATGTTAAGACTAGATATATTATAATAATTTATATTTTTTGATGATACCTTTGTATGATACTACGCATTTTCAATCTGTTTCCTACAGCAAAAAAAACAACAGAAACTTGTATTAAGGTCCCAACGTTTTCCAAACCTTTATCACGTCCCTACCATGTGTAAACATATTCTATGTGCATAGAATGGAATTACTTTTATATGACGTCACTGCACAATGTGGATGTCCCTGATTTGAAAACAAAAGCCATTTACACACTGCATATTATTATGCACATGTAAAACATGATTGGATTATTCTTGATATAAAAATAGTTCCTTTGTTCTTTGTTGTTTAATGGTTAAAAAATGAAAATTTGTTTCAAAGTAAGTGCAAAGTTAAGAATTTATATGTTTATATTATTTGAAGGGAAAAGTAGGTATATAATAAAAGGAACATTACTATCATAGATTGATCCGAACAGTGTTATCAGCATGAGTGATACACATATTTACGGAATCACTCGAGCTAAAGCTCTCGTGATTTTCCATTAACACTTTGGATTAATCAACGATAGCAATAATCCGTTTATCCAAGATCTTTAGATATTAACTGACCACTTGTTCATTTTTGAAATGGATGTTAGTATGGTCAGATGTTAACCGAAGTCCCACTTAATGCAAACTTTTGGCACTGTGTATGAAAGTCAAATTACTTTCTAAAAATTTGTATCTTTATTGTGATGCCAATTCCTGTCTTTCAGTTCTTTGAAAATACAGCGGCTGTCCAAAAAGCATAGTGATAAATGCATGCACATGTTTTTCCATCAGTGTAATTTGATTTCATCAGAGGGCAGTCCAAGTTGTATTTGAAAGGTAGCCTGTTTGGACACCTGTGTTTTCTCCTGGTACTCAGGCTCCATCTAGGTTTACCCTAGGTACTCAGTGTCACTCTTGGTTTACTCTAGGTACTCAGGCTCCCTCTAGGTTTACTCTAGATACTCTGTCTCCTCCTTATTTACTCTAGGTACTCAGGCTCCCTCTAGGTTTACTCTAGGTACTCAGTCTCCCTCCTGATTTACTCTAGGTACTCAGGCTCCCTCTAGGTTTACTCTAGGTACTCAGTCTCCCTCCTGATTTACTCTAGGTACTCAGTCTCCATCCTAGATTTACTCTAGGTCCTCAATCTCCCTCTTGGTTTACTCTAGGTCCTCAAT
Source organism: Solen grandis (assembly GCA_021229015.1). Taxonomy (NCBI): domain Eukaryota; kingdom Metazoa; phylum Mollusca; class Bivalvia; order Adapedonta; family Solenidae; genus Solen; species Solen grandis. The sequence goes on along the minus strand of CM037780.1, from coordinate 12,275,128 downwards.
CCCCCTCTTGGTTTACTTTAGATCTTCAATCTCCCTCTGAGTTTACTCTAGGTACTCAGGCTCCCTTTTGGTTTACTCTAGGTACTCAGTCTCCCTCTAGGTTTTTTCCAGGTACTCAGTCTCCCTCTAGGTTTACTCTAGGTACTCAGTCTCCTCCTGATTTACTCTAGGTACTCAGTCTCCCTCCTGATTTACTCTAGGTACTCAGGCTCCATCTAGGTTTACTCTAGGTACTCAGTCTCCCTCCTGATTTACTCTAGGGGCCGGTTTACTCTAGGTACTCCCTTTGGCAGGCTCGGTTTCTCTCCTCATTTCCCTCTTGATTTACTCTAGGTCCTCAATCCCCCTCTTGGTTCACTGTAGGTATTCAATCTCCTTGGTTCACTCAAGGTCCCCAATCTCCCTCTTTGTTTACTCTATATCCTCAATCTCCCTCTTGGTTTTCTCCAGGTACTCAATCTCCCTCTTGGTTTTCTTTAGGTACTCTGGCTATCTCTAGGTTTACTCTAGGTCCTCAATCTCCATCTTGGTTTACTCTAGGTACTCAGGCTCCCTTTTGGTTTACTCTAGGTACTCAGTCTCCCTCTAGGTTTTTTCCAGGTACTCAGTCTCCCTCTAGGTACTCAGTCTCCCTCCTGATTTACTCTAGGTACTCAGGCTCCATCTAGGTTTACTCTAGGTACTCAGTCTCCCTCCGGATTTACTCTAGGTACTCAGGCTCCCTCTAGGTTTACTCTAGGTACTCAGTCTCCTCCTGATTTACTCTAGGTACTCAGGCTCCATCTAGGTTTACCCTAGGTACTCAGGGTCCTTCTTGGTTTACTCTAGGTACTCAGGTTCCCTCTAGGTTTTCTTCAGGTACTCAGGCTCCCTCTTGGTTTACTCTACATCCTCAATCTCCCTCTTGATTTACTCTAGGTCCTCAATCCCCCTTTGGTTTACTCTAGGTACTCAGGCTCCCTCTTGGTTTACTCTAGGTCCTCAGTCTCCCTCTTGGTTTACTCTAGGTACTCAGTCTCCCTCTAGGTTTTTTCCAGGTACTCAGTCTCCCTCTAGGTTTACTCTAGGTACTCAGTCTCCTCCTGATTTACTCTAGGTACTCAGGCTCCATCTAGGTTTACTCTAGATACTCGGTCTCCTCCTGATTTACTCTAGGTACTCAGGCTCCATCTAGGTTTACCCTAGGTACTCAGTGTCGCTCTTGGTTTACTCTAGGTACTCAGGCTCCATCTAGGTTTACTCTAGATACTCGGTCTCCTCTGTTTACTCTAGGTACTCAGGCTCCCTCTAGGTTTACTCTAGATACTCAGTCTCCTCCTTATTTACTCTAGGTACTCAGGCTCCCTCTAGGTTTACTCTAGGTACTCAGGCTCCCTCTAGGTTTACTCTAGATACTCAGGTCTCCTCCTGATTTACTCTAGGTACTCAGGCTCCATCTTGGTTTTCTCCAGGTACTCAATCTCCCTCTTGGTTTTCTTTAGGTACTCGGGCTATCTCTAGGTTTACTCTAGGTCCTTAAGTCCCCCCTAGGTCCTCAATCTCCATCTTGGTTTACTCTAGGTACTCAGGCTCCCTTTTGGTTTACTCTAGGTACTCAGTCTCCCTCTAGGTTTTTTCCAGGTACTCAGTCTCCCTCTAGGTACTCAGTCTCCTCCTGATTACTCTAGGTACTCAGGCTCCATCTAGGTTTACTCTAGATACTCGGTCTCCTCCTGATTTACTCTAGGTACTCAGGCTCCATCTAGGTTTACTCTAGGTACTCAGTGTCGCTCTTGGTTTACTCTAGGTACTCAGGCTCCCTCTAGGTTTACTCTAGATACTCGGTCTCCTCCTTATTTGCTCTAGGTACTCAGGCTCCATCTAGGTTTACCCTAGGTACTCAGTGTCGCTCTTGGTTTACTCTAGGTACTCAGGCTCCATCTAGGTTTACCCTAGGTACTCAGTGTCGCTCTTGGTTTACTCTAGGTACTCAGGCTCCCTCTAGGTTTACTCTAGATACTCGGTCTCCTCCTGATTTACTCTAGGTACTCAGGCTCCATCTAGGTTTACTCTAGGTACTCAGTCTCCCTCCTGATTTACTCTAGGTACTCAGGCTCCCTCTAGGTTTACTCTAGGTACTCAGTGTCGCTCCTGGTTTACTCTAGGTACTCAGGCTCCCTCTAGGTTTACTCTAGGTACTCAGTCTCCTCCTGATTTACTCTAGGTACTCAGGCTCCATCTAGGTTTACTCTAGGTACTCAGTCTCCCTCCTGATTTACTCTAGGTACTCAGGCTCCATCTTGGTTTACCCTAGGTACTCAGGGTCCTTCTTGGTTTACTCTAGGTACTCAGGTTCCCTCTAGGTTTACTCTAGATGCTCGGTCTCCTCCTTATTTACTCTAGGTACTCAGGCTCTCTCTAGGTTTACTCTAGATACTCGGTCTCCTCCTTATTTACTCTAGGTACTCAGGCTCCCTCTAGGTTTACTCTAGGTACTCGGTCTCCTCCTGATTTACTCTAGGTACTCAGGCTCCATCTAGGTTTACTCTAGGTACTCAGTCTCCCTCCTGATTTACTCTAGGTACTCAGACTCCATCTAGGTTTACTCTAGGTACTCAGTCTCCCTCCTGATTTACTCTAGGTACTCAGACTCCCTCTAGGTTTACTCTAGGTACTCGGTCTCCTCCTGATTTACTCTAGGTACTCAGGCTCCATCTAGGTTTACCCTAGGTACTCAGGGTCCTTCTTGGTTTACTCTAGGTACTCAGGTTCCCTCTAGGTTAACTCTAGATACTCGGTCTCCTCCTTATTTACTCTAGGTACTCAGGCTCCCTCTAGGTTTACTCTAGATACTCGGTCTCCTCCTGATTTACTCTAGGTACTCAGGCTCCATCTAGGTTTACTCTAGATACTCGGTCCCCCTCCTGATTTACTCTAGGTACTCAGGCTCCATCTAGGTTTACTCTAGGTACTCAGTCTCCCTCCTGATTTACTCTAGGTACTCAGGCTCCCTCTAGGTTTACTCTAGGTACTCAGTCTCCCTCCTGATTTACTCTAGGTACTCAGACTCCATCTAGGTTTACTCTAGGTACTCAGTCTCCCTCCTGATTTACTCTAGGTACTCAGGCTCCATCTAGGTTTACCCTAGGTACTCAGGGTCCTTCTTGGTTTACTCTAGGTACTCAGGTTCCCTCTAGGTTTTCTTCAGGTACTCAGGCTCCCTCTTGGTTTACTCTACATCCTCAATCTTCCTCTTGATTTACTCTAGGTCCTCAATCCCCCTCTTGGTTCACTGTAGGTATTCAATCTCCTTGGTTCACTCAAGGTCCCCAATCTCCCTCTTTGTTTACTCTATATCCTCAATCTCCCTCTTGGTTCACTGTAGGTCCTCAATCTCCTTCTTGGTTCACTCAAGGTACCCAATCTCCCTCTTTGTTTACTCTATATCCTCAATCTCTCTTGGTTCACTGTAGGTCCTCAATCTCTTCTTGGTTCACTCTAGGTCCTCAGTCTCCCTCTTGGTTTCCTCAAGGTACCTCCAGGTACACATGCTACCTTTAGATTTTCTCCATATACTGTATTCTACCACATCAAGTGGGTGTGCCCCCTGGCCACAACATACCAAAGTTGTGAAAAATGGTATAGCTCAGCGCTTGGCATATAAGGGTAGTTCTAAGACTGGATGTCCCAATATCAGGAACATGTGACTGGTAGTGGTATCATGCTACATGTCTACGGCGTGATACTCAGTGTGGCTACACTATATATGTCTCAAGAAGACATATTCTCATAATTACTGAAATACTGTCAGCAGGACGTTAGATCCAGCAAACAAACATACCTCCGACATCAAGGACCATGTGTTAGTTACCATAAATGTGTGTTAAAAGCAATAATGCTTCCTATCCATTTATTGTAAATTAAATATAGTTTAACCTTAAAGGAAATCAATTTTCAGTTGTACCATGTATAAGTACCAATATACAAGCAGCCTGATAAAATGATTGCTTCTCTCATTAACCTAGAGACAAGGATGTGAGAGAGAAGAAAATATCCTATCAATAGGGTAATATCAGTAGATAGCTGGTATTTTAACCATGCAGCATACCAATTGAATCTTTCAGCAGACTGATATTCTTAGCTAGTATAACTACATTATATAAGCTACCTTTGTGCATTCATTGTTTTTTCATTACAGATAAAAAAATTGGTGGATGATAAAAGCTTTTCGAGATACAGAAAAATACGGTTCCAAAAAGGTGAGGGGATGATCGATATTTGAAAGAGTAACTACGGTAGATAATTAGAATTTCATATGTATATTAAGTAATGTAAGAAACTTCCATCAAAGTTTTCAATTATACCCACATTTGACAGAAGTGGGAGTTATATCATCCTATCATATCATGTGTTGCAGTCACATTATAGGAAGACAAAGTGAGATATGGGTGTTTTAGTCATATTTAGTAATAGTAACTGTTCTTGCTTGTTTAAAAAATGCTTGTTTTGCATTTAACTAATTTATGTTGTGTTCAAATTCTAATCAAATTATGGTGAAACTTTTACTGTATATTCAGACTCAAGAAGCGCAAATTTAAAATTTATATTTCAATTTTATTTTTATGCTTTTCCTAAATCAATAAATATCAAGATGACTATAATTGTTTTTTTAGCTCACCTAAGCAACGCTCAGGGTGAGCTTTTGTGATCATGTGATTATCCGTTGTGCGGTGTGCGTCGTCAACAATTTTAGTGTTTACAATCTAGCAGCTTCATTTCTTAAGCAATCATCTTCAAACTTTATGGCAATGTTTATGACCATAATATCTCAATTGAGTTCTAATATGGCTGATATTGGCCAATTAGGTCAGGAGTTTTGCCCCTTTTAATATAAAAAAATGCCAGATTTTACTTTGTTACACTCTAGCATCTTCATTTATTTACATCATCTCCAAACTTTATGACAATGTTTATGACTATAATGTCTGGATTGAGTTTGTTTTTTGCTGAGATCAGCCAATTTCAGGTCGAAGAATGCCAGATTTCACATTGTTTACCATCTTCCTTTTTTAAACAATTTTTAACATAATCTCTCAGTCAAATTTGATTGTGGCAGATGTTTGTCTATTAAGTCAGGAGTTATAGCCTTTTATTTAATTTCATCTTGCTTATACTCTAGCATCTTCATTTTTTTAAGCAATCTTCTTCAAACTTTACAACAATGTTTATGGTCATAATCTCTCAGCCAAGTTTAATTATAACTGACATAGGGCCATTAGGTCAGGAGTTATGGCCCTTTGATTATATAGAAAAAAAATGTCAACAATTTTTTTAAAAATTTATAAGTCACTAGGTCAAATCTTGGTTAAATCTTTTTTACACTCCATGAGCCACATTTTTGGCCCAATCTTTCTCAAACTCATCAGAATGTTTGTCTTGATAATATCTTGGTCAAGTTAAGTCATGGGTGGGGCAGGGTCAAAAGTAGGTAACTAGGTCAGACTTAATAAAGTCTTGTTTATTCCGGGAGTGACATTTTTAGCCAAAAATTTTTCAAACTTGTTAGAATTGTTTGTGTTGATGATATCTCAATCAAGTTCAATCCTGGGTAAGGCATGGTCAAAAAATTGGTCACAAGGTGAAATCTTAGTATAATCCTTGCACATCATTAGTCAAATCTTTAATAAACTAGATTTGTCTTTATGATATCTTTGTCAAGTTCAATCAGGGTAAGGCATGTCAGTAATCATGTGATCAATTAAGGGCCATCATGGCCCTCTTGTTCTATATGTTAGGGTAATGATTACCAGAGAGTATAGTGTTTATTATAAATGGGGATATATGTGATTTTACTGAACTGAATTTTACAGGGGTTACATTTCAAACTAAATCTTTCAGTGTCATAAATGTTGTAAATGATGGAGTTACAGGGGTCATGTGATCTTAAAATGTCATGAACTTGG
>CM037780.1:12245641-12269086 GCA_021229015.1 Solen grandis | reverse complement strand
TAAAAAAATTTTTAAAGTTTCAACTAATAACAGAAAGGAAATACTAAAAGAATTTTCTTGGTAAAAAGTCTGATTTTTCATTGCGAAAAAAAATGTTTAAAGCATTTTGTAAACAGTATTCAAAAACCCTTGAAAAGAAATTTTTTTTTGAATTGTGACTTGAATAAAGGAATTTTTCATGAAAACTGTGTATGGCTTATAACTGCATGTAATAAAAAACAATCTCTCTTGGGAAAAAAAGTCTGTTAAAAATTGGAAAAAATTTTGAAAGTCATTTAACGTATCAAAAGAATGAAAAAAAAATTTTTTTTGAATCATGCGACTGGAATAAGGAATTGCTTTCATAAAAAACCGTGATATGCGACTACAAAACTGGGAATACTAAAAATCTTTTTTGGGGGAAAAAGTCTTTTTAAAACTTTTGTGACAAAAGTTTTTAAAAGCGCTTTAAATTAAAACAACCCATTGAAAAAAGAATTTTTTTCGAATATGGTGTAATAAGGAATTGTTTTTTTTAAAAAAAACCGAGATATGGGTTGCGTTTGTTGGTTTTTTGCATCGCGTGCAAAAAACCTATTGTTTTTTCGTTTTATTGGTTTTGCCGGGCGAAAACCATTGTTTTCTTTGTTTTTTTGGGTTTTTTCGGGTGAAACGCAGCCGCGAAAACCTATGTTTTTTTGTGTTTTTTTTTTCCCTTTTTTTTTTTTTTTCCTTTTTATTATTTTCCCCTTTTTTTTGGGCCCGCTGTTCGACATGATTAAAGGCTACAAATATAAAATTTCCATGCTACTCACTGTATCTAAAGTTGGCACCCTAAGTTTGTTTTTATTTTAGTACTAAGTTTTGCCGCTGGGGGTTTGCATCAAACATATAATTCCTTTTAAACCGTCATTTGACATTTTTTGTTGCTTTTTTTGCTTTTGTTCCGAAAAACTCCCCCGTTAAAATATGATGGTGGAATTCCTTTTCTTTAAACTTTTGAGTAGAAGGGTTGAAATTTTGAATTTTTGAAAAAATTGGAAATTAGGGTGTGTCCAGAAAAAAACCCCTTTTTTGTTAGGATTAGAAGCTATTTTTTTTTTTGAAATTGTTCCCGAAGTTTTTTGGCAAAAATTATGGGGGGCGTTTTTCAGAAAATGAAAAATGGCTTTCTTTGGGTAAAAAGTCCAAAATAGGAGGGAAAAAAATTTTCGAAAATAGGCTTTTTTTGTTTTTGGGGGATTTTTTCATTTTTTTTGAAGAATCTTTATGAAATTTTTCCGTTGTATTGTTTTTTGTTTCCGGGGTTAACAGTTTAAAAATTTTAAAAAAAAGAAAAAATCAAGGTCATTTTGATTTTGGTTTTTTTTTTGCCTTAAATTCTCAAAATTAAAAATATTTTATCAAAGAATATGGGTAAAAACAAAAAACCCCAAAAAAATATTTTTGAAGAATTTTTGTTTTTTCAATGGGGGTTGTTTTGGGTTTTTGGGGCGTATGAAGTTTTGGGCAAATTTGAATTTTTTTAAACCTTTAAAATTTAAAAGGGTTTATTTATTTTGTATCATTTGGGAAAAAAAAATGTCTTCCTCGTAACAAAAAAAAAATTTTTAAAATTTTGTCAAAAATTTTATGAATTTTTTAAGAAATTTAATACATGACCCAGAATAAAAAAAAAGGAAAATTTGACAGAAGTTCCTTTTCTTAAAATTGTGCGCTTGCTGTGGCTTGCAACGGTAATGTCAGTGTATGTGTAACTAAGAGGTGTGTCAACTGGTCTGTGCCTGGAAAAACGCTAAAAAAAAAGGGAAGAGGGAGAGGGGGGGAGAGGATGAAGTGTGTCAATTTCATGTATTATTTTCCCCCCCACATCCTATTTAAATTTGGGTAGAAAAAAAAAAAGTCTGTACAAAACCCCCCTTTTAAAAATTTTTGCTTACAAAATTTCCTTTAGTGCTTTATGAACTTTGAGGCTATAAAAGCATTTTTACCCCAAAGGTTGTTAGTTACCAAATTTTTTTTAAAAAATAAAAAATTTTTAAATATTTAATTGAAAACTTTTTTAAAAAAAATAAAGGGCCCCCCCCCCCCAACTTTTTTGGCATTTGGGGGAAAGACATTTTTGAGCGCCCCCTGATGTAACATTAAAAAAATCGTTAAGTCCCACACTTAATCATATTGGTCATTGCCAATTAGGATGCTTAAAAAGGATTAAAAAACCTTTTTTAAAAAAAAGTGACCCCCCCCCCCCATTTATTAATTAATTTTAATGTTTTTTTCCAAAATTTTGTTAAATTGGACAAGCTATAGAAACAAAAATTTGGTTATGGCGGTTGTTTTCAATTAATTTGGTATTGGTTAATTATATATCATCAAGAAAAAATTCCCCCACCCGGTTGTGTGGCATCTGTTTTTGTTGGGGCGCCACGTCTGTCAAGGTATTGTTAAGAGTGCTAGTTTAAGGGGGTTGTATTTTTCATTCCAGTTTTAAAAATTTGTGAAATACAAATACCAAAAAATATCCAAAAATTTCTTTATTCTTTTTTTTTTTTTTAAAAAATTAAATCTTCCTTTTTTTTTCTTTTCGTTTTTTTTTTGTTTTTTTTTTGTTTTTCTTTCTTTTTTTTTTTCTTTTTTTTGTTCTTCTTTTTATTTTTTTAAGTTGAAAAAATTTATAAAAAGGGCTTAAATTTTTTTAAAATTTTGTTCACCTTATTTCTTCTCTCATTTTTTCCCCTAAAATTTGTTTTATGTCGGAAATAAACAAATTTTTTATTGTTTTTAAAAAAGAGAAATTTGTTAAATAAAATGTAAAAAATGTTTAGCAAAAAAAAAAAAAACAAAAAGATCTTGCTTGTCGAATTTGTCCTTCGGGTCATTTTAATTCTACAAAATGGTATCTCTATATTTTCAATTAAAAAATTTAATTTGAAAAAATGCCGTATGATCTTAACTGCATTTACAAATTGACCCCAATAATAAATGTAAAAAATAATTTTTAAGGGTATAAAAAACAACCCCCAATTTTTCATATTTCATTTATGTTTGGGGGCCCCGGGCCCAAGGGGTTTAAAGCGCTGACTTTAAAAACTACTCTCCCCCTACCCGGGGTTGAACCCCGGTAGGGCTTGGTTTTCATGTGGGAAGCCTTCAGTGGTTGCGGTAGGTCGGGGGTTTCTCCCGGTGTCTCCGTGCATTCGTGCCCTTCCCCCCTGTAATTAGGGGGCGTCGTATATGCTGAAATACTGTCGAAGCGACGGAAACTAAATAGTCAATCAAGTCATTTATGTTTTGCTTTGTGTAAAACTAGCCCATATTCATTCCCTTTTAGGTAATTTGTTTTGCAAACCCTCGAGGTTTACCGAACATATAGGGTTTTTGGCTAAAGATCCCTGCAGTGATGACCGCTTGAGGGTTTATCAACAGTGGGGGGGCCGGCTAGGGGAATTTCCCTTCCCTTTTGAGTGCCTTTAATTTTGGTAATATAAAGCTTTTTTATTTTTTGTTTTTTTGGTTTTTAAAATTGGCTGTCAGGTTTGAAATGTTTTATCAGAAAACGTTGTTTGCAGATGCAAAAAGTTAGGTTTTCGCATCGCTTGCGAAAACCATTGTTTTTTTTTTTTTTTTTTTTTTATTTTTATTATTATTTTTTAACCTTTTTTTGTAAGGATTTAAATGATAGAAAAAATACATTTTGATTTTTTTTCCACTTTTGCCAAGATTTTAATTTGTCCCCCGTTGAGAAATTTTTTATTTTTTTTTTGTTTTGCCCCCAGGGGCGTTTTTAAAAATGATAAGGGGAAAACTTGTTATTTGAGGTCCCTTAAAAGCGGTTTTTTGTATTGGTTCCTTGCAGAAACTTAAAAAAATATGATACGTTTTAAATTTTTTGGTATATAAAATTTCGTGCTAAGGAGGTTTTAAAAATTCAAACTCGAAAAAAAAAAGATGAAAAAAGGTGGTCTCGAAAAACTTGCCCCCTTTTTTTGAATGAGTAGGAGAATTTTGTTTTTGCTTGATTTCAAAAAAAAAGCCAAAAATTTTGGTGTGGCGTTTTTTAGAAAAGCATGGTTTGTAACAGTATGCGGCAAAAATTTACCAATATTTTCGAAAAATAAATTTTCAAACATGACTTTTTCGGTTATTTGCAGTTCCCCCTTTTTTTTTTATTCAACTTAATTTTTTCCGTTGCTTTTTAAAAAAAAAAAATAGAAAGAAAACACCCAAAAATTGCAAAGGTCAAGGTCAATTTTCCCTTTTATTTTTTTATCGGCTAAAATAGCTCCCAAAATTAAAAAAAAATTTTTGAAAATATTGAACAAAAGTTTTGTTGTGAAGGATCTTTCCATTGGTGTTTATTTTTTGAAGATGGACTTCATTTGATCAAAGACCCAGTCCAAAATTTGATCCTTTTTTCAAACAATTGTAAAACCCTGGTTTCCTCTTTTTTTTGCTCCTGACTTAATTTTTGTTTAACTTCATATTATTTCACTGTTTATGCATTTTTATAAAAAAAAATAAAAAATAGAAAAAAAATTTAAGCTAATAGCAAAGGTCAAGGTCAATTTACCAATTATTATTATTTTTATCGGCATAAAATGCTCCAAATCTAAAAATATTTTATAGAGTTAATGAACAAAAGTTTTAGTCGTTGAAGAGATCTTTCCATTGATGTTTAGTTTTTGAAGATCGGACTTCAATTGATCAAATGACCACAGTCCAAAGTTTGATCCTCTTATCAAACAATTGTATATCCATATGTTTCCTCTTTTTTGCTGCTCCTGACTTTATTTTTTGTTTCAATCTTCATCATTATTTCACTGTTTATGCATTTTATATAAACAAAAAATTCATAGAAAAAATCAGGCATAATATGCAAAGGTCAAGGTCATATACCAATTATTATTATTTTTATCGGCATAAAATAGCTCCAAATCTAAAAATATTTTATAGAAAGTATATGAACAAAAGTTTTAGTTCTTTAAGAGCTCTTTCCAGTGATGTTTAGTTTTTGAAGATCGGACTTGATTTGGTCATATTACGGCAGTCCAAAGTTTGATCCTTTTTTGGAATAATTGTAAAATCAGTTTTTTATGCTTCAAATTGTGATATAAAAGAATAGAATGTTCGACTAGTGCGACTTGCGTACTTGATTGAACTATTTGCTGCATTCCTAGGTACCTAATGGAAAAATTGTAATCAATTTTGTTTCTCATTTTGCCGCTAGGGGGCGCTTAGCTTGAAAGCACTCTTCTACTTATAACTCAAAAAGTTAAAGCCTGATACAAATGCGGTTTATTGCATTATGTTTCTTGTTGATAGCCTAATAAAATATGATAGTTTCTAGGTATGAGTGGCTGAAACTTTTTGAGCTAGCAACGGAAGGTTGAAAGTTCGAACCTCGCAAAAAACTGTGCAGATGAGGGTATGTGTACGAAAAACCTATCCGTTTTTGTTAGACATCAGATAGAAGAATTCTGTTTGCTGCAAATGATTTGCAAGACATATACGCACAAAATATATGGGGTAGCGAATTTAATAAATGCATGGTTTGTCCTCTAGAAACGGTCAAACTTCACTAAATTTTAGGAAAAATTAAAATTTCGAAAAGATGTTTTTTGTCGCTCCTGACTTTATTTTTAGTTCATTCTTCATGATATTTTCACAAGTTATGTATTGTTATGTTTAAAGGGCCTCACAATTAAAAAGTTAAAATGAAATTTCAAAGGTCAAGGTCATATTACGATAATTGTGTTTTTATTCGGCTCCAAATAGCTCCAAACAAAAAATATTTCATTGAAAGTATATTAACAAAAGTTTTAGTTCTTGAATAGCCCTTTCCAGTGATGTTTAGGTTTTGAAGATCGGACTTGATTTGGTCATATTACGGCAGTCCAAAGTTTGATCCTTTTTTGGAATAATTGTAAATCAGTTTTTATGCTTCAAATTGTGATATATAAGGAAAGAATGTTCGACTAGTGCGACTTGTATGCTTCATTGAACCATTTGCTGCATTTCTAGGTACCTAATAGTAAAAAATTTTACTCAATTTTGTTTCTCATTTTGCTGCTAGGGGGCGCTTGGCTTGAAATCACCCTTTATTACTAAAATGATTAAAGTCTGATTTTTATGCAATTTTTTGCATTTTGGTCCTTGGTGACATCAATTTGAAACAACACTAAAATATTTATCGATATTTCATGAAAAAGATAGTAATTCAATGCAACATTTTGTTCGTTATAATGTTAAGTGGGATATGCATTGTCGCGTGTCATTTTATACTGTTGTGTGTCGTTTGCAATTGTTGTTTATCGAGTACAATTTTCGTATGTCATCCTCATAAAGCAACACACACATATAATGTTGCAGTACCCGAAGTCTGTAAAAAAAGTTTTCAAGTTTGCGACTACATTACAGAAGGTAATACTTAGAAGTATTCTTCTTGGTAAAAAATCTGCTTAAAAAATTGCGACAAAAATGTTTGAAAGATCACTGTATTCAACAGTATTCAAAAGCCATTGAACGAAGAAATATGTTTTTCGAAACATGTGACTCGTGAACTGAATGGAATTGCTTTTGCGAAAACCATGATATCGCGATTGCGATTTAGTTTTTATTATTATTTTTCTAACCCTTTTTTTTGAACGGCTTTACCATGTAGAAAAAAACCACAATTATGAATTTTACCAGTTTTTTTTTTATTTATGTGAACTGGATCCCAAAGTTGAGAAAATTTTCATTTTTGTTCTTATTTTTGCCCTAGGGGCGCTTTGAAATTTTTTTCATAGTATAACTTGTTATTTGAGGTCCGATTCAGATGTGGTTTTTTGCATTGTGTTCCTTGTCAAAAACCTAATCAAATATGATAGGTCACAAAAAACTGCGTATATTTAAAAATTTTTTACTCGGAAGGTTGAACGTTCGAACCTCGCAAAAAACGTGAAAAAGAGGGTAGGGCTACAAAAAAGTGCCCCTTTTTTGGAGTTGAGATAAAGAATTTTGTTTGTTGCATATGATTTGCAAGACATATACCACAAAATAGAATGTCCCGCTGTCTTTATGGGGGTCACCCTTGGAGATTTACTATTTAAAAGAACTGACTTTCTACCCCAAGCATACACTTTTTTTAAACGATAAATCCAAAATTTTTCTGTCTCCCCCTACCTCTCTATCTGTCTTTTCTCCCCTCTCAAAAAATTTTTTAATTTTGGGCAAATAAAAAAATTTTTTTTTTAAAAAACCCAATTAAAATTTTTTTTGCTAATCAGTTTTGAAACAATAAAAATGTACCTTTGCTTACCTTTTTCTACACAAGTTTTAAAAGTTATATATGTTTGTAAAGTTACTTGTTTTGAATATCTCGCCTTAAAAAATACTCTCATAACATATTTACAATTTTTAAATTTCCCCTATTAAATTAATTATTTTTTAAAAAAGGCGCTTTTGAGGGGGCAACAACGCCTTACGGGGACCGGAACGCACTTGACCCGGAACGCACGTCCCCGGGTGCGGGGTTTCCCTTGGTTCATATCCCAATAAAAACACACAAAAACAACCGCCAGTTTTTTTTTAACTTGGTTTTCGTTTGATTTTTTACGCTTTTTTAAAGAAAAAACAAATGTCCCCCATTTGGGGGGAAACAGACAAAAAAACCCATCCCTGTGTTTTTAAAAGACGTAAAAAAAAAATTGGGGTTAAACGCATTTTTATTTCCCTCTCTCCTCCCCCCCCCCCCCCCCCCCCCCTCTCCCTTCTTGCAAGATGACAAAAACACAAAAACCACCAGCATAGTTAAATACTCTGTAATAATTGATTAGGTAAAAAACTTAAAAAATGGGTTTTAAATTAAAAAAGGGGATTGTATTGAAACATTCATTTGTTAAACGGGGCATTTTAAAAGTTCAAAAAACAAATTGATAAACTACGGGAATTTTACGGATTTACCCTTTGAAATAGAAATTTTTAATTTTAAAATTGGGGAAAATTTAAATTTTAAAAAAAATTTCTAAGTCTTACGGTTGGAAACTTTTGCATTACAGGGAAAAAAAAATTTATTATTACGTAATACTAATAATTTTTAAACAACCCAAATTTAAGGGGAATTAAAACAAAAATATCTTTAAAAAAATTTTGGGGGAAAGGGGAAAAAAACTAACCCCAAAAAATAATAACCCAATGTATTTAAAATTGTCATGCATTATTTTATAAAATTTTTACACACTGCAGGAAATTTTTTATAAAAAAGGGTAAAAGGGATTAATTTTTTTAAAGTTTTAATGTTTTTTGGGGTTAATCCCATTTATAAAGTCAGCCCCCCCAAATTAAAAAGGGAAAATGTTTTTAATAAATTTAGGCTAATTCCACCTCCTCCCAAACTAAAGTAACTTGGGGGAGTCCCCCCCCTCGTTTGCAATTTTTGGGAAATAAAACTCAAAAAGTTTTTTAAAAGCTCCCCAAAAAAAAAAGAAACAACGGGGGAAAAGACAGAATACCTGAGAATTAACGAATCTGCCTGATAATAATAGAAAAGGGAATAAAAAATAAATATCAGTTAATAACAGTATATTTCTGTAAAAAAATTTGGGACCGGGGGGCCCCATGAAACAAATCAAAAAACTGGGTTAGGGTTTTTTTAAAATTTAAAAATTTAAAGAAAATTAAATAATTGAGGGGTTTTTCTAAAAAATATTTTTTTAAAAAATACAAAGAAAAAATTAAGGATTTAAAACCCAAACCGAAACCCCCATCCCTTTAAAAACCAATAATAATAGAAGAAGTAATTTTAAAAATTTATTTTTTGGGGGCCCCCAAATTCACCAAAAAAAAAAAAAAATTTTGGGGGTGTAATTTTAAAAAATTTATTTTTTTTTTGGTTACTTTTCTTTTGCTTCAAAGTGAGTAAAAAAAAGTTTCGATGTTTTTGAAATACACTAAATTTTTTTTAAAGGTTTTATTTTAAATTTCGTTGTTCGTGTTTATTCCGAAAAAAAAAGGGGAAAAAAAAAAACCTAATTCTTTTTTACCTTTTCCCTTTTGGGGGAAAACAGAAAAAACAAAAAATTCCGGGGGAAAAAAGAAAATTTTAACGCAAAAAAAAAAAATAAATTAATAAAAACTTTCCTCTTTAATTTTCTGTTTTCATTAAAATTTTTTATTTTGGGGCCCCTTTTTTTTGTCTTTCTTGTGTTCCCCCCCAAAAACCCAAAGGCGAAGAAAACCCCGAAAAAAAATTTTGTGTTTCGTTTTTTTTTCGCTAAAAGGGAAAATTTTGAAAATAAATGCCAGGTTTCCCCCCCGGGGTTTTTTTTGGGGATATATGATCAATGTTGGTATTTCTGCCATTTCGCCCGAAAGGCGAAATAACGAAAAATGCCACAATTCTTTATTTTGCCTTTCGGGGCAAAGGACACGACAACACATCCAGATTCTCATCCTATATAGGGTCACCAGCTTCCTACTTTGTGCATATAGTCCAGTTTCCAGCATGTCTTACATAAGAACTTGCTTATATCAATATAAATTGAACTTTTCCATATTAATTTTTTCAGTATTACATTTTCATATAATTTATTTACTCAAAGTTCTTTAGTCAGAAAGATTCTTCAGTGATTAAGAATAACCACGGAGGCAAAACCAAAGTGTTGTCATTTTGTTCCTTCAACTTTTTTGTTAGTCGAAAACACTACAACAGGAAATCTGCTATATCGTGGTGTCTGATGTATAAACCCAGGACATGAAACATTCAAAGATGAAACTTTTCTTTCCTTCACCTATTAAAATTTTTTTATTTTGCCAGGCATATGTTGTTCTTTGACCCAAAAAGCAAAAGGCGAAATAATGACAATATGGCATCTTTTCATTCTTTCGCCTATTAGGGTCAAGATACAATAATAAGACAGTAAATGTTCTGACATAAAAGTTTCGTACTGCAAAACAAAACATTCAAAGACGATACTTTTTTCATTCGCCTGTTAAAATTTTGTTATTTTGCCTGGCATATTTAAATTTCTTCACAACGACAATATGGCATGTTTTGTAATTTCACCTTTCGCCTTTCAGAGTGAAGACAAGAACACACTAAACTGCAGAAATCCTAATTACTGCATTTCTAAAAACAAAATGTAATATGTAAATAAATTTTTTTATCGTTTTGCTGCTATTGGAGATTTTGCTTAATATCATTTTTGTGTAGCCTGACTATAGTAAAGGGTTACTTTGTATGTTCCCTCAATGACACGGAGTGCAGTGCGCAAGAACCATAACTCTACCTTGTGCACTTTTTGAGTTATTCCCCTTTGATAGAATTTCTTGTCCGGAGCATAACTTTGTCACAATAAGTTTGAATGACTTGAAACTATCATATGTATGTTCCTTGCAATGACACCAAGTGCAGTGCACAAGAACCATAACTCTACCTTGTGCACTTTTTGTGTTATTTCCCCTTTGATAGAATTCTTGTCCGGAGCATAACTTTGTCACCATAATTTGAATGACTTGAAACTTCAATGTAGTTCCTTGCAATGAACGCCAAGTGCAGTGCACAAGAACCATAACTCACTTGTGCACTTTTTGTGTTATTCCCCTTTGATAGAATTTCTTGTCCGGAGCATAACTTTGTCACCATAAGTTTGAATGATTGAAACTTCATATGTATGTTCCTTCAATGACGCCAATGCAGTGCACAAGAACCAAATCTACCTTGCACTTTTTGTGTTATTTCCCCTTTGATAAATTTCTTGTCCGGAGCATAACTTTTGTCACCATAAGTTTGAATGACTTGAAACTTCATATGTATTTTCCTTGCAATGATACGGAGTGCAGTGCGCAAGAACCATAACTCTACCATCTGCACTTTTTGAGTTATTCTCCTTTGAACAATTTCTTGTCCGGAGCATAACTTTGTCACAATAAATTTGAATGACTTGAAACTTCATATGTATGTTCCTTTAATGACGCAATGTGCATGCGTAAGAACCATAACTCTACCTTGTGCACTTTTTGAGTTATTTCCCTTTGATAGAAATTCTTGTCCAAAGCATAACTTTGTCACCATAATTTGAATACTTGAAACTTCATATTATGTTCCTTGCAGTGACGCAGTGTGTGCGCATGAAAACCCTAACCTTCCTTGTGCACTTTTTGTGTTATTCCCCTTTGACAGTAATTTTTGTCCGAGCATAATTTGGGCATCATAAGTTTGAATGACTTGAAACTTCATATGTATGTTCCTTGCAATGACAAGGAGTGCAGTGCGCAAGAATCATAACTGTACCATGTGCACTTTTTGAGTTATTCCCCTTTGATAGAATTTCTTGTCCAGAGGGTAACTTTGTACAATCATAAGTTTGAATGACTTGAAACTTCATATGTATGTTCCTTTCAATGACCAAGGAGTGCAGTGCGCAAGAACCATAACTCTACCTTGTGCACATTTTTAGTTATTTCCCTTTGATAGAATTTCTTGTCCGAAGCATAACTTTGTCACCATAAGTTTGAATGACTTGAAACTTCATTTGTATGTTCCTTGCAATGACGCGAAGTGCAGTGCGCAAGGACCATATGTCTACCTTGTGCACTTTTTGTGTTATTCCCCTTTGATATAATTATCCCTAGGGGGCGTTTTGTAAAAGTCACTAGAGGCTAATAACTCTGTTATTTGAGGTCTGATTCAATTACGGTTTTTTGCGTTGTGTTGCTTGTCATAAGCCTAATCAAATATGATACATTTCAATTTCTATTGTTTAAAAATGTGATTGAATTGCGAAAACCGATGATATCGCAATTCTGATTGCGATTCTAGTTATTATTATTTTTCTAACCTTTTTTTGTGAACGGCATATTACCATGATAGAAAAAAGTCACATGTATGAAATTTTAATCAGTTATTAGCACGTATTTGAAAATGATCCTAACGTTGAGAAAATTTTCATTTATGTCTTACTTTTCCCGCCAGGGGGCGTTTTGCATGAAATTGATTAATGGCTAATAACTCACTTATTTGAGGTCCGATTCAAATGCGTTTTTTTGCATTCTGTTCCTTGTTGATAGCCAAATAAAATATGATAGGTTTCGAGGGTACGTGTCGCTGAAAGTATTTGACCTACAGAAGGTTGAAAGTTCGAACCTCTCAAAAAACTGTGCAAATGAGGGTAGGTCTACGAAAAACCTATCCATTTTTGTTAGAGATCAGATAGAAGAATTCTGTTCGCTGCAAATGATTTGCAAGACATATACGCACAAAATATATGGGGTGGCGAATTTAAGAAATGTATGGTTTGTCCTCTGGAAACGGTCAAACTTCACTAAATTTTAGGAAAAGTTAAAGTTTCAAAAACATGTTTTTTATCGCTTCTGACTGTATTTTTTGTTAATTCTTCATGATATTTTCAAGTTATTATTGTTATGTCTGAAAGGGGATCACAATTAAAAAGTTAAAAAATAAATGAAAAGGTCAAGGTCATATTACGATTATTGTGTTTTTATTCGGCCCCAAATAGCTCCAAAACTAAAAATATTTCTTTGAGAGTATATGAACAAAAGTTTTAGTTCTTGAATAGCCCTTTCCAGTGACGTTTAGTTTTTGAAGATCGGACTTGATTTGGTCATATTACGGCAGTCCAAAGTTTGATCCTTTTTTTGGAATAATTGTAAATCAGTTTTTATGCTTCAAATTGTGACATATAAGAAATAGAATGTTCGACTAGTGCGACTTGTATACTTGATTGAACTATTTGCTGCATTGCTATGTACCTAATGGTAAAATTTTAATCAATTTTGTTTCTCATTTTGCCGCTAGGGGCGCTTAGCTTGAAAGCACTCTTCTACTTATAACTCAAAAAGTTAAAGCCTGATCCAAATGCGGTTTATTGCATTATGTTTCTTGTTGATAGCCTAATAAAATATGAAAGTTTTTAGGTATGAGTGGCTGAAACTTTTTGAGCTAGCAACGGAAGGTTGAAAGTTCGAACCTCGCAAAAAACTGTGCAGATGAGTGTATGTGTACGAAAAACCTATCCGTTTTTGTTAGACATCAGATAGAAGAATTCTGTTTGCTGCAAATGATTTGCAAGACATATACGCACAAAATATATGGGGTAGCGAATCTAATAAATGCATGATTTGTCCTCTAGAAACGGTCAAACTTCACTAAATTTTAGGAAAAATCAAAATTTCGAAAAGATGTTTTTTGTCGCTCCTGACTTTATTTTTAGTTCATTCTTCATGATATTTTCACAAGTTATGTATTGTTATGTTTGAAAGGGCCTCACAATTAAAAAGTTAAAATGAAATTTCAAAGGTCAAGGTCATATTACGATTATTGTGTTTTTATTCGGCCCCAAATAGCTCCAAAACTAAAAATATTTTATTGAAAGTATATGAACAAAAGTTTTAGTTCTTGAATAGCCCTTTCCAGTGATGTTTAGTTTTTGAAGATCAGATTTGATTTGGTCATATTATGGCAGTCCAAAGTTTGATCCTATTTAGAACAATTGTAAATCAGTTTGTATGCTTCAAATTGTGATATATAAAGAATAGAATGTTTGACTAGTGCGACTTGTATGCTTCATTGAACCATTTGCTGCATTTCTAGGTACCTAATAGTAAAATTTTACTCAATTTTGTTTCTCATTTTGCTGCTAGGGGGCGCTTGGCTTGAAATCACCCTTTATTACTAAAATAATTAAAGTCTGATTTTTATGCAATTTTTTGCATTCTGTTCCTTAGTGACATCAATTTGAAACAACACTAAAAAATGTATGCGATATTTCATGAAAATGATAGTAATTCAATGCAACATTAGTTCGTTATAATGTTAAGTGGCATATCGCATTGTTGCGTGTCATTTTATACTGTTGTGTGTCGTTTGCAATTGTTGTTTATCGAGTACAATTGTCGTATGTCACCATCATAAAGCAACACACACATATAATGTTGCAGTACCCGAAGTCTGTAAAAAATGTTTTCAAGTTTGCGACTACATTACAGACAGGTAATACTTAAAAGTATTCTTCTTGGTAAAAAGTTTGCTTAAACATTGCGACAAAAATGTTTGAAAGATCACTGTATTCAACAGTATTCAAAAAGCTATTGAACGAAGAAATATGTTTTTCGAAACATGCGACTGGTGATTTGAATGGAATTGCTTTCGTGAAAACTGATGATATCGCGACTACATAACTGACAGGTAATACTCAACAATATTCTTATGGGTAAAAGGTCTGCTTAAACATTGCGACAGAAATGTTTGAAAGATGGCTGTTAACAGTATCAACAAGCAATTGAACGAAGAAATGTTTTTCGAATCATGCGACTCGTGAACTGAATGGAATTGCTTTTGCGAAAACCGATGATATCGCGATTGCGATTCTAGTTTTTTTTTATTTTTCTAACCCTTTTTTGTGAACGGCATAGCTCCGAGGTGAGAAAAGCCACATCTATGAAACTTTTATCAGTAATAACCACGTACTTGAAGATGATCCTAACGTCGAGATAATTTTCATTTTTGCTTTGATTTTCCCGCCAGGGGGCGTTTTATATGAAAATGTTTAATAAGCAATATCTCCATTATTTGAAGTCCGATTCAAATGCGGTTTTTGCACAATGTTCCTTGTAAATAGCCCAATAAAAGATGATAGGTTCCAAAAATTTGCGTATATAAAACTTTCGTGCTACAGGAAGTTGAAAGTTCGAATCTCGAAAAAAACTGTGAAATGAGGGTAGGTCTACCAAAAACGTGCCCATTTTATTCAGAGATGAGATAAAAGAATTTTGTTTGTTGCATATGATTTGCAAGACATATACGCACAAAATATATGGGGTGGCGATTTTGAGAAATGCATGGTTTGTCCACAGTACGCGGTCAAACATAACCAATATTTTCGAAAAATCAACATTTTAAAAGCATGACTTTTAAGGTTATTTGCAGCTCCTGACTTTATTTTTTGTTCAATCTTCATCATTTTTTCACTGTTAATGCATTTTTATCAATCAAATAAAATCATAGAAAAAAAATCACCCATAATATGCAAAGGTCAAGGTCATATACCAATTATTATTATTTATATCGGCATAAAATAGCTCCCAATCTAAAAATATTTTATAGAAAGTATATGAACAAAAGTTTGAGGTTGTGAGGAGATCTTTCCATAAATGTTTAGTTTTTGAAGATCGGACTTCATTTGATCAAATGACCACAGTCCAAAGTTTGATCCTCTTATCAAACAATTGTATATCCATATGTTTCCTCTTTTTTGCTGCTCCTGACTTTATTTTTTGTTCAATCTTCATTATTATTTCACTGTTTATGCATTTTTATAAAACAAATAAATTCATAGAAAAAAATCAAGCATAATATGCAAAGGTCAAGGTCATATACTAATTATTATTATTTTTATCGGCATAAAATAGCTCCAAATCTAAAAATATTTTATAGAAAGTATATGAACAAAAGTTTTAGTCTGTGAAAAGATCTTTCCATTAATGTTTAGTTTTCGAAGATCGGACTTCATTTGATCAAATGACCACAGTCCAAAGTTTGATCCTCTTATCAAACAATTGTATATCCATATGTTTCCCCTTTTTTGCTGCTCCTGACTTTATTTTTTGTTCAATCTTCATCATTATTTCACTGTTTATGCATTTTTATAAAACAAATAAAATCATAGAAAAAATCAAGCATAATATGCAAAGGTCAAGGTCATATACCAATTATTATTATGTTTTTTTTTCGGCTCCAAATAGCTCCAAAACAAAAAATATTTCATTGAAAGTATATGAACAAAAGTTTTAGTTCTTGAATAGGCCTTTCCATTTGTGTTTAGTTTTTGAAGATCGACTTGATTTGGTCATTTTACGGCAGTCCAAGGTTTGATCCTCTTTAGAATAATTGTAAATCAGTTTTTATGCTTCAAATTGTGATATATAAGGGATAGAATGTTTGACTAGTGCGACTTGTATACTTGATTGAACCATTTGCTGCATTGCTAGGTACCTAATAGTAAAATTTTAATCAGTTTTGGTTCTCATTTTGCCGCTTGGGGCGATTAGCTTGAAATCACTATTAATAATTTAAAAAAAAATGAAGTCTGATTTTTATACGATTTCTTTTGCATTCTGTTCTTCGGTGACATCAATTTGAAATGACACAAAAAAGATAATGCGATATTTCATAAAAATGATAGTAATTTAATGCAACAGTTGTTCGTAATAGTGTTGACTGGCATATTGCATTGCCGTGTGTCATTTTATACTGTTGTTTGTCGTTTGCAATTGTTGTTTATCGAATGCAATTGTCATTTGTCTTCATCATAAAGCAAAACACACATATAACATTGCAGTACCCGAAGTCCGTAAAAAAAGTTTTCAAGTTAACGACTACATAACAGACAGTTAATACTCAAAAGTATTTTTCTTGGTAAAAAGTCTGATCATACATTGCGACAAAAATGTTTGAAAGATCACTGTTTACAGTATTCAACAAGCCATTGAATGAAGAAATATGTTTTTCGAATCATGCGACTCATGAACTGAATGGAATTGCTTTCATGAAAACTGATGATATCGCGATTTCATAACTGACAGGTAATACTCAACAATACTCTCTTGGGTAAAAAGTCTGCTTAAACATTGCGACAGAAACATTTGAAAGATCACTGTTAACAGTATCAACAAGCAATTGAACGAAGAAATGATTTTCGAATCATGCGACTCGTGAACTGAATGGAATTGCTTTCATGAAAACCGATGATATCGCGACTACATACATGTAACTGACAGGTAATACTCAAAAATCTTCTTTTGGGTAAAAAGTCTTCTTAAACATTGCGACAAAAGTGTTTGAAAGATCGCTGTTAACATTATAAACAAGCCATTGAATGAAGAAATATTTTTCGAATCATGCGACTCGTGAACTGAATGGAATTGCTTTTGCGAAAACCGATGATATCGCGATTGCGATTCTAGTTTTTTATTATTATTTTTCCGTCTCTTTTTTGTGAACGGCATATCAACAAGATAGGAAACAGTCACAGTTCTGATTTTTTTACCAGTTTTGTCCTAGGATCTGAATTTGATCCTAACGTCGAGAAAATTTTCATTTTTGTCTTAATTTTGCCGCTAGGGGGCGTTTTGTAAAAGTGACTAAGGGCTAATAACTCTGTTATTTGAAGTCCGATTGAAATGCGGTTTTTTGCATTGCGTTCCTTATCAGTTACTTAATAAAAAAAGATAGTTTTCAAAAAGTTGCGTATATATAACTTTCGTGCTACAGGAGGTTGAATGTTCGAATCTCGAAAAAACTGTGAAATGAGGGTAGGTCTGCGAAAAATTTATCCACGTCTTTCAGGAATGAGATAGGAGAATTTTGTTTGTTGCATATGATTCGCAAGACATATACGCACAAAATATATAGTGTGGCGATTTTGAGAAATGCATGGTTTGTCCACAGTATGCGGTCAAACTTTACCAATATTTTCGAAAAGTCAACATTTTCAAAGCATGACTTTTAATGTTATTTGCAGCTCCTGACTTTGTTTTTTATTCAATCTTCATCATTTTTTCACTGTTAATGCAGTTTTATAAAGCAAATAAAATCATGGAAAAAAAATCAGCCATAATATGCAACGGTCAAGGTCATATACCAATTATTATTATTTTTATCGGCATAAAATACCTCAAAATCTAAAAATATTTTATAGAATGTATATGAACAAAAGTTTTAGTCTGTGAAGAGATCTTTTCATTGGTGTTTAGATTTTGAAGATCGGACTTCATTTGATCAAATGACCACAGTCCAAAGTTTGATCCTCTTATCAAACAATTGTATATCCATACGTTTCCTCTTTTTCGCTGCTCCTGACTTTATTTTTTGTTCAATCTTCATCATTATTTCACTGTTTATGCATTTTTAAAAAACAAATAAATTCATAGAAAAAAATCAAGCATAATATGTCAAGGTCATATACCAATTATTATTATTTTTATCGGCATAAAATAGCTCCAAATCTAAAAATATTTTATAGAAAGTATATGAACAAAAGTTTTAGTTCTTTAAGAGCTCTTTCCAGTGATGTTTAGTTTTTGAAGATCGGACTTGATTTGGTCATATTACGGCAGTCCAAAGTTTGATCCTTTTTTGGAATAATTGTAAATCAGTTTTTATGCTTCAAATTGTGATATATAAGAAATAGAATGTTCGACTAGTGCGACTTGCGTACTTGATTGAACTATTTGCTGCATTGCTAGGTACCTAATGGAAAAATTGTAATCAATTTTGTTTCTCATTTTGCCGCTAGGGGGCGCTTAGCTTGAAAGCACTCTTCTACTTATAACTCAAAAAGTTAAAGCCTGATCCAAATGCGGTTTATTGCATTATGTTTCTTGTTGATAGCCTAATAAAATATGATAGTTTCTAGGTATGAGTGGCTGAAACTTTTTGAGCTAGCAACGGAAGGTTGAAAGTTCGAACCTCGCAAAAAACTGTGCAGATGAGGGTATGTGTACGAAAAACATATCCGTTTTTGTTAGACATCAGATAGAAGAATTCTGTTTGCTGCAAATGATTTGCAAGACATATACGCACAAAATATATGGGGTAGCGAATTTAATAAATACATGGTTTGTCCTCTAGAAACGGTCAAACTTCACTAAATTTTAGGAAAAATTAAAATTTCGAAAAGATGTTTTTTGTAGCTCCTGACTTTATTTTTAGTTCATTCTTCATGATTTCACAAGTTATGTATTGTTATGTTTTAAAGGGCCTCACAATTAAAAATTAAAAGAAATTTCAAAGGTCAATATTTTTTTCGGCTCCAATATCCAAAACAAAAAATTTTTTTGAAAGTATATAAACAAAAGTTTTATTTCTTGAATAGCCCTTTCCAGTGATGTTTAGGTTTTGAAGATCGGACTTGATTTGGTCATATTACGGCAGTCCAAAGTTTGATCCTTTTTTGGAATAATTGTAAATCAGTTTTTATGCTTCAAATTGTGATATATAAGGAATAGAATGTTCGACTAGTGCGACTTGTATGCTTCATTGAACCATTTGCTGCATTTCTAGGTACCTAATAGTAAAATTTTACTCAATTTTGTTTCTCATTTTGCTGCTAGGGGCGCTTGGCTTGAAATCACCCTTTATTACTAAAATGATTAAAGTCTGATTTTTATGCAATTTTTTGCATTCTGTTCCTTGGTGACATCAATTTGAAACAACACTAAAATATTTATGCGATATTTCATGAAAATGATAGTAATTCAATGCAACATTAGTTCGTTATAATGTTAAGTGGCATATCGCATTGTCGCGTGTCATTTTATACTGTTGTGTGTCGTTTGCAATTGTTGTTTATCGAGTACAATTGTCGTATGTCATCCTCATAAAGCAACACACACATATAATGTTGCAGTACCCGAAGTCTGTAAAAAAAGTTTTCAAGTTTGCGACTACATTACAGACAGGTAATACTTAGAAGTATTCTTCTTGGTAAAAAGTCTGCTTAAACATTGCGACAAAAATGTTTGAAAGATCACTGTATTCAACAGTATTCAAAAAGCCATTGAACGAAGAAATATGTTTTTCGAAACATGTGACTCGTGAACTGAATGGAATTGCTTTTGCGAAAACCGATGATATCGCATTAGCGATTCTAGTTTTTTTGTTAGGTTTTCGCACCTCGCAGTGCGAAAACCTATTGTTCTTCTTCTGTTTTATTTTTTTTTAGGTTTCGACCTCGCAGTGCGAAAACCTATTGTCTTCTTCTTTTTTTTTTTTAGGTTTCGCACCTGCAGCGAAAACCTATTGTTCTTCTTCTGTTTTATTTTTTTTTTATTATTATTTTTCTAACCTTTTTTTGTGAACGGCATATCACCATGATAGAAAAAAGTCACATGTATGAAATTTTAATCAGTTATTACCACGTATTTGAAAATGATCCTAACGTTGAGAAAATTTTCATTTATATCTTACTTTTGCCGCTAGAGGGCGTTTTGCATGAAATTTATTAATGGCTAATAACTCACTTATTTGAGGTCCGATTCAAATGCGGTTTTTTGCATTCTGTTCCTTGTTGATAGCCAAATAAAATATGATAGGTTTCGAGGGTACGTGTCGCTGAAAGTATTTGAGCTACAGAAGGTTGAAAGTTCGAACCTCGCAAAAAACTGTGCAAATGAGGGTAGGTCTACGAAAAACCTATCCATTTTTGTTAGAGATCAGATAGAAGAATTCTGTTTGCTGCAAATGATTTGCAAGACATATACGCACAAAATATATGGGGTGTCGAATTTAAGAAATGCATGGTTTGTCCTCTAGAAACGGTCAAACTTCACTAAATTTTAGGAAAAATTAAAGTTTCAAAAACATGTTTTTTATCGCTTCTGATTTTATTTTTTGTTAATTCTTCATGATATTTTCACAAGTTATGTATTGTTATGTCTGAAAGGGGATCACAGTTTAAAAGTTAAAAAATAAATGAAAAGGTCAAGGTCATATTACGATTATTGTGTTTTTATTCGGCCCCAAATAGCTCCAAAACTAAAAATATTTCTTTGAGAGTATATGAACAAAAGTTTTAGTTCTTGAAGAGGCTTTTCCAGTGATATTAAGTTTTGAAGATCGGACTTAATTTGGTCATTTTACGGCAGTCCAAAGTTTGATCCTTTTTTAGAATAATTGTTAATCAGTTTTTATGCTTCAAATTGTGATATATAAGAAATAGAATGTTCGACTAGTGCGACTTGTATACTTGATTGAACTATTTGCTGCATTGCTAGGTACAAAATGGTAAAATTTTAATCAATTTTGTTTCTCATTTTGCCGCTAGGGGGCGCTTAGCTTGAAAGCACTCATCTACTTAAAACTCAAAAAGTTAAAGTCTGATCCAAATGCGGTTTGTTGCATTATGTTCCTTGTTGATAGCCTAATAAAATATGATAGTTTCTAGGTATGAATGACTGAAACTTTTTGAGCTAGTAACGGAAGGTTGAAAGTTCGAACCTCGCAAAAATCTGTGCAAATGAGGGTAGGTCTACGAAAAACCTATCCATTTTTGTTAGAGATCCGATAGAAGAATTCTGTTTACTGCAAATGATTTGCAAAACATATACGCACAAAATATATGGGGTAGCGAATTTGGTTTCCTAGAAACGGTCAAACTCCACAAAATGTTAGGAAAATTAAAATTTCGAAAAATTTTTTTTTTTGGTTTTTTAAATTTTCACAAGTTATGTATTGCTATGTCTGAAAGGGCCTCAAAATTAAAAAGTTTAAAAATTAATGAAAAGGTCAAGGTCATGTTACGAATATTGTGTTTTTATTCGGCCCCAAATAGCTCCAAAACTAAAAATATTTCATTAAGAGTATATGAACAAAACTTTTAGTTCTTGAAGAGCTCTTTCCAGTGATTTTTAGTTTTTGTAGATCGGAATTGATTTGGTCATATTACGGCAGTCAAAATTTCCTTTTTAAGTCAGTTTTTATGCTTCAAACTGTGATATATAAGAAATATAATGTTCGACTTGTATACTTTACTGAACTACTTCCTGCATTGCTAGGTACCTAATAGTAAAATTTTAATCAATTTTGTTCCTCATTTTGCCGCTAGGGGGCGCTTAGCTTGAAATCACTCTTTTGCTTATAACTTAAAAACTTTATGTCCGATTCGAACACAGTTTTTTGAATTCTGTTCCGTGTTGATAGGCTAATAAAATATGATAGTTTAAAATTTTTAAAAGGAAGGTTAAAGTTGTAAATCAGTTTTTATGCTTCAAATTGTGATATATAAGGAATAGAATGTTTGACTAGTGCGACTTGTATACTTGATTGAACCATTTGCTGCATTGCTAGGTGCCTAATAGTAAAATTTTAATCAGTTTTGGTTCTCATTTTGCCGCTTGGGGGCGATTAGCTTGAAATCACTATTAATAATTTTAAAAAAATGAAGTCTGATTTTTATGCGATATTTTTTGCATTCTGTTCTTCGGTGACATCAATTTGAAATGACACAAAAAAGATAATGCGATATTTCATAAAAATGATAGTAATTCAATGCAACAGTTGTTCGTAATAGTGCTGACTGGCATATTGCATTGTCGTGTGTCATTTTATACTGTTGTTTGTCGTTTGCAATTGTTGTTTATCGAATACAATTGTCATTTGTCTCCATCATAAAGCTAAACACACATATAACATTGCAGTACCCGAAGTCCGTAAAAAATGTTTTCAAGTTTACGACTACATAACAGACAGGTAATACTCAAAAGTATTCTTCTTGGTAAAAAGTCTGATTATACATTGCGACAAAAATGTTTGAATGATCACTGTTAACAGTATTCAACAAGCCATTGAATGAAGAAATATGTTTTTCGAATCATGCGACTCGTGAACTGAATTGAATTGCTTTCATGAAAACTGATGATATCGCGATTTCATAACTGACAGGTAATACTCAACAATACTCTCTTGGGTAAAAAGTCTGTTTAAACATTGCGACAGAAACGTTTCAAAGATCACTGTTAACAGTATCAACAAGCAATTGAACGAAGAAATGTTTTTCGAATCATGCGACTCGTGAACTGAATGGAATTGCTTTCATGAAAACCGATGATATCGCGACTACATAACTGATAGGTAATACTCAAAAATCTTCTTTTGGGTAAAAAGTCTTCTTAAACATTGCGACAAAAGTGTTTGAAAGATCACTGTTAACACTATAAACAAGCCATTGAACGAAGAAATATTTTTCGAATCATGCGACTCGTAAACTTAATGGAATTGCTTTTGCGAAAACCGATGATATCGCGATTGCGATTCTAGTTTTTTAGGTTTTCGCATCGCTTGCGAAAACCTATTGTTCTTCTTCTGTTTTATTTTTTTTTTTTTTATTATTATTTTTCCGTCTCTTTTTTGTGAACGGCATATCAACAAGATAGGAAACAGTCGCAGTTCTGATTTTTTTACCAGTTTTGTCCTAGGATCTGAATTTGATCCTAACGTCGAGAAAATTTTCATTTTTGTCTTAATTTTGCCGCTAGGGGGCGTTTTGTAAAAGTGACTAAGAGCTAATAACTCTGTTATTTGAAATCTGATTGAAATGCGGTTTTTTGCATTGCGTTCCTTGTCAGTTACTTAATAAAATATGATAGTTTTCAAAAGTTGCGTATATATAACTTTCGTGCTACAGGAGGTTGAATGTTCGAATCTCGAAAAAACTGTGAAATGAGGGTAGGTCTGCGAAAAATTTATCCACGTCTTTCAGGAATGAGATAGGAGAATTTTGTTTGTTGCATATGATTTGCAAGACATATACGCACAAAATATATAGTGTGGCGATTTTGAGAAATGCATGGTTTGTCCACAGTATGCGGTCAAACTTTACCAATATTTTCGAAAAGTCAACATTTTCAAAGCATGACTTTTAATGTTATTTGCAGCTCCTGACTTTATTTTTTATTCAATCTTCATCATTT
>CM037780.1:12195541-12245541 GCA_021229015.1 Solen grandis | reverse complement strand
ATTTAGACTAGATCTAACCGATTCAGAAATTAACAATCAGATTTATTAAGGACCTCTGTAGTAGATATATACTTGTATACTTAAAATAGTACATCTTCTGGCAGAAGATAGCCCAGAATAAGAGACCACCTTTGCCACTTCTTCCATTCTCCTCTCTCTCACTCCCTTTATTTGTCTATGTTCCGCAGTATGTCCGTTATGTTTATGTATATGCTGCTATATTATTTCTATTTGTTTTACACTATTAAACCACGTTCAGTTAAACCGAACTTATCTCTGTCGTTCTTTTCATTTACAAAGCCTCGGTTCGATCGTTAGGGACGCAACAAGTTCAACCTTTGCACCAGTGTTGCTTAAATAATACACTTCAACATTCAGAAACAGTTCAAACTTAGCACCAGTGTTGCTTAAATTATACACTTCACCAACATTGAGAAACAGTTCTAACTTAGCACCAGTGTTGCTTAAATTAAACACTTCACCAACATTCAGACACAGTTCAAACTTATCGCCAGTGTTGCTTAAATTATACACTTCACCAACATTCAGAAACAGTTCAAACTCAGCACCAGTGTTTGTTAAAATTATAAACTTCACCAACATTCAGAAACAGTTCAAACTTATCACCAGTGTTGCTTAAATTATACACTTCACCAACATTCAGAAACAGTTTAAAACTTATCACCAGTGTTTGTTAAAAATTATACACTTCACCAACATCCAGAAACAGTTCAAACTCAGCACCAGTGTTTGTTAAAAATTATACACTTCATCAACACCCAGAAACAGTTCAAACTTAGCACCAGTGTTGCTTAAATTATACACTTCACCAACACTCAGAAACAGTTCAAACTTAGCACCAGTGTTGCTTAAATTATACACTATTCCAACATTCAGAAACAGTTCAAACTAAGCACCAGTGTTGCTTATATTATACACTATTCCAACATTCAGAAACAGTTCAAACTTAGCACCAGTGCTGCTTAAATTATACACTTCACCACATCCAGGAACAGTTCAAACTTAGCACCAGTGTTGCTTAAATTATACACTCAACCAACATCCAGAAACAGTTCAAACTTATCACCAGTGTTCCTTAAATTATACACTTCACCAACATTCAGAAACAGTTCAAACTTAGCACCAGTGTTGCTTAAATTATACACTCCACCAACATTCAGAAACAGTTCAAACTCAGCACCAGTGTTGCTTAAATTATACACTTCACCAACATTCAAAAACAGTTCAAACTTATCACCAGTGTTGCTTAAATTATACACTTCACCAACATTCAGAAATAGTTCAAACTTATCACCAGTGTTTATTAAAAATTATACACTTCACCAACATCCAGAAACAGTTCAAACTCAGAACCAGTGTTGCTTAAATTATACACTTCACCAACATTCAGAAACAGTTCAAACTCAGCACCAGTGTTGCTTAAATTATACACTTCACCAACATTCAGAAACAGTTCAAACTTATCACCAGTGTTGCTTAAATTATACACTTCACCAACATCCAGAAACAGTTCAAATTCAGCACCAGTGTTGCTTAAATTATACACTTCACCAACATCCAGAAACAGTTCAAACTAAGCACCAGTGTTGCTTAAATTATACACTTCACCAACATCCAGAAACAGTTCAAACTTATCACCAGTGTTGCTTAATTATACACTTCACCAACACCGAGTAACAGTTCAAACTTATCACCAGTGTTGCTTAATTATACACTTCACCAACACCGAGTAACAGTTCAAACTTATCACCAGTGTTGCTTAATTATACACTTCACCAACACCGAGTAACAGTTCAACCTACGTCCCTGTTAAGTTAAGCCAAACACGGCAAAAACAACACTCTGAAATAGTCCAGATTTTGTCCAATGCAGCTTTATCAAAATTATGACATGAAACCTTTGGACATGGTTCTTTTTCCTTCCAATCTTTTTTCTTTATAAGACATCTAGACTTTATAAATCATTGTAAGGCTTTGTTTTTGGTTTTTGTTTCTCTCCCCTACCTCATTTAAGAAAATTTGAACAAAGTCAGTATCACAATATTATTGTTTTATTACTGGTAATTATTAAAATTTTGAAAAGAAATTTGGGGTCTGGTTGCAAAACAACCAAACTTTTTATTATTACTGGTAATTATTATAATTTTGAAAAGAAATTTGGGGTCTGGTTGCAAAAAAACCCAGCTTTTTATGATTTAGATAGAATAAATGTTTTCTAAATAATCCTCTCATATAAATTATTTCAAAATATTGTGAAATATTAAAAATGAATATTATTTTCAAACATACAAAAAAAAAAAACACAAATTTTTATACAGTATAAACGCAAAACAGCCTTGAAATTTAAAGCTTGCTTTTTTACATATCAGGGCAAGATTTATGAAATGAATGCAATAAAGAAAAAGAATGAGCATAAATACTAAAAATAACCATGTATAACTATATGCAAGAGGTCTGAGCAAGCCTTCATTTGTAGGTCAAAACTCAGGTATAAAGACGCTAATATTACCACATTGTTTGAATGTGTTACTATTAATGCCAGTATAATTAATTCAAGCAGAATAAAAAGACAGTTTCAGTCGTAACATGCTTATTTAAAGGTATATTTAGTCTGTGTAAGCTTAGTCTGGGGAAATCTGTGTCAGAAAACATCTTGTTCCGTTTGAGGTCTTTCTGCAATTAGTCAAATTCAAGTCAAAACTTGTGCACATGACTGAATACCTTACAGTCCCCGATGATGCAATACTAAACAGTAGAGCAATTTTGCTCACCTGAAAAATATCGCATTCATTGCCTTTTACAACATAGTCATACTGAATACATATTAATCTATGTGTAAGTACAGCAAGATAATCATAATTCCACACAAAAACTGTACCTGTGGTTTTGATGGTCATTGCTATAAAATCAAGTGGCCCCTGTGGTGGGACCAATTTTGACACCAGGACTATGATTTGAACAAACATGGTACAGGTTCACAAGGCCATGATGTTACATACCAAGTATCTATTCCAAGATCTTGTGGTTTCTGGAAAAAATCTTTTATGTTTTTTTTCCTATATAAGTCTATGTAAAATCAAGTGACTCCTTGGGTGGGGCCAATATTGACATCAGGGCTATATCTTGTGGTTTCTGACAAGATTTGTCTACTTTTTAGGTTTTCGCATCGCAGTGCGAAAACCTATTGTTCTTGTTCTGTTTCTTTTTTTTAATTAGGTTTTCCCATCGCTTGCGAAAACCTATTGTTCTTCTGTTGTTTTTTTCTATTATTTTTCTAACCTTTTTTGTTAACTCTCCGTGATCAGAAAAGCCACATTTATGAAATTTTAATCAATTTTTACCACATATTTGAAGATGATCCTAACGTTGAGAAAATTTTCATTTATGTCTTACTTTTCTCGCGAGGGGGCGTTTTGTATGAAATTTATTAATGGCTAATAACTCAGTTATTTGAGGTCCGATTCAAATGCGTTTTTTTTTTGCATTCTCTTCCTCGCAAAAAACTGCGCAAATGAGGGTAGGTCTACGAAAAACCTATCCATTTTTGTTAGAGATCAGATAGAAGAGTTCTGTTTGCTGCAAATGATTTGCAACACATATACGCACAAAATATATGCGAATTTAAGAAATGCATGGTTTGTCCTCTAGAAACGGTCAAACTTCACTAAATTTTAGGAAAAATTAAATTTTCATAAACATGTTTTTGGTCACTCCTGACTTTATTTTTAGTTCATTCTTCTTGATATTTTCACAAGTTATGTATTGTTATGTTTGAAAGGACCTCACAATTAAAAAGTTTAAAAATGTTTTTGGCCCAAACCAAAACTACAAATTTTTAAATATAACAAACGTTTTAGTTCTTGAAGCGGTCTTTCCAGTGATGTTTAGTTTTTGAAGATCAGGGTTGAATTGGTTGAGTTATGGTAGAAAGGCGAAAAGTGTACTTTTAACGAAATTGAAACGCTGTAGTTTCGTGAACTTTGAGTCAAAAATTATGATTTCTTCAGGATTAAGACAATGAAAAGTGATGTATACTGCAAGGAATATTTGTTTGGTAACGTGATTATGACGTCATGCATATTTAAGCAAGAATTATTAAAAAAATCATATGAAATCGGCAAGTTGACATATGAAGTTGAAATTTGCAGGAATGCCGTAGCCTACTGTGCGCAAAAAGTCCTGAAACTTTCAGATAATTCCTGCAACAAACATGGCAGATATTCATGTTTTTCGGATAAGGGCTTGTACACGAAAATCTAGCAATTTGAAGTAAGAAAAGAAAAACCTACCCACTTTTGTTAGAGATAAGATAGAAGAATTCTGTTTGCTGCATACGATTTGCAAGACATATACGCACAAAATATATGGGGTGGCGAATAAAGGAAATGCGTGGTTTGTCCTCTAGAAACGGTCAAACTTCACTAAATTTTAGGAAAAATCAAAATTCCTAAAACATGTTTTTGTCGCTCCTGACTTTATTTTCTGTTTATTCTTCATGAAATTTTCACAGGATATGTAATGTTATGTTTGAAAGGGCCT
This sequence comes from Solen grandis, assembly GCA_021229015.1. Lineage (NCBI taxonomy): Eukaryota > Metazoa > Mollusca > Bivalvia > Adapedonta > Solenidae > Solen > Solen grandis. The sequence continues at coordinate 12,240,982 of CM037780.1, read as the reverse complement.
CACAATTCAAAAAATAAAAAAAGAATTGAAAAGATCAAGGTCATATTACGATTATTGTGTTTTTATTCGGCCACAAATAGCTCCAAAACTAAAAATATTTCATTGAGAGTATATGAACAAAAGTTTTAGTTCTTAAAGAGCTCTTTCCAGTGATGTTTAGGTTTTGAAGATCGGACTTGATTTGGTCATTATACGGCAGTCCAAAGTTTGATCCTTTTTTGGAATAATTGTAAATCAGGTTTTATGCTTCAAATTCTGATACATAAGAATAAAAAGTTTGACTTGTGCGACTAGTATACCTGATTGAACTATTTGCTGCTTTGCTACGTACCTAACAGTAACATTTTAATCAATTTTCTTTCTCATTTTGCCGCTAGGGGGCGCTTTTCTTGAAATCATTCCTTTGCTTATAACTCAAAAAGTTGAAGTCCGATTCGAATGCGGTTTTTTGCATTCTGTTCCTTGTTGATAGCCTAATAACATATGATAGGATTCGAGGGTCCGTATGGCTGAAAACTTTTGAGCTACGAAGGTTGAATGTTCGAACCTCGCAAAAAAACAACAAAATAACTGTGCAAATGAGGGTAGGTCTACGAAAAACCTATCCGTTTTTGTTAGAGATCAGATAGAAGAATTCTGTCTGCGGCATAACATTTCAAAGACGTATACACACAAAATATATGAGATGGCAAATTTAAGAAATGCATGGTTTGTCCACTAGAAACGGTCAAACTTCACTTAAATTTAGGAAAAATTAAAATTCCAAAAACATGTTTTTTGTCGCTCCTGACTTTATTTTTTGTTTATTCGTCATGAAATTTTCACACGTTGTTTTCACAATTTATGTATTGTTATGTCTGAAAGGGCCTCACAATTAAAAAGTAAAATAGAAATTGCAAAGGTTAAGGGCATATTACGATTATTGTGTTTTTATTTGGCTCCAAATAGCTCCAAAACGAAAAATATTTCATTGAAAGTATATGAACAAAAGTTTTAGTTCTTAAAGAGCCCTTTCCAGTGATGTTTCTTTTTTGAAGATCGGGCTTGATTTGGCCATTTAACGGCAGTCCAAGGTGTGATCCTCTTTCGAACAATTGAAAATCAGTTTTTATGCTTCAAATTGTGATATATAAGGAATAGAATGTTTGACTAATGCGACTTGTATACTTGATTGACCCATTTGCTGCATTGCTAGGTACCTAAAAGTAAAATTTTAATCAGTTTTGGTTCTCATTTTGCCGCTTGGGGGCGATTAGCTTGAAATCACTATTAATAATTAAAAAAAAATGAAGTCTGATTTTTATGCAATTTTTTTTTTTTTTTTTGATTCTTTTCTTCGGTGACATCAATTTGAAATGACACAAAAAAGATAATGCGATATTTCATGAAAATGATAGTAATTCAGTGCAACATTTGTTCGTAATAGTGTTGAGTGGCATATTACATTGTCGTGTGTCATTTTACACTGTTGTTTGTCGTTTGCAATTGTTGTTTATCGAATACAATTGTCATTTGCCTCCATCATAAAGCAAAACACACATAAAACGTTGCAGTACCCGATGCCCGTATTTTTTTTCAAGTTTAAGACTACATAACAAACAGGTAATACTCATAAGTATTCTTCTTGGTAAAAAGTCTGATTATACATTGCGACAAAAATGTTTGAAAGATCACTGTTTACAGTATTCAACAAGCCATTGAACGAAGAAATATGTTTTTCGAATCATGTGACTCATGAACTGAAAGGAATTGCTTTCGTGAAAACGGATGATATCTCGACTTCATAACTGACAGGTAATACTCAACAATACTCTTTTTGGTAAAAAAATCTGCTTAAACATTGCGACAGAAATGTTTGAAAGATCACTGTTAACAGTATCAACAAGCAATTGAACGAAGAAATGTTTTTCAAATCATGCGACTCGTGAACTGAATGGAATTGCTTTCATGAAAACCGATGATATCGCGACTACATAACTGACAGGTAATACTCAAAAATCTTCTTTTGGGTAAAAAGTCTGCTTAAACATTGCGACAAAAATGTTTGAAAGATCGCTGTTAACATTATAAACAAGCCATTGAACGAAGAAATGTTTTTCGAATCATGCGACTCGTGAACTGAATGGAATTACTTTCATGAAAACCGATGATATCGCGACTACATAACTGACAGGTAATACACAAAAATCTTCTTTTGGGTAAAAAGTCTGCTTAAACATTGAGACAAAAATGTTTGAAAGATCGCTTTTAACATTATAAACAAGCCATTGAACGAAAAAATGTTTTTCGAATCATGCGACTCGTGAACTGAATGAAATTGCTTTTGCGAAAATCGATGATATCGCGATAGCGATTCTAGTTAGGTTTTCGCACCTCGCAGTGCGAAAACCTATTATTCTTCTTCTGTTTTATTGGGGATTTCGCATCGCAGTGCGAAAACACTTTGTTCTTGTTCTGTTTTTTTTTCTAACCCTTTTTTTGTGAACGGCATAGCTCCAAGGTGAGAAAAGCCACATCTATGAAACTTTTATCAGTAATAATCACGTATTTGAAGATGATCCTAACGTCGAGAAAATTTTCATTTTGGTTTTGATTTTCCCGACAGGTGGCTACCAAAAACCTACTCATTTTATTCAGAGATGAGATAGTAGAATTTTGTTTGTTGCATATGATTCGCAAGACATATACGCACAAAATATATGGGGTGGCGAATTCGGGAAATGTATGGTTTGTCCACAGTACGCGGTCAACCTTAACCAATATTTTCGAAAAATCAACATTTTAAAAGCATGACTTTTAAGGTTATTTGCAGCTCCTGACTTTATTTTTTGTTCAATCTTCATCATCATATAACTGTTTATGCAATTTTATAATACAAATAAAATCATAGAAAAAAAAACAGCGAAGATATGCAAAGGTCAAGGTCATAATACCGATTATTGTTATTTTTTTCGGCACAAAATAGCTTCAAATCTAAAAATATTTTATAGAAAGTATATGAACAAACGTTTAAGTTTGTGAAGAGATCTTTATTTTTTGTTCAATCTTCATCATTTTTTCACTGTTTATGCATTTTAATAATACAAACAAAGTCATAGTAAATAACGATGAAAATATGCAAAGGTCAAGGTCATATTACCGATTATTGTTATTTTTATCGGCACAAAATAGCTTCAAATCTAAAAATATTTTATAGAAAGTATATGAACAAAAGCTTTAGTTTGTGAAGAGATCTTTCCATTGGTGTTTAGATTTTGAAGATCGGAATTCATTTGATCAAACTACCACAGACCAAAGTTTGATCCTTTTATCAAACAATTGTAAATCCGTATGTTTCCTCTTTTTTTGCAGCTCCTGACTTTAATTTTTGTTCAATCTTCATCTTTTTCTCACTGTTTATGCATTTTAATAATACAAACAAAGTCATAGTAAATAATGATGAAAATATGCAAAGGTCAAGGTCATAATACCGATTATTGTTATTTTTTTCGGCACAAAATAGCTTCAAATCTAAAAATATTTTATAGAAAGTATATGAACAAACGTTTAAGTTTGTGAAGAGATCTTTCCATTGGTGTGTAGTTTTTGAAGATTGGCCTTCATTTGATCAAATTAACTCAGCGAAGATATGCAAAGGTCAAGGTCATATACCTGTTATTGTTATTTTTATCGGCATAAATTAGCTCTTAATCTAAAAATATTTTATAGAAAGTATATGAACAAAAGTTTTAGTCTGTGAAGAGATCTTTCCATTGGTGTTTAGTTTTTGAAGATCGGACTTCATTTGATCAAATTACCACAGTCCAAAGTTTTATCCTCTTATCAAACAATTGTATATCTATATGTTTCCTCTTTTTTGCTGCTCCTAACTTTATTTTTTGTTCAATCTTCATCATTATTTCACTATTTATTCATTTTTATAAAACAAATAAAATCATAGAATAAAAATCAAGCATAATATGCAAAGGTCAAGGTCATATACCAATTACTATTATTTTTATCGGCATAAAATAGCTCCAAATCTAAAAATATTTTATAGAAAGTATATGAACAAAAGTTTTAGTCTGTGAAGAGATCTTTCCATTGGTGTTTAGTTTTTGAAGATCGGACTTCATTTGATCAAATTACAACAGTCCAAAGTTTGATCCTTTTATCAAACAATTGAAAATCCATATGTTTCTTCTTTTTTGCAGCTCCTGGTTTTATTTTTTGTTCAATTTTCATCATGTTTTCACTGTTTATGCATTTAAATAAAACAAATAAATCATGGTAAATAACGATGAAAATATGCAAAGGTCAAGGTCATAATACCGATTATTGTTATTTTATCGGCACAAAATAGCTTCAAATCTAATAATATTTTATTAAAAGTATATGAACAAAAGTTTTAGTTTGTGAAGAGATCTTTCCATTGGTGTTTAGTTTGCGAAGATAGGACTTCATTTGATCAAATTACCACAGTCCAAAGTTTGATCCTTTTATCAAACAATTTTAAATCCGTATGTTTCCTCTTTTTTGCAGCTCCTGACTTTATTTTTTGTTCAATCTTCATCATTTTTTCACTGTTTATGCATTTGAATAATATAAATAACTCACAGTAAATAACGATGAAAATATGCAAAGGTCAAGGTCATAATACCGATTATTGTTATTTTTATCGGCACAAAATAGCTTCAAATCTAAAAATATTTTATAGAAAGTATATGAACAAAAGTTTTAGTCTGTGAATAGATCGTTCTAATGATGTTTAGTTTTTGAAGATCGGACTTCATTTGATCAATTTACAACAGTCCATAGTTTGATCCTTTATCGAAAAATCATAAATCAGTATGTTATCTGAATTATATTTGCATTATTTTGCTAAACATATATACAGAGAATATTTGGGTAAGCGAGTTAAGGGTATGTATTGTTTGTATTTTATAGAAAGTATATGAACAAAAGTTTTAGTTCGTGAAGAGATCGTTCTAATGATGTTTAGTTTTTGAAGATCAGACTTCATTTGATCAATTTACAATAGTCCAAAGTTTGATCCTTTATCGAAAAATCATAAATCAGTATGTTATCTGAATTATATTTGCATTATTTTGCTAAACATATATACAGAGAATATTTGGGTAAGCGATTTAGGGTATGTATTGTTTGTCAACAGCATGCGGCAAACGTCACTAATTGGATGAATTACAATTTCAAAAACATAAGTTTTTATTGTGTGTCTTTTTTTCGTCTCTTTGTTCAAGCTTCATCATTTTCTCCACTGGTTGTATAGTTTTATGATACACAGATTCTCATAAATCAAAAATTAAACAGTATTTTCATTGGTCAAGGTTATATAACGATAATTGCCATTTTCTTTAGCTCAAAATAGATCCAAATTTCTTGCGGGTTCATTCTCTAAGCAATCACTTTTAAACTTAACCACAGTGTTCTTTCCTAAATTCGGGCAAGAAGGTTAACGAATGTTATCAGCCTATTATATATTGAGTTTTCCCCCATGAATATTAAAAAAAGAAGAAAGAAAATATCGCACTTCATTTCTTATCTTCAAACTTTATATCTTCATTTTTTTACCACACTCTCTCGATCAAATTCGATTAAGGCTGTTATCATCAAATAACGCCAGGAGATATCCCTTTGTAATATAATACACGATTGTTTTGTATTAAGTATCTTCTTTTTTCAAACTTTCTATTTGACTTTTATATGTTAATAATATTCGAATAAAGTTAATATCAATCAATTATATCTGCAGTTGAAACCAGTACTCTTACTAGTCAAGTGCGGTTTTTTTGCATTCTGTTCCTTGTTGATAGCTAATAAAATATGACAGGTTTCGAGGGTACGTGTCGCTGAAAATCTTAGTTTTTGAAGATTGGACTTGATTTGGTCATATTACGGCAGTCCAAAGTTTGATCCTTTTTGGGAATAATTGTAAATCAGTTTTAATGCTTCAAATTTTGATATATGAGAAATAGAATGTTCGACTATTGCGACTTGTATACTTGATTGAACTCTTTGCTGCAATGGTAAAATTTTGATCAATTTTGCTTCTCATTTTGCCGCTAGGGGGCGCTTTGCTTGAAATCACTCTTCTACTTATAACTCAAAAAGTTGAAGTCTGATCTAAATGCGGCTTTTTGCATTATGTTCCTTGTTGATAGCCTAATCAAATATGACAGTTACTAGGTATGAATAGCTGAAACCTTTTTAGCTAGTAACGGAAGGTTGAAAGTTCGAACCTCGCAATAACTGTGCAGATGAGGGTAGGTCTACGAAAATCCTATTCTTTTTTGTTAGACAACAAAGGGAAGAATTCTGATTGCTGCAAATGATTTGCAAGACATATAATCACAAAATATATGGGGTGGCGAATTTAAGAGATGCATGGTTTGTCCTCTAGAAACGGTCAAACTTCACTAAATTTTAGGAAAAATTAAAATGTTAAAAACAAGATTTTTTTCGCTTCTGATTTTATTTTTTGTTCATTCTTCATGATATTTTCACAAGTTATATATTTTTTTATTTTTTTATTTTTTTTGAAAGGGCCTCACAATTAAAAAGTTGAAACGAAATTGCAAATGTCAAGGTCATTTTACGATTATTGTGTTTTTATTCGGATCCAAAAAGCTCCAAAACTAAAAATATTTCAATGAAAATTGAGTAAATATTTTCTATTAGGTACCTAGCAATGCAGCAAATGGTTCAATCAAGTATACAAATCACACTAGTCAAACATTCTATTCCTTATATATCGCAATTTGAAGCATAAAAACTGATTGTTCTAAAGAGGATCAAAACTTGGTCTACTGTAAAATGACCAAATCAAGTCCGATCTTCAAAAACTAAACATCACTGGAAAGGGCTCTTCAAGAACTAAAACTTTTGTTATTGGAACTATATAGTGAGCCGAATAAAAACACAATAATCGTAATATGACCTTGACCTTATACGCACAAAATATATGTGGGGGGGGGGCGAATTTAAGAAATGCATGGTTTGTCCTCTAGAAACGGTCAAACTTCACTAAATTTTAGGAAAAATTAAATTTTCAAAAACATGTTTATTGTCGCTCCTGACTTTATTTTTAGTTCTTTCTTCATGATATTTTCACAAGTTATGTATTGTTATGTTTGAAAGGACCTCACAATTAAAAAGTTTAAATGAAATTGCAAAGGTCAAGGTCATATTACGATAATTGTGTTTTTATTCGGCTCCAAATAGCTCCAAAACAAAAAAATATTTCATTGAAAGTGTAAGAACAAAAGTGAAATGTGAGTGGAAATTCACCGAAGTAGAAGACCACTAAAATGAGCAGTCAATGTGTTAACATTTTATCGAAGAAAAGCCGGAAACAACGCCGGTGTTTTGGGTTATGTATAAAATGGGCACCGTATAAAACACTGACAGACGAACTCGATACGCTTACATGCGCCCAACTGAAAAATGCTTACAGAGCTAATCATTGCGATTTTATGTGTGATTATTATTTCTAATATCATTATTATCCAATTTTATTTTAGTATTTTGAATCAAAATGCTATTTAAACTGATTAAAAAATAAACTTTAATATTGAAAATAAAAACATGCATGAACATCTTTCCTGATTTTCAATCAAACAAACCACTGTTATCTCTTGAATTTCAAAAATAGAGAAGGGTGCAATGTTTAAAAATTTGATGGCCAGCAAGGATTCGGAGAGTAAAGAGAAAGAAAAGCGCCTAGAAAAAGAATAAAAAAGAATACAACAAGAGGTCCATTATGGCTCTGGATCGCTCACCTGGTATCATTAGGCTATGTAATATCAAGTGACCCCTGGGGCAGGGCCAATTTTGACCCAAGAGCTATGATTTGAACAAACTTGATAGAGGTCTACCAGCCCATGTTACATACCAAATATCTAACAACTAGGCCTTGTGGTTTCTGACAAGAAGATTTTTCAAGTTTTTCCTATATTAGCCTTTGTTAAATCAAGTGACCCCTGGGGTAGGGCCAATTTTGATCCTTGGGCCATAATGTGAACAAACTTGGTAGATGTCAACTAGGCCATGTTAAATACCAAATATCTTAACTACAGGCCTTGTGGTTTCTGACAGGAAGATTTTTCTATTCTTTTTCTAAATAAGCCTATGTAAAATCAGATGACCCCTTGGGTTGGACCAACTTTGACCCCAGGGCCAAGATTTGAACAAACTTGGTAGTGATCTACTGGAAAATGCTGCGCACCAAATATCTAAACTCCGGGCCTTGTGGTTTCTGAAAAGAAGATTTTTCAAGTTCTTTCCTATATAAGCCTATGTAAAATTATGTGACCCCTGGGTCAGAGCCAATTTTGACCCAAGGGCTTTACTAGGTTTACTAGGCCATTTTACATACCAAATATCTAACATCCAGGCCTTGTGGTTTCTGACAAGAAGATTTTTCTAATTTTTCCTATATAAGTGCATGTAAAATAAAGTGACCCTGGGGCAGGGCCAATTTTGACCCCAGGGTCATGATTTGAACAAACTTGGTAGAGGTCTACTAGACAAAGCCACACACCAAATATCTAAGTTCTAGGCCTTGTGGATTCTTGGAAGATTTTTTAAGATTTCACTTTTAAAATCTTGTTTTAGCCCTAATTAGTTGTGACCTACAACAGACCTAAATCATTTAAACAAATTTTATAGGGGATCACCTTAGGAACATCCTTACAAACTTTGATCACTTTCCCATTAGTAGTTTCAGAGAAGAAGATTTTTAAGTAAATTGTTGATGACTGACAACTACCGATGGCAGACAAAGGCTGGTCCCCAAAGCTCACCTTGGTATTTTGTGCCAGGTGAGCTAAAAAGCCCAGGCATTTCATTTAAATCCACGAATTGATGTCAAAATTACGGCAAACATATTTCACCAGGCATAGAGCACGGCTTTTTATACAAGTTTCAAAAGTATATCATGTTAAAACTGTTAAATGTTATTTCATTATTTTTATGTAAGTATTAATTCATTTATTAAAGATATATTACATTTAGAAGTAAATTTAAGCTGCATAGATAATATTGAATATCATGCACGAAATACAGGACAAGTAGCATAACATGCAGGACAAGTAGAATTTAGCAGCTACTCATCCTGCAGGATTTTTTTATCCCTGGCTTCCTTACATGAAAATCCAAATGACCCTGCCGGGATTCGAAGCCATGCGGTGAGGGGCTGAGTGAGTGTTAAAGTCAGCGACTTTACCCTCTCGGCCATGGAGGTCCAAGTTTTGAAGGATATGATTTTTATAAAGTTTTCATCATTTTTTTTCTTTTTGTTGCCATGGCAACCAGAGTTCTACATGGATCAAGTTTATTTCAGCAACTTTTGTGAAGGTTCACCAAAGGATCACCCCTGCCAAGTTTAATCAAATTCTGTCCAGCAGTTTCATGGGAGATGTTGTTTATAGCATATTGTTGACGATGCATGATGCAGAGTGCTCAGGTGAGTTAAAAACTAGAACTGTAGGCCAAAGGCTAACAGATACCCCCCCCCCACCCCCAACAAATACCCCATTCCCCCACCTGCATACAAAACAACCAAACTCAATGCCTGCAAGCAGTACTTGGTAATAGCTATTTCACAGGAATATACAAATAAAAGATTGTTGTTGTTGTATTGTGGTTTACCGTTGCTGTGATAGTATTTAAATCATATAGCGACGTCAAGCTAATTACAGGTGGAGGAAGACCCCGAGTACACAAAGGTACCCGGGTAGGACCACCGACCTACTGCAAGCCACCTGGAAGGCTTCCTCACATGGAAAGTCTGGGATTCGAACCCACAGCGGTGAGGGGCTGAGAGATTTGTAGTCCACGATGGTAACCACTCGGCCACGGCGGCCCCACAAATAAAAGAGTGTTCTCTCGAACACATGTGATTCAAAAAGGCATATAGGTGCATGTATATGCATTTATCCTTCAACTGTTTCAAAAGTAAAGGAAACCAAATCAAGATTCAAAGCTGCTGCCAAAAGTAAGTCATGATTTTTTTTATTTATTTAGTTTTGCAAAAAGCCTGAAGCAGTCTTAAAGGGGACATATTTGTTTTGTTTGTTTTATAATCATAATTCCACATTCCACACAAAAACTGTACCTGTGGTCCAATGTTAATGGTTATTGCTATAAAAACATGTGACCCCTACATTGGGAGCAATCTTGACACCAGGGCCATGATCTGAAACTTGATTCAGTTTCATTAGGCCACAATACATACCAAATATCTAAACTCCAAATCTTGTGTGTTTTCTTGTGGATAGTCTTATCCTATATAAGTCTATGTAAAATCAGGTGACCCCTGGGGCGGAGCCAATTTTGACCCCAGGGCCTTAATGTGAACAAACATGGTAGATGTCCAATAGGCCATGTAAAATATCTAAACTCCAGGCCTCATGGTTTTTGACAAGAAGTTTTTTTTCTAGTTTTACTAATTTCAGGGCATATGTCACAGTTTGCTACATTTTCTATATAGACAAAGAAGGAAAACTTAAACTGTTAAGTAGAATTTTTTAAACTTTGCATGATTATAGAGAAACAAAAACGAAACATTTTTATGAAAAAAAAATTGGGTGTCACCGTCCTACTTTTTGAGTTATCTGCCCCTGAATGTGATATGTTAATACTTTTAGGCCATATTCAAGGACAGATAACTCAACCCCCCCCCCCCCAATTTTTTTCCCATAAAAATGTTTCTTTTATGATTCTCTATAATCATGTAAAGTTTAACCTATTTAAGGTTATTGACTTGAACAAACTTGGTAGAGGTCCACTAAACAATGCCACACACTAAATATCTTAGCTTCAGGTTTTGCAATTTCGGAGAAGTTTTTTTTTATAGTTTTTCTTATATAACACTTTGTAAGATAAGGTAACCCTATGGTGGAGCCAATTTTGACCCTGGGCTATGATTTGAACAAACTGGTAGAGGTCCACTAGAAAATGCCACATATTAATATCTTTACTCTAGGCCTTGTGGTTCCTTTACGAGCCATTTGAATAACTTTCGTTGGTAAAGCTTCGTGCAAGGAACATTACAGGCAAGTTTCATCAAATTTGGCCCAGTGGTTTCAGAGGAGATGTTGTTTAAAATAATTGTGGACTGTGTACTCATTTGAGCTAAAAATTGACATAATTAAATGGTATTTTGAGATGGGCCATTTTTTTTTCAGATTACATGGCATGGAGATTACTATGGCTCACCTTGGGCAGGCTGGGTTTAGTTGAGCTAAAAACAAATATGTGTTGCTATAGAGTCAGGGGTTATCAGGTGGGTCCCATCTTCACAGCTGCCCCAGGTAAACACTATGGCCACAGGTCCCCCTTCAGCCCCGACAGTTTACTTGATTTACCACTGCACATCCTTTTATAGAATTACAATGGGAAACAGGAAATGGGACCTGGGTCATTAAAAAGTAGGATCTTGTGCTTGAACTGATAAAACTGCATTTTTTTCCCTGCTTGCATATAATGATAATAAGAGATCAGTTAGAACTGTGTTTTTTGGAGCAGTTTTTACAACTTTCTCACCAAGTGACACATTTTAGACAGTATTAAGCTGACTATAAGCCAGATAAGCCCAGCAATGACTTAAGTCTAAGTGCTTACTTCTCATTCCACATTGTCTAATGAGTAGTGTATAACTGTGTACAGCCTGATCAGCCTGTGACTTATTTGAACATATTCACTTGGTCCCTGGAGATACATGCCATCATGGCCCTTTAGGGTTTCAAAACCAGATAAAACCTAATCAACAATCAAAAAATCTAAGTAAACGAAATTTGATCAAATAAAAATATAATGATATGAATGAAGTAAGACCCTTCCTCCTTTTACTTAAATGGACAATTTTAAACCATTTTAATTTTACAGACTGTTTATCCCCCCCAAAACACTTAAGTGATAACTGACTGAACAAATCTAAGGTAAATATCAACCCCTAAATTAAGCAATATATATGTATTTCAATAATCCTTGTAGTAATTTTGTAGTAAAATTTGCATGAAAAGCAATAACTTGCATAGCAAGATGTGTAAAATAGTATGCTAATAACATCCCTTTTCCTCATGAATATTCATGCACATATTTATAACTGGATGAATATCAATTTAATGCCTTTATATTGCATATGGAACCATGGATTTTCTTTGCTGCGCAGCCCATGAAGAATCTTAGCTCACACTGTAAAAACAAACAGTGCAAACCCTGGTGGGAAGGAGCTGTCTGAACTGGATAGGCTATAAACATAGGTCTATACGCAAGAAGGGTTGCTATATTAATGACACTCCCAAGTTCCTTATTTCCAAAGCAGCTCTGAGTTGGTCTATCAAAAGCAATAATTGACTGTTAAATGGCTGAATTAGCAATCAAGGATACTAACAAGAGACATGGACATTCATAACAACAACAAAAAAACCCTAGTTTTCCTCTTGATTAATAGTTCACTGATCTGTCTAAGTTCTGTTTGTTTATCAAAGCTGGCAAACCTTCAGTCACAATTCTAAAAATTGATATTCACTTTTATAGTAGCTGTTAATTTATTCTTTTGTGAATGTGACAATTCTGTAGTTTAACCTTCCAGCACCATGTTACACTTGTCATATGTCTCTAAAAACAGAATCAAATCACTTCTCATTAATATACACACCAGAATCAACTGCTTTCCGAATGGGGAAAAATTTCCCTCTTGAAATGTTGTACTAGCTGTTTTCCCCTCTTAACAGCTGGTACCTGCATTTCCATTTATCCCAGCATGCAACACTATTCCTCAAGGATAGGCCATATGCTGATCTTACCCTCAATAACTATGAAATAATTGATAAGCAATGATATGGATTTCTTTCAAGAGATGTATTGAATGTTCCTGAGATATGGTATATACTTGACTAACACTGAATTAAAATCGTCATTCATCAGTACTTGATGATAATCATCCTTCATAGACAAGTACATCAGTACTTGATGATAATCATCCGTCATAGACAAGTTCATCAGTACTTGATGATAATCATCCTTCATAGACAAGTACTTCAGTACCAAAGAGAAATAAAGATATCTTTCCATGCCTCAAACAATTGTCAAATCTTTAACTATTCAAACATTGTGCTCTAGCAAGCTAGAAATTAAAAACATGAATATTCTAATTTAGAAGTACTTTTCCTTTCACTCTTGAAAAACATGCCATATTACGTGTGGCCAATCACTGTAAATCTTTTATCCCTCAAAGAAGTCAAGCCAGTACATTTATATTGACTAAATAGAAGGCTGACATTGAAACGTGTATAGAAAGAGAAGGAATAAGAGTAATGGTGCAGTCATAGCTTGAAATGGATTCACATTAAAAAATATATTAAAAATATATATAACACTTGAAAACAAGCTAATTTTCATCAATGAATTTCAATGCCATCCTTCTCCTCCTGTTTACTACCTCATCACTACTGTTCAATTTTATCAACCCTTTACCTCATGAATATTCAGGAACAAATTTATGACTTGATGGATATCGATGTACTAGAATGAAACACTGGAGTTTTCTTTGCTGTGCAAACTTGAAGGAGCTGTCTGATCTGGGTCTGCTCTGTCAATGTGTCAATATAGACTATATGAGGTAAGGAGTGCCACAGTCCAGTAGTGACATACCTGACTGTGGAGTTATTAGTTTGAAGCTCGTTAGGAGCAAGAATTTTTCAAAACCTTTGCGAGTGCTAAGTTCTGTCCAACTCAGGAACAATTACAAGGGATTAGTATAAGTTGTAAGACATTGTTTCCCAATCAATGTAAAATATAGATAGGTTTAAAGCTTATGATGAAAAGAAATGGTTAAAACTAACCAGATAAAACTTAAAATCTTAAAAGTTGTTTTATTGAAATAACAACCGGGGAGTACCCTATATGGGTTCCCTTTCTATATAGGTATTAACATATAATATCTTACGATTTTTACAATGCTTGTGCTCTTTTCCTCTGAAAAATCCTTAAACCCTAGAATTGCAATTCACCCCAGAATGTTTCTTTAATTCTTCAAACTCAAGAAAATAATGCCTTTACCAAAAGGCCTGATACTGATCCTGTGTCTTGGGAAGAGTAAGTACCACTGTAAAAACCTAATCAGATTAAAAAGGATCTTGCTTCTCAATGCTGCCTCGTGTTGTCAGTATAGTGTCAGGTCAAACCCCACACAGCCTGGTACTAGACCCTTCTGCTGCCAGTGTCTCAGGCGACCTCATTACATTACAGCAGGTGGAACTGTAAATCTCTCCAGACAGTCGGGTAGATATACACAATGATTGCACAGGACAGGAGTCAATCATCAATCAACATCAACAGAGTCACTAAAAAGTGCAGGTGCGAAAATGATGAATGGAACCTCGTATGAAGAGGCAGAAGAACAAAAAAAGTGCCTACGTCATCCACTGCTGCACATAATGAAATATAAATTACGAAAATAGATTTATAGTAATCCCAACTGAAGTGCACAGGTTCCCTCCGCCAGAAGAGGAGTGTTGGAGTTTTATAGGAGACCTCTGAAGAGCCATTGGTTTGATGTTGGTACAGGTGTATGTCAAATATCAAGTATCACTTGTATATGTCATCTTCACAAAAAAATAACCGAATCATCATTAACCCGATATATCCTGGCATGTTGAGTCTAAACAAACACACATGGGCATGCATGTATTCATGCAGTTTCTCCCATCATAGATTTAAAGTATAATACGATACGACAGTTTGATCAAATATTGCGATCGATACATACATACATAATAATAGTCCAAAATGATATACTTTGATAGTCTGATACCCCTTAATATTTTTATGATGTCTAAAATCAGTCCCATGCCTAGTTACTGAATTTTTATGATGTCTAAAATCAATCCCATGCCTAGTTACTGAGACATAAGCACAATAACACTGTGCATGCAAAACTTTAACCAAACATCCAAGTTAGAAAAGGGCCATATTTTGTATAAAATTTAGTCCAAAAGTTATCCTCCTTGGTTTTTTTGATGCCCCTGAAGACACTCCTTAACTTTCTAGTCAATTCCACAAGAAATTTTCAAATCAATCGCAGGCCTGGATACTGAGATATAAGCATGAGAGTATCTTGCATGCAAAACTTTAACCAAAATTTTTAAGTTAAAAAAGGGGCCATAACTTGTAATATATTCCATCAAAAGTTATCTACCTTGATAGTAAGATACTCCTAAACATATTAAAGATGCTTAAAATCAATCGCATGCCTGGATACTGAGATATTAGCATGAAAGTACCTTGCATGCAAAACTTTAACATAACTTTCTAAGTTAAAAAGGGCAGTAATTTGTAACATGTTCCATCAAGAGTTATCTACCATGAAAGTATGATACCCCTAAAAATATTAAAGATGTTTCAATTCAATCCCATACCTGGATACTGAGAAATTAGCATGAAAGTACCTTGCATGCAAAACTTTAACCAAAATTTTTAAGTTTAAAAGGGGCCATAATTTGTAACATATTCTATCAAGAGTTATCTACCATGATAGTATGATACTTCTAAACATATTAAAGATGTTTCAAATCAATCGCATGCCTGGATACTGAGATATAAGCATGAGAGTATCTTGCATGCAAAACTTTAACCAAAATTTCTAAGTTAAAAAGGGGCCATAATTTGTAATATATTCCATCAAGAGTTATCTACCTTGGTTGAATGATGCTCCTAAACATATTTATAAATTTTCAAGTCAATACCATGAATGGTAATTGAGATACAAACTAGGTAGTAGCTTGCACGCAAAACTTTAACCAAATGTTCTATTGCATGCAAAACTTTAACCAAAATTTCTAAGTTAAAAAGGGGCCATAATTCATATTAAATTCAGTTAAGAGTTATCTACCTTGGTTGTCTGATGCCCCTGAACATATTTTTAAACTTTCAAGTCAATACCATAAATGGTTATTGAGATATAAGGTTGATAGTAACTTGCATGCAAAACTTTAACCAAAAGCTGCAACGCCAACGCCGACGCCGATGCCGACGCCAGGGTGACTACAATAGCTCTCATATTCTTCGAATAGTCGAGCTAAAAATCAATGTTTATTTAGATATAAGCAGTTAAAAGCACTTGGGGTAACACTATTTTCATTTTTCTGCCAAAACTGAACTGATCCAACCCCGATCATCAAAAACTAAATATCATCTGGGAGGTCTTTCAAAGCTCTACAAATTATACCCATAGTGTCTCGATAGAATATTTATCGTTTTTGAGATATTTAAGGGCGAAGAAAAAACCGATAACTGAAATATGACCTTGACCTTTGTGATTTTTATGAAACGGATGTCACTATGTTCGACGGGACACTAAGTTGCACATTAAAGGAAGGTTACATGTAATTCGGTCAAAAAATAAAGCCAGCAGGATCTAAAAACCGTTTATTTCAAATGCAAAATAGCTTATTACGTTCTGACGTTAAATGACGTCATACGACGTCAGTTGTCATGGAAGACAAAGAAGATCTCAAGACACATACGCTGTCCAATAGTCATGCTTCTAGCTCATCAGGAGCCTTTGTAATACGAAATTATGATTTTATGACCAAAGTTCGAATCTCGATTTTGACATAAAATCTCGAACTTTTAGAAATTTGAAAAGTTCAGTAAGTATGCACATTTCCATCCTAATTTACACATTTTGTATAAATATTAGGCCGCCCGAACTAAAAATGACAGCTGCAGAGCGCGATCCAAATTTGGTAGCATTTTTCAACTGTGACATCACTTGACGTCATATGAAGATGAAAATTATTGCATTCAAAAGAGCCAAAGTCATTCTGATTACTGTTAAAATTTCATTCTGCTGGCTTATTGGCAACCTGTTTTAATTTGAACATCAAAAGGAGGAATAATAATAATAATAATAATAATAACTAGATTTCGTTTGTTCCGAACAAACGATAGGGCTTTCTGCTCCTATGGCTTAAGTGTCATTCTGACCTTAACGTTTGACTATATTACCTCAAAGTCATAGGTCACAATATACAGGCCGTGGGTAATGTCCCTTCTGAATCTTCAAAACCTAAATATCACCTTAAAGGACTTTCAAAGCACTACAACTTTTATTCATAGTGTCTAGGTAGAATATATTTCGTTTTTTTAGATACCGATAGCCAAATAAAAACACCTAAAACTGACATATGACCTTGACCTTTGCGATTTTCCGGAACGGAGGTCACCATGCATGGTGGGACACGAGGTTGCACATTAATTAAAAGTAACATGCCAATCTGTCAAAAATCAACCTGCAGGTTTTAAAAGCCGCTAATTTCGAAAGCAAAATTTCTTATTACAGTGTGACATCAAATGCCGTCAGTTGTCAAATAATACAAAGAAAACATCAGGACACATATGCTATCCAATTTTCACGCTTCTAACTCATCAGGAGCCTTTGTAACACAAAATTGTATTTTTATAGTTCGAATTTCGATTTTGACATAAAATCTCGAACATTTGGAATTTTGAAAATTCAAGAATGTATGCACATCTAGATCCCAACTTACACATTCTGTTAAAATAGCAAGTCAATTGGACCAATATTGACGGCTGCAGAGCGCAAACCAAATTTGGTAGCTAATTTGAACTGTGACGTTAAATGGCGTCATATGAAGATGAAAATTGTTGCCTTCAAAAGGGCCAAAGTCACTCTGATAACTGTTAAAATTTCATGCTGCTGGTTTATTGGCAACCTGTTTTAATTTGAACCTCAAATGGTGGAATAATAATAATAATAATAACTAGATTTCGTTTGCACGGCAAACGATAGGACTTTCTGCAAACCGTTTAAAACTCAATCAAACTGAAAATTATTAATACGGAATACGCAGAAAATATTAGGTATCTACAGTGTAACCTATACATTCTTTGAACATTTTCGAAAAATTCATCAACTTTTAAATGTTTCAGATCGCTTACAAACTTTTTGATCCGACGTCTATTCTGATGTCATATGGATGTGAACATAATTGCATATGAAAATTCAGCATATTTATTATATGCCCTAATTGTTTTGTAGTTCTGGACCATTGGGATCACACTGAATTTATTGCACGAGAAATGAAAACATATAATAACCCCATGATGTCAAATAACGTCCGGCCTATGAAAATCTGAAGAAAACCTTTAAAATTACAATATGTGTGAATTTCAGCTTTTTATCTCATATGGAGTACTCGATTTGATTAAAGTCATCTCCTACATAAACACTACGCTACATAAGATCGTAGGAAGATCGTGTACTTTAGTCAGATTATACTAAATTTAATTTCGAGTTCATATTTTTTAAACTTGGTTTCACCACAGAACCTCGGTCTTTTCAATATTTTGAAAACGAAAGTAAGGGTACACAACAAAATCCTAACTTATACCTTCTGTGAATTTACTAGAAAATCCATTTAAAAATAAATTCTGCAGAGCGCGTACAAACGTTTTAACTGACGGCAAATCTAGCGTCTATGATGTCATATGATGTTCTATGAATTTGAAAATCACTGCATTCAAAAGACATGGTCTGAAATATTTGCCATACAATTTTCACTCTTCTGGGCCATTGCCAATTACATTTTCCGAAAATGTTTAAAATTATGTAAAAGTGAAAGTAGGGTATTTTCTATTTTCCAAAAATGCTAAACTTACAGTGAAGCAAAACCATGTGACCAGAACATCACTAAAGGCTTCAAAACGAAGACAAAACTGCCAACTTTTGTCTCCGCTTCAACATAGAAAAGTACCCTTATGTAGTATAGGTTAGTTCATAGTTGCCTTTAACTACAAAATATACCCATTCAGCAGAAGTTATCAGGCCAATATAGCACTGATATCGGCACCTATGTCTGCACTGTGGGTGATTTATACCCCCGCAAAATGCTTTGATACAGGAGAAGCCAGACTCCAGCCGGAGCATAGATAAGAACCTGTATACATAGTATATTATATATGATAGCAATCAATAAGTAAGTAAAGTCTTTTTTTAAAGTGGATAGAGAATCAGTTATGGTTATTTGGTTCAGCAGTATAAAAGTGTAGTCACAGTTCTTAGACATTGCACTTCTCCTTATCGCCACCTGTTTACAATTTAAGTTTCAAGTAAATACCATGTATAATATTCAAGTGAATGTCGAGACAAGAAAAAAAAGCTATTTAACAAAGGGAGATAATTAAAAAATGGGACCAGGTAGAGTTACAGTTATTGGACACTGCACTTTTCCTAGTTGCCATCATATTCTGGTTACATTTTAAATTTCAAGTCATTACATTGTATAATATTTGAGCAATATTCCGGACAAGAAAAACAAAATTAACCAAAGGGAGAAAATGCAAAAATGAAACCAGGGCAATAATTCTGCGATCCTTGAGACAACTCAAGTGAAATTTATGACATGCACCTATCCACCTGATTATCAATTGTCGAGACACAACATTTGAACCGAGTCGGTTGAGAAATGAAGTTCGCGTCACAAGATATTTAAAGTCAAATCAGGGGCAAAAACTCTGTAATCCTCGTGGGAACAAAGTGAATTTTGCGTCTTGTACATCTACTGCTAATGAAGAACATTTTTTGCAAAGTATTAGATGAATCAGTCTGAAATTGAAAGAGGCATTCACTGGACAAGACATTTCAAGTTGATTCAGGGGCAATAACATCGTAATCCTTGTGGGAATGAAGTGAAATTTGCGTCTTGCACATTTAGTTCTTCTGACTTAATAAATATTTATGCCAAGTATGAGGTGAAATGGCTGAAAGTACCGGACAAGATTTTGCTTAAATACTGCATGACCAACTGACCAACCAACCGACCAACAGGCTGATTCTCTTCCATTTGTGCTGGTATACAGGGGTTTTCATTTCAAAACAAAAATAAATCAATCAATAAAAACCTAGTATCATATTAATTAATATAAAATCTTAAGGTTTTTAGAACAGGGTTGCTTGCAAAACTGTTCTAAGGAAGCACACATTTTGGATTTGACAACAGTTCGGGGCTATATTAAGAAATTTTTTATTTATAGTTTTCCCTCTTTTTACTACACAGAGAAAAATGTCCAAAATTTATTATCTCTCTTAACACTCAATGGTGACAATTTTCATGTTTATTTCAGACTCAGAACGATTGCGATATGGAAGTCAAAACTGAATAAAATGTATTGAAAATAGATGCTGGAGATATTGTGTTTAATAAACTAATGAAAACAGATAATAATTATGCAGAAGTTTTTTTTTTAATTTCTTTTGCAATATTAGGCATACATATTTTTTGCCATAATGAAAATAAGTAATTCAAGTACATGTGTGCGTAAATATATAAAACACTCTCGAGGACGCACACTTTAAATATTAAAATTATGTGCGTCTCGTCGGACGCATGCATATTTCTTACATTGAAACTCAAATTATCATGGTTAATGATTTGTCTTTACCGTTTACTCAGTTCAACTTCATAATGGTTTCATAATGGGTTTTCCCCATGTGCTTGCGACTTGCAACATGCTTTTATTTGCCAACATATCATAATCCCTACTGGGACCCATGTTTACATACACTGAAATACACACGCGTGTGTATATATTCTCCAAGTTCATGATTGAAATCCTGTGCTATTATATAATCTTAACGGAGCTGTATTTCAATAGAGATTTGACTGTTTCGTTACATTTTTTTTTTCCTTTTATTTATTTCCAGACATAAAAAAACAATACATTAACACATACATATACATACACACAAACATTTTCATATACGTACACACACTCACCTGCACATATACATATGAATAAGTTATCATTTACTATGCTGTTTCGTTACATTTTGGAGTATACTTAGTTCATATAAATTTGAACACCAATGAACTAGCAGTATAATTGGACATTTGTTAAGTAAAGATGACCTATAATTTGATGGTTGTCGCATTACGACAGAATATGTTCAAAATCAAAACCTACAAGATGTAAAAAAAGAAAGAGCAATGCTGTTTTGGGTTAAAATAAACATCCGTTCAGCATTTCTATTTTTCCTTTTTTTTTGATTAACGAAAATAAATAAATTTAAAAAAGAATTTTACCACAGACATATCGTCGGAGGTCCTAACTGCGCCCCTGTCCTAACTCCGCCACCTTCCTTTTTAGCTCACCTGAGCACAACGTGCTCAAGGTGAGCTTTTGTGATCGCTCTTCGTCCGTCGTCCGTCGTCGTGTGTCGTGCGTCGTGTGTCGTGCGTCGTCAACAATTTGCTTTAAACGACATCTTCTCTGAAACCGCTGGACAGAATTTAATGAAACTTGGCAGGAATGTTCCTTGGGTGAGGCTCTACAAAAGTTGCTAAAATAAAGTTGATCCATGAAGAACTCTGGTTGCCATGGCAACAAAAAAATAATAATTTGAAAACTTTAAAAATCATCTCCTTCAAAACTACTGGCCAGATTTCAAAATAATTTGGTACAGATGTTCCTTGGGTCAACCTCTACCAAAGTTGCTAAAATTATTCCGATCCGTAAAAAAAACATGGCCGCCGGGGCGGGGCTTTTTTGCCTAATATGTCTATAGAGAAACCTTTAAACAACATCTCCTCTGAAACCACTGGACAGAATTTGATTAAACTTGGCAGGAATGATCCTTGGGTCAACCTTCACAAAAGTTGCTAAAATAAACTTGATCCATATAGAACTCTGGTTGCCATGGCAACAAAAAAAGAAAAAATGAAAACTTTAAAAATCATCTTCTTTAAAACTACTGGCCAGATTTTAAAATAAATTGGTACAGATGTTCCTTGGGTCAACCTTTTTATCTCAGGTGAGCGATTTAGGGCCTCATGGGCCTCTTGTTTTATCGTAGTCTCGCTAGATTTTATCACACGCGCAAGCCACTCTGATAATTTTTTTTACAATGTTTCTGTAAATAAACTCAGATGATTTTTGCACGAAATTTTGATTCAAACTGATAAATATTGCAAATTTTATCTCGCACCACTTTTTTATGTGATTTTTCTAAATACAAAATGATTTCCACGCAGAATGACCCTTTTACACTCAAATTTTTTGAAATAAAAGTATCTCGGAAATTCAATCTGCTGTGTTTACATATTTATAAATGGAAGTCATATGTGCACAATTCGCAACTGCTATGACGTCAACTAGCGGGCGGAGTTAGAACCACACATAATGATGGCATAATATTTGATTCGTAATGTATTTAATGTTATTTTCGGGTGAATAATTATTTATAAAATATTTTTTTTTTTTTTTTTTTGGGGGGGGGGTATCATTGTGAATTTGATAGAATTAATTGGTACGTGAACAGTTTTTATTCCATGTATTTTGTTTATGTTGCATTTCCTAATTAAATCTTAGAGGGGCGCAGTTTGGGCAAATTGCATTCAGGTTTTTAAAAAGACAATAATGTAATGCTACCTATCTTTGTATTTGTCTTGGCTCTTGATGATTTGCAGCGTTTTCTGACAAATCACATCAATTTTGACAGTTGACTGACTTATTTGACTTATCAACTAGCCAAATTAATGCATTACGCCAGGAATTTCTCTAAACCTCCCTCGTCTCGATGTAAACATGCCATGTAATCCATTTGTGTAATGTCTGTATTTAGATATTCAGTGTGGTTTAGATGTCATTTCCAGCTTGCTTCACTTTTACAAGTTATAATTAAGGTTTATGCCAAGTAAATCCGTTTGATTATCGGTAGAACATTGTATTTTTAAAAGTTTTAATCTGCAAACCACTTTTTACACGAGGGCGACCTTTTTTTATTTCCATACTTCCGGTTGTTACTTTGGGGACTCTACTGTACTCTACTATATTGATAAAGAATAGAATTGACACACCATTAAATTATTGTTAACACTTGTTTAGCTAGTAATATCAATATGATATTAGTAAAAAGTTTATTTTGCAATTTATATGACTAATACATATCTGTAAACTTACATTTTCCAAAATGCTTCAATTAAGTTGAAAGTGAAAGTAGAATATTTTTCTGAAAATTCTTACAATTGGGTTTAAATTCGTATATTTTTTTTTATGTAACTTCCTTATACTTTAATCAATTTCAAAACTCTGGGTACCAAAATAATCGTCTTAAAATTCTCTACATCTCACTTGCTAAATGTGTGCAGTTATTTCCAATGATTATTAAGATATAAAACCTTAAACTCTTACATACCGGCAAATTCGCTGAAATTCTACATGTTTAATTTTTTATTTTTGATGAAACTTCCTTATACTTTGATCAATTTCAATTTAGATGCCAAAATAATCGTCTTAAAATTCTCTACATTTCACACGCTTTATGTTTATGAATATTTTCAATACCTTTTGAGATACAAACTCTTAAACCTCCTGAAAAATGAAAAAATCACCAAAGCTATATGCACGAATTTCGTTTTTTCCCATTACTCCATGAATCTTTGACCAATCATTAAACTTAAAGCATCAAAAGAACGGCCAAACATTGCTCTAATAATATTCATCATCATATTTTCAAAAATCAAAGGTTTTCGAGGTATAAACTGTCAAACACACTGGGGGTTACCAATTTTCATTTTTCCGCCATAACTCACCAGATTCAACCCCGATCATCAAAAAATTAATATCATCTGAAAGGTCTTTCTAAGCACGCATAGTGCTTTACACGCATAGTGTCTCGATAGAATATTTACCGTTTTTGAGATATTTAAGGCCGAAGAAAA
This sequence comes from Solen grandis, assembly GCA_021229015.1. Lineage (NCBI taxonomy): Eukaryota > Metazoa > Mollusca > Bivalvia > Adapedonta > Solenidae > Solen > Solen grandis. The sequence continues at coordinate 12,217,235 of CM037780.1, read as the reverse complement.
ACCCGATAATTGATATATGACCTTGACCTTTGGGATTTTCCGGAAACGGAAGTAACATGGCTCCATAGAATCTAATACTGCATCTTCAGACAAAATTTCAAGCAAATCATACAAAAACAAGAGGGCCAAGATGGCCCTAGATCGCTCACCTGAGAAAAGTATCATTCATTGCCTGTACAAAACAGATTGCTTTAGAATTAAGATGATGAGGTGAAACAATGTTCAGGAATTTTCTGACCCCATCCAAAAAAAGATATCATCATGACAAACATTCTGCCAAAGTTTGAGGATGATTGGACCAAAAATGTTGCCCTCAGAGTATAAACAAGATTTTTCTAAGATTTGACCTACTGACCTACATTTCTATCCAGCCCCACCCATTTTCAAACTGGTTCGAGATATCATCATGACAAATAATCTGACCAAGTTTGAGGAAGATTGCATCAAAACTGTGGCCTTTAGTGTGTAAACAAGATTTTTCTAAGATTTGACCTATTGACCTACTTTTCGGTCCGGCCCAGCCCATTTTCGAAAGGGTTCAAGATATCATCAAGACTAACATTCTGACCAAGTTTGAGGAAGATTGGATCAAAATTGTGGCCTCTAGTGTGTAAACAAGATTTTTCTAAGATTTGACCTACTGACCTACTTTTTGATCCAACCTGACCCATTTTCGAAAGGGTTCACGATATATATTCAAGACTAACATTCTGACCAAGTTTGAGGAAGATTGGATCAAAATTGTGGCCTCTAGTGTGTAAACAAGATTTTTCTAAGATTTGACCTACTGACCTACTTTTTGATCCAACCTGACCCATTTTCAAAAGGGTTCAAGATATCATCAAGACAAACATTCTGACCAAGTTTGAGGAAGATTGGATCAAAACTGTGGCCTTTAGTGTGTAAACAAGATTTTTCTAAGATTTGACCTACTGACCTACTTTTCGGTCCGGCCCAGCCCATTTTCGAAAGGGTTCAAGATATCATCAAGACTAACATTCTGACCAAGTTTGAGGAAGATTGGATCAAAATTGTGGCCTCTAGTGTGTAAACAAGATTTTTCTAAGATTTGACCTACTGACCTACTTTTTGATCCAACCTGACCCATTTTCGAAAGGGTTCAAGATATCATCAAGACAAACATTCTGACCAAGTTTGAGGAAGATTGAATCAAAATTGTGGCCTCTAGTGTGTAAACAAGATTTTTCTAAGATTTGACCTACTGACCTACTTTTTGATCCAACCTGACCCATTTTCGATCAAGACAAACATTCTGACCAAGTTTAAGGAAGATTGGATCAAAATTGTGGCCTCTAGTTTGTAAACAAGATTTTTCTCAGATTTGACCTACTGACCTACTTTTTGATCCAACCTGACCCATTTTCGAAAGGATTCAAGATATCGTCAAGACAAACAATCTTACCAAGTTTGAGGAAGATTGAATCAAAATTATGGCCTCTAGTGTGTAAACAAGATTTTTCTAAGATTTGACCTACTGACCTACTTTTTGATCCGACCTGACCCATTTTCGAAAGGGTTCAAGATATCATCAAGACTAACATTCTGACCAAGTTTGAGGAAGATTGGATCAAAATTGTGGCCTCTAGTGTGTAAACATCAAAATTGTTGACGGACTACAAGATTTTTCAAAGATTTGACCTACTGACCTACTTTTTGATCCAACCTGACCCATTTTCGAAAGGGTTCAAGATATCATCAAGACAAACATTCTGACCAAGTTTGAGGAAGATTGGATCAAAATTGTGGCCTCTAGTGTGTAAACATCAAATTGTTGACGGATGACGGACGACGGACGACGGCCGACGGACAATCAAGTATCCCAAAAGCTCACCCTGAGCTATGCTCAGGTGAGCTAACAATAAAGCCTACAGGGCTTAAAAACCGTTAAGTTTTAATAGCATTATGACGTCATGTGATGCCATATGGCGTTTATCATTTCAGAATCTAAAGAAGACATAGAGACTAATATTCGATCCAAATATCAGCTTTCAAGCTTTTCTGGAAGCGATTTTATACGCATTTGAAATTTAACGTCAATGGTTCGAATCTTGGATTCGCCATAAAACATTTGCCTTTTCGAATTTGGAAAAACGGACATCGGGATGCATAACTAGTGCCTAACATACACATTTTGTGAAATTTTGATGAAAATCAGTCCAGAAATAATGGCTGTAGACCGCGTACAAACTTTTTCACCTGACGTCAAATCTGACGTTATATGACGTCATATGAATATGAAATTCATTGCATCCGAAAGCTCATAGTTTGAAATATATGCCCTAAAATTTTCATTGTTCTGAGTCAATGGCAACACCTCGAAATTAACACAAATATAAGAGGAAGAAAAAAAAGAATAATAACTAGATTTCATTCGTTGATACGAATGATAGGACTTTCTGATACATTTGTCAAACACTAAAAGCGAAGAAAGTAAAAGGATATCAAATTCCTACTTTTAACTTGTTTTTGTAGGGCCAAAACTCCATAAACTTTGAAAAATAAAGAGATTAACTTGAAGGGTATGGCAAAAGTAACTGAAAATCATTGTTTTTATATCAATTTCAGTTAACTTGTCCTTTTCTTATAATTTATGTAACAAAAGAAATTTATTGTAAATGCTTACAATTCGATTGTCACATAATTCGGTCCAGCTTTAGAGGTTTTCAAGATATAAACAATGATTGAACTTTACATTTTTTTTTAAAAAAAACAGTCACCGGTTATGACGTAACATACATATTCTGTGGAATTTTGATGAAACTCCGTCCAGAAAAAAAAATGTCTGTAGACCGCGTACAAACTTGTGTAAACAAAGTCAAGTTTGATGCCATATGACGTCAAAGTCATAAGTTAATCAATAAAATGAAATATTCATTACCTTAGATATATGCAGTAAATTTGTTATGCCCCTGAGACCTTAGCAATATATAGAAATTAACACGTAGTTATCAGAAATTATTTTTGACCTTATGACGTCATATGACGTCAAATGACGTTCGTCCCAACAAATTAGAAAGAAGTCATAGAGACTAATATTCAGTCAAAATATCAGCGTTCTAAGTCATCTGGAAGCGATTTTATACGTATTTGAAATTTGACGTCAATGGTTCGAATCTTGGGTTCGCCATAGAACCATTGCCTTTTCGAATTTGGAAAACCAGACACCGGGATACACAACTAGAGCATATCATATGCCTTCTGTGGACTCTTGTAGTAAATCGGTCAAGAAATAATGGCTGTATACTGCGTAAAACCTTTAAGACCTGACGTCAAATCTGACGTTATATGACGTCACATAAATATGAAATACATTGCATTCAAACGACTATGAATTAATGCATAGGCCATTAAATTTTAATGGTCCTGAGAACTTTACAACATACTTAAATTAACGCGTAGATATCAAAATTTCTTTTTGACCTTATGACGTCATAAGACGTCTAATGACGTTAATCTTCAAAGAATATATAGGACACTTTAAGCCTCATAATCAGTCCAAATATAAGCTTTCTAGCTCATCTGGAAGCGATTTTATACGCATTTGAAATTTGACGTCGAAAGTTCGAATACGGATTCGCCATAAAACTTTTGCTTTTCCGAATTTCGTAAAACGGACACAGGAATGCACAACTAAAGCGTAACATACACAATCTGTGAAATTTTTATGAAAATCGAGCCAGAAATAATGGCTGTAGATCGCGTAAAAACATTTTTAGACGACGTCTAGTTTGACGTCAAAACACGACTGAGGCAAATGATAACCATTGAAATGCAAAATGTTTTATCTGATGCATATGCTATAAAATTTTCATGGTGCTCGGACATTTTCAATATATAGAAGATAACACGTAAAAATTAGAAATTACTTTTCACCTCATGACGTCATATGACGTCATATGACGTTAATCTTCAAAGAATCAAAAGAAATCATAAAGACTTATATTTTGTGCAAATATCAGCGTTCTAGCTCATCTGGAAACGATTTTATACGCATTTGAAATTTGACGTCAATAGTTCGAATCTTGGATTCGCTATAGATCCATTGCCTTTTCGAATTTTAAAAAACGGACACCTGAATGCACAACAAGAGCCTAACATACACATTCTGTGAAATCTTGATGAAAATCGGTCCAGAAATAATGGCTGTAGACCGCGTACAAACGTTTTCACCTGACGTCAAATCTGACGTTATATGACGTCATATGAATATGAAATTTATCGCATCCGAAAGCTCATGGTTTGAAATATAGAAATTATGCAGAACTGCAAACTGTGTAAGTTTCAACTTTCTATCTTATCCTGAAGTTCTTTAATCCTAAAATGAAATTGTCGGCCCTATGTTCGAATCTTATTTCAGCCACAGAACTTCGGAATTTCGGTTAGCTGACAGGATATGCACACCTTAGTTTCAAGATGTACCATCTGTGAAAATTTGAAGAAAATCCGACCATAAATGGCGGCTTTAGAGTGTGAACACCATTTTTCACTATTTTTAGCTCTAACTTTACATGACGTCATAGGGTGCTGAAAATTCTTTTGTTCAAAAGCGTATACTTTACTCTCATAACTCTGAAATTTTCATTATTCTGAACAACTGGCATCATGTCGACATCATTGCCCTAAAATGAAAATTAAGAAGTATGCTTATGACGTCACATGACGTCAAATGACGTCACGACTCAAAATATATGTAGAAATTCTGCAGAACTGCAAACTGTGTAAGTTTCAACTTTCTATCTCATCCTGAAGCTCTTTAATCCTAAAATGAAATTTTCGGTCCTATGTTCTAATCTTATTTCAGCCACAGAACTTCGGTCTTTCAGAATTTCGGTTAGCTGACAGGATATGCACACCTTAGTTTCAAGATGTACCATCTGTGAAAATTTGAAGAAAATCCGACCATAAATGACGGCTTTAGAGCGCGAACACCATTTTTCACTATTTTTAGCTGTGACGTCATGTGACGTCAAAGGGTGCTGAAGATGCTTTTGTTCAAAAGCGAATACTTTACTGTCATAACTCTGAAATTTTCATTATTCTGAACAATGGCATCATGTCGAAATCATTGCCCTAATATGAAAATTAAGAAGTATGCTTATGACGTCACATGACTTCATATGACGTCACAACTCAAAATAGATGTAGAAATTCTGCAGAACTGCAAACTGTGTAAGTTTCAACTTTCTATCTCATCCTGAAGCTCTTTAATCCTAAAATGAAATTAGCCACAGAACTTCGGTCTTTCGGAATTTCGGTTAGCTGACAGGATATGCACACCTAAGTTTCAAGATGTACCATCTGTGAAAATTTGAAGAAAATCCGACCATAAATGACGGCTGTAGAGCGCGAACACCATTTTTCACTATTTTTAGCTGTGACGTCATGTGAAGTCATAGGGTGCTGTAGATGCTTTTGCTTCAGGCAGAAAGCCCTAATAATAACTAGATTTCATTCGTTGATACGAATGATAGGACTTTCTGCTACATTTGTCAAACACTTAAAAGCAAAGAAAGTAAAAGGATATGAAATTTCAGCCTTTAACTTGCTTTTGTATGGCCATAACTTAAATAAACTTTGAAAAATAAACCGTTTAACTTGGAGGATATGGCAAAAGTAACTGAAAATCATTTTTTATATCGATTTATTTAACTTGGACTATTTCATAATCTATGTTACAAATCAGATTTATGTAAAATGCTTACAATTCGAATTCCATCCTGTAATAATGGCTGTAGACCGCGCACAAACTTGTGTAGACAATGTCAAGTTTGATGTCATATGACGTCATAGGCATAAGGAAATCAAGGAAATGAAATATTAAGTATCTTAAATATATCAAGTAATTTTTTTCATGCTCCTTGCAACTTTGCAACATATAGAAATTAACGCGTAGATATATTAACATTCCTTTTGACCTTATGACGTCAAATGACGTTAATCCTCACAGAATAAAAATAAGTCTTAAAGACTAAAAATTCTGTCCAAATATTAACTTTCTAAATCATCTGGAAGGGATTTTATATGTATTTGAAATTTGACGTCAGTGTTTCGAAACTTGGATTCGCCATAGAACCATTGCCTTTCCGAATTTGTCAAAACGGGACCCGGGATACACAACTAGAGCGTTACATATACATTCTGTGAAATTTTAATGAAAATCGGTCAAAAACTAATGGCTGTAAACCGCGTAAAAGCTTTTTGTCCTGACGACAAATCTGACGTGATATAACGTCTCATTAATATGAATTACATTGCATTCTAAAGCACATGGATTGATGTATATACCATTAGATTTCCATGGTCCTGGGAACTTAACAACATATTTAAATTAACGCATATATATCAGAAATTATTTTTGACCTTTTGACGTCATATGACATTAAATGACGTTCATCTACATAGAATTAAAAGCAGACTTTGAGACTTACATACTGTCCAAATATTAGATTTCTAACTCATCTGGAAACGATTTTATACGTATTTGAAATTTGACGTCAATGGTTCGAATCTTGGATCCGCCATTAAACCTTTGCATTTTCGAATTTGGAAAAACGGACACCGGAAGGCACAACTAGATTCTAACATACACATTCTGGGAAATTTTGATGAAAATCGGCCCAGAAATAATGGCTGTAGACCGCGTACAAATATTTTTGGACGACGTCAAGTTTGACGTCAAAATACGTCATAGTCATATGAAAATTATTGAAATGCAAATTGTTCTATCTTAAGCATATGCTATTAAATTTTCTAGGTGCTCGAACGTGTACAACATATAAAAATTATCAAGTAAATATTAGAAATTACTTTTCACCTCATGACGTCATATGACCTCATATGACGTTTATTCTCAGAGAATGTAAAGAAACCCTGGGGATATATCTTCTGTCCAAATATCATCTTTCTAGCTCATTTGTAAGCGATTTTATACGCATTTGAAATTTGACGTCAAAGGTTCGAATCTTGGATTCGCCATATAACTATTGCATTCTCGAATTTTGAAAAGCGGACACCGAAAGTCACAACTAGAGCCCAACATACATATTCTGTGAAATTTTGATGAAAATCGGCCCAGAAATAATGGCTGTAGACCGCGTACAAATATTTTTAGACGACGTCAAGTTTGACGTCAAAACACGTCATAGTCAAATGATAATTATTGAAATGCAAATTGTTCTGTCTGAAGCATATGCTATTGAATTTTCAAGGTGCTCGAACGTGTACAACATATAAAAATTATCACGTAAATATTAGAAATTACTTTTCACCTCATGACGTCATATGACGTCATATGACGTTAATCTTCAGAGAATGTAAAGAAACCCTTGAGACGTATATTCTGTCTAAATATCATCTTTCTAGCTTATTTGTAAGCGATTTTATACGCATTTGAAATTTGACGTCAATGGTTCGAATCTTGGATTCGCCATAGAACTGTTGCATTTTCGAATTTTGAAAAACGGACACCGGAATGCCCAACTACAGCCTAACATACGCATTCTGTGAAATTTTGATGAAAATCGGCCTAGAAATAATAGCTGTAGACCGCGTACAAACATTTTTAGACGACGTCAAGTTTGACGTCAAAACACGTCATAGTCAAATGAAAATTATTAAAATGCAAACAGTTTTATATGAAGCATATGCTTTTTAATTTTCAAGGTGCTCGGACGTGCACAACATATAAAAATTAACACGTAAAAATTAGAAATTACCTTTCACCTCATGACGTCATATGACATCATACGATGTTCATATTCAGAGAATGTAAAGTAACCTTTGAGACTTATATTCTGTCCAAATATCATCTTTCTAGCTCATTTGTAAGTATTTATACGCATTTGAAATTTGACGTCAATGGTTCAAATCTTGGATTCGCCATAGAACCATTGCCTTTTTGAATTTTGAAAAACGGACACCGGAAGGCACAACTAAAGCCTAACATACACATTCTGTGAAAATTTGATGAAAATCGGTCCAGAAATAATGGCTGTAGATCGCGTACAAACGTTTTCACCTGACGTCAAATCTGACATTATGTGACGTCATATAAATATGATATTCATTGCATTCGGAAGCTCATGGTTTGAAATATATGCCATAAATTTTTCATTGTTCTGAGTCAATGGTAACATATCGAAATTAACACAAATATAAGAGGAAGAAAAAAAGAATAATAAGAAGAAGAATAATAAAAAACAGTAAGGGCAGAAAGTCCTAATAATAAGAAGAAAAACATAACAAACCCACTATGACTTTCTGCTTGAGGCAGAAGGCCCTAATAATAAGAATAAACATAACAAACCCTATACGTTTTCCGCAGGTTTGCGGAAAGCCGTAATGAATATTTTTCTCCTTTGGGCGCGTAAGTGGATAGGGGATAATATTTTATTAACGGTTGAGAGCAACGAATTAGAAAATAAATAATTTAAGCTATAGTTAGCTTTCAGACAACAAGGTAATAAATTATTTAAGCTATAGTTAGCTTTCAGACAACAAGGTAATAATTTAGTTTGAAATTTGTACATTGCCTTTGTATATTGCCTTTAAGGCTTCAGTTTCTATTTTTTTTTTATTTTTTTTTTTTTATTTTTTTTTTTTTTGCTTTTAAAATCTACCTTTTTTCTAATAGGGAATTCCTCCACAATAGGGATTCGCTTCATTGTTTAAATAATAAATAATATTATAATAAATTACTTTTAGCCATTTTATTTTCGAAAGTGATTTCTTTCGAAGGCTTAGTGTCTGGTTCAATTATGAAATAAACAACATCAAAAGTTAATTGTTCAGTTAAGCGCATAATTCCCAAAATTTCCCTTTTAAAATATAACTTATGTCAGTTTCCACATGAATTTTAAAATCATAACATAAAGTGCTTCGATACGATAGAAGGAGCTGCAAGTTCGTTCTCAGAACGTAATGAAGAGAGAGAGAGAGAGAGAGAGAGAGAGAGTAATTAATTTTAATACTATACTACAAAGGCTAAAAGCATATATCAAGTATGTCAAGTTAGTCAGTATAAAATAGTGTAGGTCTTTATTACTTGAAAATCCAAACAAAATGGACATATTCTTATTAAAAAAAAAACCCTTCAAAACCAACTAGATTGATTCAACGACTTTGCAAAAATCCAAAATTTTCCGATAGGTCCCAAGCGGTAGGAAATCGTGCCTACACATTCAGTTAAGCCAAGCTACACCCCTATCTATAAATATTGTTGTTGCCATATCCCGGTTCTTTTTTGCATTTTCTTGACTGTTGAATAATGTTTGCTGTCGTAATTTGAGGGTAGACTGTGTAGTAATGTTTAGTTGTATTTGGAAGTGTAGGCCAAAAGGTCTATATATATATTGGTAGATATAAATGATTTATAATTAATAAATCTTATATACCCATAGTTGGTTTGTAGGCTGTTGTTTGTATCGCACTAATGGTGTACTGTGTATTATAATTGCAGCTAATAATTATTGAGCCCTAAATCTTAAAAATGTTGTAGTAACTTAGTTCATAGTAGAAACGACTTTTGTTTGTTGACCGTGACATTTAACTATGACAGAACGTCATTTCAGGAGGAGGGAGAGTGTGTAACCGTGTGTAATTTGGTGCAGTTTAACCTTACTGTTTTATCCTTTCGTTTGTTTTTTCTTGTGGGCATTTTAGTTTGTCACGTGATACAGACCCGGCCTATTTGAAGGCGTCCGAAAAAAGTTTTTGATCTGAAAGGACGGATATTTGCCGATTCGTTGTTTGGTTTGTATCTTGAGAAGTTGTCTTTGTAACTATTTGATGTGATATTTACTGTTTTTATTCAAATGATATCATTATGGTTATTTACTTTTTAAAAATCTTTAAATTTACGTAACCAGTTTTCGCGGCTTCGAAAATAGTAGTTTTGTAGAGTTTATTCTGGTATATCGGGTTTAACAAATTGAATGCATTTAAATGAATGTAATGATTATCATCACGTCATCTCATGTGAATATTCATCCCTTTTATTCTAACATATGCAGCATAACAGTCAAAGTGAGAGATCCTTGAGTGACCTACTTAGACGATTGCAGGAAAACATTTAGTTCTACAAACTGGTAAGAGATGTGTAATGTTTTGTGGAGTATTTTTTGTATTGTTTGTATTTTTATGTAATGTGCTTGAATATGATTGTTTATTGTTTTCTTTCTTTTTATCATTCTCAGATTTGTATTTGTAATGATCACCAGAATTGTTAGATATCATGGACTAATAATTATTTAATGAAAATATCACAATTGGTCGGAATCTATTTTTGATATTCGATATTGTATTGTTTAACTTATTCCTCCGGATTCCTTTGTTGCTATGTATATCAACAAGAGAATTATATAGAGAAAGGAGACGTGACTTGTTTTTTACCCACTCCGGCGAAACCCCTGCCCCATGTTACTTTATAGACATACATGTATATGTATTTTAATTATATGAAACCCACTGGGTTATATATGAAAATGATATAATTAAGGGCATCATTAAAACAATAGGCTTACAGCTGAGCATCTGACCACAAACAGGCCCTATTCATTTTAAGCTAAAAAGGGGGAGGGACATTTTTTTTCTTCTTTCTGATGATGAGTATATTTTGATGTCCATATAACATAGGAACGTAGTGTGTGTGTGTGTGTGTGTGTGTGTGTGTGTGTGTGTGTGTAGATAAAGATTATTGCATCGATAGGTATAGGAAATGGCACTCAAAGTCAATGTAAATTTATTTAAACACTTATATTTCACAAAAGATTTCTATTTATGTATAAGTATTTCATTTATATGCATTTGCACTTTTTCTTGCTGATTCTCACAGTTTTTAAAGCCTCCAATCTCTCTCTCTCTCTCTCTCTCTCTCTCTCTCTCTTTCTGTTTAGGCACTGTGATAAATTTGTATTTGCATGTTTCTGTCCTATTCACAGACTGTACTGATATTTATTGCGTATTAATATAAAAAAAAAATAAGAAATGGAAAAAGATATGCCGATCAGTTAGTGAAATAAAAAGAGGGAGAGCGAGAGAAAGTGCATGTATTTACATCATTCCCCGCATATTTTAACAATTATTATCTTGATGTGCAAAGAAAAAGAGTAAATTATGCGTGGAAAAGATAAGATTCGGAATTGGGAATTTTATCCCATGTTAGTGAAATGTAGATCATAACCAATGCAGCATACAAAATCTCTCTCTCTCTCTTGTAAACTTTTAAATCGTGTCAATTTCATAATGACGCAATGACAGTGGTTAAAATAAACACTAGTCAATTGTTTATCTATTATGACGTCAAGTTAGGAAAAAATCTTTCATTAACAAACAAAATGGCCGTTGAATGAAAAACTGTCGACGTTAACGGACTATATTGACGTCGTTAAGGTGTCGTTAAGGTGCAAGAATGTGTTGCGGTGGAACTTCTAATGGTACTGTTTCGGATAAAAAATACAATCATTTCCTATAGCTAATAAAAAAGATTGATCTCCTGAATAAATACACAATTTGGATACATAAACCTAGAACTCATGTTCCTGAAAGTTTTTTATACAGTAGATTTATATGGGCCACCTATGTCTACTTGCATGGTAGGTACTCTTTTTTTCTTTTCCTGTGTAGTATTGCATTGTAATGTTACAATTTGATAAAACATATAAAATTTCAACACTATTTACAACAACATTTAACTATATCATTGCTAACCAACCATTGAATAGTATAATTTATTCCGGATTTGTCCGTCGGCCATCTATCCGCGTGTTTTAGTGTTTCTTAGCAAGCAAGATAATGTAAAGAAATGGATGGATTGATACACTCACCTGTACAAGTTCCAAAGTTTGACCACGTTCCATTAACTGAGCCTACGTCATCATCACAAGTGGCTGTAACTAATGATGTCACTCTAGTGTCCCATGGTGCATCATAGTCTATCGATATGGCGTACCCAGGATCGCAAGAAACATTGACCTGATCGCCGAACTTATGCGTTACGTTAAGAAACACACTTGGGTCAAGGGTCATGTTAGGAGAGAGGAGATCCACTATTGGCTGACATTTCTTTCCTGCAATAAAATGTATTAAATATAGTAAACATTAATCTCTAATGTAAAAAATACAAATTACGTTTTATTTCAGGTATTTACTCTAACTTTTTTCTAAAATGTACTTAGACCAATGCGTAGAGGAAAACTACACCGACTCGATACATAATAAACAAGATTGCCAATATGACCTGGTGCCCCGTACTTGGGTTTAAAGGTATCATGATGCACAGTACTAGTCTAACACAGAAATTGTCAAAAATGATTTGTATTAATTACGAGAACTTGTTTTCTGATGAACATAAAGAAAATCAATTTAAGTAATGAAACCTAATCTGCCTGAAAGATTCCAGCTACGGTATGTAGATTTATACTAGCCACATCTCAAATGAAACGGTTCTAGTGAAGATCAAAGCTTGATAAATACAAACGTATGTTACTTGGGTCATGATAAATGTCATCATAGGTTTAAGTTCATTTCCACACACAAAAATGTATCTGTGGTACAAAACTGGACTTTTTAGAATATTTAACACTTAATATCAAAGGTCTATGCCGTCTGGGTTCTGAAAGTTTTCCCTATATGTCTTTGCAAAAATATTTGAACATCGGGCGTGGCCAATTTTGATCCCAGGGGCATATTTTGAACATATATTGTAGAGGTTTACTAGGCCATATTACACACCAAATATTTTAACTCTAGGCCTTTTGGTTAATGACAAGAAAATCTCTTTAAAGCCCATTATATTTCATAATGATTTAATTCTCATGAAAATAAAATACCATTGACATATTGTAGACTAACACAAATGGTACATAATGTGCAAATATCTACTGTAAAATAATTTTTGAACGCATTGAAAATGTTGATCAAATTACGCATTTTAGTATATAAGATGAATGTCAAAATACTCTCATAGTTTACATTTTGCATTGGCGCGTACTCCCAAAGACGGTCTGTAATCGAATAAATTTGAATTTGAAAAACCGTCTGTGAATTTCAATTTGTTTATCAGCTACGTCATCAATTTATGCACTCGTGATTCGTTTATGGAGCCATACGGAATGTCTATGGAAAAGGTCAGTAAATTGGCGAAGATATCCGGAATATGCAAATTACATGTAGTTATTTTTGTAAACAATTGAATATTCTAGTAATATTGTCATCAACGAGTATGTACAGAATGCATCTCGTAACAAATCTGTAGTACACACTTTCCTTTTCTGTACGAAGAATATACACTATTTTTGGAAGTATAATGGGCCGTTAATTAAATGGCTCATTGTGCAGGATAATTTTGAACCAAGGGTCATGAATTGAGCAAAGTTGATGTATGTTCACTAGGCTACGCTACACATCAAGTATCAAAGTTAAGTGGTTCCTGGCGAGAAAATTACAAAATATCCTATGTAAGTCAAACACAATTAACTCTGAGGCGGGCCAATTTTGACCCAAGGCCATGATATGAACAATCTTGAAATTGGTCTAGGAAGCCATGATTCACACCAAATATCTTAACTCCAGGACTTGTGTTTTTTTGACAAGGATATTTGTTCCTTGGGTGCAGGCTAATTTTAACGCAAGGGCCATGGTTTTAAAAACAAGAGGGCCAAGATAGCCCTGATTCGCTCACCTGAAAAATACTGCATTCATTGCTAATTATTGTATTATGAGTCATATTGAATACATAATCCATGCAAAAGTACAGCACGATCATCTAAATTTCAAACAAAAACTGTACCTGTCATCCAAATTTTGAAGGTCATAGATCCAATTAGTCTATATAAAAACAATTGACCCCTGGGGTAGGGTCAGTTTTTTGACACCAGTGTCATGATTTGAACAGATTTGGTTGATGTCCACTAGTAAACATATTAACTCCAGGCTTTGTGGTTTCTGACAAGAAGATTTTTTGAGGGTTTTCCTATACAAGTCTATGTAAAATCAAGTGACCCTAAGGCAGGGCCAATTTTCTCCCCAGGGCCATGATTTAAACAAACTTGATAGAGACTCACTAGGTCATGTTATACACCAAATATCTTAACTCTATGCCTTGTGGTTTCTGACAAGAAGATTTTTCTAGTTTTCCTAAATAAATCTTTATAAAATCAAGTAACCCCCCAGGGCGGGGCCATGACTTGAACCAACTTGGTAGAGGACTACTAGGCCATGTTACACACCAAATATCTAAACTCCAGGTCTTGTGGTGTCTGACAAGAATTTTTTCCTAGACTTTCGTATGTAGGTCTATGTAAAACCAAGGGACCCCTGCGGCGGAGCCAATTTTGGCACCAGGGAAAGTAATTTGAGCAACCTTGGTAGTTGTCTATAAGACAATGCCACACACCAAATATCTAAGTTCTAGGCCTTACGGTTTCGCAGAAGAAGATTTTTAAAGATTTCATTAAAAATCTATTTTTGTATCCTGTGAGCCACATATGCAACAGACAAGAACCATTTGAACAACTTAGATAGAGCTTCATGCAAGGAACGTCACAGGCAATTTTCATCCAATATGGCCCAGTGGTTTAGGATGAAATGTTGTTTAAAGAAAATTGTTGACGCCGGACGCACGCACGCGCGGACGGACGACGGACACCGACCAAAAGGCGATCACAATAGCTCACCATGAGCACATTGTGATTTGGTGAGCTAAATATTGGTGTAGATCCACTAGGCCATAATACACCTCATTTATCGGGACAAATCAAGTGACCCAAAGGGCGGGTCTAATATGGAGCCCGGGATCATGATTTGAACAAACTTATTAGAGGTCCATTGTGGCTTACTTTTTTCAACTAATCGAAATAATTAAACAAATTTTAACAACTTTTGAAAGAGGACCTCACAAGGATAAGCCTGATAAAATGAAAATCCCTGAAGCGGTTAAGGAGATGTTGTTTGGAGAAAATATAACATATGACGTTCATTACTAAAGGGTGCGTTCGTGTCGACACGCGACTAACAAATAGCATATATACAGTTTGAGTTCGAGGAAACAATGTTTCGTGAATATACACACCATCAGCTTTGCACGAAAATCCTTCCTTTTTTATTTTGCGTTGTTTACAGCGTAATATATTTATAACTGATCGTAGAAATATCAATACCGGATATCAAAATCCAATGCCCTCGAGCGGGCAAGATATACGGGCACATGTTTACTAGTAAGATCGTTATACAACAGATAATTATGCTTGCATGCGGAGAAAACTATGTACCATAAATTTGGTGACCATTTTAAAGTTATATTTTGACTTGATTTATCAGGATAAAAAAAATTGCCATTTGCTAAGTGTAACAACAATCGGAGCTATGATACTGCTCACTCCTCGAAAATGTCTGCATTCGTTTTAGGCAAAACAAAATCTGCAAGTTTATCAGCGAAATCTTTAAAAGATTTGAAAAGAAAGGTATACAATGTTTAATATAACTTTTTCGTTTCATTGAATTGTATTAGAATGAGAGTTAAATGCATGTCTTTCGTTTTCTGAACTATCAACTGTTATGTTAATTTCATTGTACATAGAATTATTGGTACAAAATCTTTATTATGTCATATGAATATTGTAAATGATAACATGTGTACCTTTTGTACAGATTTGGGGGTTTTTAAAATTCATATATCATGTGGAGACTTTCTTATAGGAAAAAGCAAAAAGGAGTTTGATAAATTTTATGTTTTGTTTTTACATATTAAAAGATACATTTTTATATGCCAAAGGAAAAAAATAACACCAAATTTTTGTGGTTTAAAGAGTAGCTTAAATTTAGCTTGGCAAATTTACAAAAGCACCAATATCAAAGTTTCAGAAATAGAAAATTGGGCAGTTGTAAAGGTACTTATAGACAATCCACATATCTAAATAATAGAAAAATGGTTTCAGAAAAAAAAAATTGGGCAGTGGTAAAATACTTATAGACATTATCCACATATCTAAAAAATAGAAAAATGTTTTGAGACTAGCTGTGTATGCATGTATATTTTTGTTTTTTGTTTTTTCTTTCTCTATGTTTCATTGTAAATTTCATTTTATTGTCTTATTCATAAATATGAATGTATGTCTATCGTTATTGTAAGGTGGTCAGTGGGATGGTCCCCCGACCCACTGCTACCTATGTACGGGGACAATAAAATGTTAAAAAAAAAAAAAAAAAAAAAAAATCATTGTACATAATTATTTTCCGAAGCTTTTCATATGATCAAAAGATCGTGTTTATCATGCACATTCAGTTGTCTGTGTAAAGATTAATAAGTAAGAGGCTTTTATTAGGGTTTTCAAATCTCTAATAAGTTTTTGATTTCGCACAAGCTAAATCAATAAACATCCTAGTCTGTACATCTGCATTTGGTGTCAAAATTGCTTTCATTATAATTTTTTAAAATTTACTCAGTGAACCTGTGTTGCTTCAAAGGCGTTTTCATAAGTTAAAGTGAACAAACTTCACAATAGGCAAGATCTGATAAAGGAAATCCGAATATTTTTTCTCATTTCATGATTATTATGATAATGGTATCCTTTAAATTCATAATTAATTTCAATTCATGGATTAATTTTATTATAAATTGATTTTAAATAAGACTTTTAACTCTAGACTTATTGAAGTAAATTGCAGTAAAGCAAATAAATTTTAAGCTACATATATGTGCTTATCATATACCAGTATGCTGTTTGAAATAGAATATCACATTTTAATATAGAAATATCTCATATTAATAATGGACAATCCTTAGTTCCAAATTCAGTCAATTAAAATTACAAATGTTCTGTCTCCTTTCCCATATTGTTTAGAGAAGAGGCTCTTCCAAGTGCCCAGGTGTTTTTAAGCTGTTGTGAGTTATTCTGGCACTCTCAAAACTCTAAATCCAGGGATGAGAGCTAAACTAGGCTAGTATTATATATTATTATGGACTTAGCCTAGTTTCGCTCTCACCTTCCGAAAAGTCCTCAATCATGGAGAATAGTAGTCAAATTTGATTTCTTCCAATCCAGAAGTTCTCCACGTTATGAAGAAATTAAAAGGGTGTTTTAGGATATAAATGAAATGTCTGTTTGAGCACGCATTCTTTGTTTCAGGTTCAAATCAAGGTTTATTTTTGTAACATAACTATAATTTAATTTGTCACACATCAGGTCATTCGAAGGAGAGAAAAATGGCACATTTTGTCATTGAATGAGGCAACAGTGCATATTGAAGTATTAAAGTGTGTCGAGTAAATGCATAAGATAAAATAAAAAAAAAAGAAATATTAATAATAAAAATGTTTATCCAACGAAATTCATGAATACTACAAACTTAAAACAGGAATTAACAGAAATACTTGATACTGAAAAGAAAATGGCTCAAGGCAAAAGAAAAAAAAGGAAAAACAGTGTTTCTATGTCAACTACATATTTGCAAAACACCGATTTCCCTCTTATCTGTACAGTGTTAAAAATGAAAGCCACAATATAATGAATTGTACCTTACTGCTTAGTATGTAAAATTGTTCACAGTGCTTGATAGAAATCATTATTGCAATTAACACACAGTACAAGCGAAAATGAGTGACAGTGACGTTTGTGGTGATAAATGAAAGCTGTTATCAAATGATAATTTTGAAGAAAATCTTTTACAATATATCAAGCTTTTTAAGGCATTTCATCATATTTGAAATTGGAATAAATCTGGTTGACGTTGAATTTTATTTTTTCTAAAAACTATTCATTCAGCATGTTGTTGTTTTTTGGCTGATTCAGAGGCAAATCTACAAGAAGCATTTTTATGTTGTCATAATCAGTGTAATATATTTGATTTAACTTAAAGTATATCAGAAACAAAAATATGTTTTATACAGACAGGGCCGGAAATGAATTAACATTTCATTCTGTGTAATGACCCGATAGATCTAGTAAATGCAAACAAAAACTTGGGAAAGTTATTTAGTGAGAGATTTTCATTTTATATGAGTATATGAGTGTTAACAAGCAACGTAGGAATTATGTTTAGGTATTGAACATCACTTTGATTTTCTAAAAACAAACATGTGAATCATATCCTTTGGTTGTTTGTTAATGATGAGGTTATGGTAACTGGTATTTTATAAAGTACAATTCTTGAAAAATGAAAAAATCTTGAAGTATTTATTAAACGTTTAATTTAGTACACCAACTAGTATTATTTATTTATTTATTTATGGAAAGACAGGCGTAAATCCATTACAGGTCGAAGCCAGTATGTTTTCGTTTTGGGCAAAATCGTTATTAACGAATGTCCGAAATTAATGATCGAAGCATGTATATCATACTGTTTTTAGTAATTCTAGTAATTCAGTTTAATTAGATAATATCTCTTTTCATTGGCTAAACACATGGATATACATATAAATAAATGTGGATTAAACAATAGTTGGAAAAGCAAAATTGAAATATTAAGTGGGTACAAGCCAGTATAAAACAAAACTCACTGATCTTTATATAAGTTATTGGTCTCGTAATTAAAAAAAATAATTATTAAGATTATTTGGTCATACTCCTTTAAAATCTTTAAAATATATTTCAAAGTTTAGAAGGAGAAATAGGTTTAATCTTTCTCCTACGATGATATCCATTATACAGTGCTATTATATAACTGTATATCTGTTCACGTTATGTTACATGAATTTAATAAAAAAAAATTAATAAAAAAAAACACACGTTTGTCCATTTATTATATTATTTGCAATATTTATATAGTCTTATATACTTTTTAGTCATGAAATGACAATGGAAGTTTTAAATAAACTTGTGAAGAAAATTCTACGAGTATAAGCTGGACTTTGTTAGTGGAATGTAATAAGCAACAGCATTTTTGTCTCACATATCTCAATTCTATGTAAATGTTAAATGAACAAAATAGAGTATGTTGACTAGAATAATAAATTATTCAAGAGCAGACAAAAACGTAAATTATATAGTCTTAATATAGACGTAGTTCTTACGTCTGCATTTGCCTACTGTTCCATTCCAGACGTCCGCGTCACCCTCCACGTTGCAGGAGAGGTAAAGTTCAAGGCCACTTTCGTTAAGTTTATACCCTGGCTCACAGGTCACGTGCACAGGCTCGTCCCCAACGTAACCCTCGACCCCTGAGAGTATCATGTTGGAGCCGGGTACAAGGTCCGGACATTTTGTGTAAACTGTGGTGAGGAAAAGAGAATATTTGAATTTCACTCTGAAATAAGTGCAAAAAAGAAAAATATATTCAATATGAACAGTGCCAAAGATGATGGCATTTACATGTTATATTTATACATACCTACATACATACAAAATGCAAATCGATATTGGATCTCAGAATAAGATTAATGTTAGATCATATAAATTAGATCAATATTAATTATAAAGAAATTAAATTATAATTGAAGTATCAATTAGAAATACTGGTAATATAAATAACGTTAGTACTCTAACACTAGCAAAAATAAGTTTCAATTACACTTTTTTGTTTACTATTATTTGAAATGAAAAAAGACCACACAATTGCAATTGACATGTAACTTCAATTAGAAGTTATTATATCCAAAAGCGTGGTTTACAATTGGTTTTATTATGTTAAGATGTTAATCGCATATTTTGAATGGTATCTTATTTGCCATTCAGTATGTTTGTATCTTGTCATAATATGTAGAAATCAAAATGATTCACAATACATTGGAATATTTGCGTAATTAATTTCCTACTCTCTCTATCGACATAAAGTACACTTGATATCAATTCAAGTTTCGGAGTTTTATTGGCATATCGGCAAAACGCCTTTTGCCATTTACGATATATTTTTACATATGGGCAAGACAACACAGTCAGTATATAAATTTATAATTTCTACAAACAGCAATGGACATTCATAGATAGTATCAATAAGTATACATTAGACAATAGATTGGGCTTATTGATATATTAAATGAAATAATTATAATAAAGTAATAATCAATGGTATCGACACTAAAAGTTGTTCATTGGGTTGTTATTGACCTATTTGCGACCTTTGTTTTTTTTTAATACGAAGCTTCAATATAAAAGAGTAACTGTTAATAAAAAGTCCGTCTTAAACGTTTAAATAAGTAAGCTATTTATGCTATGTATACAGAAACCATGACATATTACGTAAAGCGTTTAATAGATCTACATGTCGAATATTTTGCAAAATCATGACATGATTTTGGACATTCATACGCATTGATTGATAAGCGCTATGTGAATGGCGAACTAGTTAATCATCATATGAAAATATTTACAAATGATAAGTTCATGTATTATAATGTAATATAATTCGACACATCGTTAATTGATTGCCAAAAATGCTTATCCGCGCCCTAGGTATGTCATGTCAAAACTTACCCAACGGCAGAAATAACATCACGACAGATATGTTCTTTCTTTATTTTCATGATGTAGTATTAAGATATTTATCTCTATTAAATGTTTCATTTGAGTTCGACATTACAATATAAGCCAGTGAATCAGTATTTATCTATGCATGTGTCCCTAGAGACTAAGCAGTTTAAATTTTGTTATTGATTATTGATTACCTTACTCTAGTCGCAGTGATGAGCAATGATCCCTGTAAACAAGACCAAAGCATTTCCCCGGTTGATTTAACATCTGAATATGCTTTCAGTACTTTTTTCTGTTTTCATCTTTTTAATTTTTATTTTTTATTTTTACAAAGCATTAATTTATAAAAGACGGTGTTTGACACAACCTTTTTTAAACATTAATCTTGCCTCTACACTCATGATACCTTAACGTATTAAGAGACTATTGTTACCATTGGCACTTGTAAATTGTTTCGATATATGAACACCTTTTATGTATTGTGACCTGTTTCTGTTAACTATATTAATATCTAAGTGACTAGTACTAATGTCTCGCCACCTTTCACAATCTTTCTGTCCAAATTTGTAATTTTGGTCACTTATTTTTTAATATATGCTGTACAGTTTTATTCACCTATAAGAATGTATTCGTATAGGAAAACTAATTGCTCGATTACTTCAAAAGGTTAACACGACTTTGCTGAAACTAAATTATTTTGGTTCTGTACAGGTAGGTCACAAGATAGAGAATAGCAGTGGAACGTATCTTTATTTTTTAAATGAAAAATAAATCAGGAAAAAATAAATATGCCTAACAAATAAAGCATTACACTAATATTTTGGATTCTAATAAAAATAGCATTCTGCTCTGAACAACAAGTTTGTTTTAACACCTCCTAGTTACAAACCTGTTTACGAATGTGAAAGCGGGTTAATAACACTCCTTCTTTCATATTTTGTGAAGCCTACCGTTCTGAAATATGAGGTTTGGCATCGCTTAAAAGTTTTTTTGACTCGCATATTAAATTTACGATGATATTCAAACAATAGAGGTAAATGCTCATAATTGAATTTAGTTCAAAGTAACGAAGAGAACCAGGGGAAGTGGGTGCATAAAGTAAATACAAAATTCCTGAGGTATGTGACTAAGCGACTCATAACTATACGACTCAGACTCACTCCAATGGCATTTAAGCTAACAAGGCCTAAGTTTGTGGTTCAAGAGCCAATTTACATTGATTGCACGGCGGATCACCGCCAGGCATACTGTATTTTGGTTCGTAGGTTGTC
>CM037780.1:12140498-12190498 GCA_021229015.1 Solen grandis | reverse complement strand
TGTTTCCACAATGACATTAAATCTAAAGACAGCCCACTTTCATCACGTAACTAGCGAGTGACCTCTTAGAGATAATAATCAGAAACGACCGCATATGCTCTTGGAGCCAATCAACAAGTAGAAAATTCGTCGTTGTACGTGATTTTGCTGCGGTTTTTTTTTGTTTGTTTTTTGGCATGCTTGGATTGTGTCATTTGATTAGACCTCTCATCTTTTGCGCACCTGTAACGTAGTGAAACGGGTAAAAAAATCGTTGCCCAAAAAACGAGCCAGTCTTTACAGTAAATGCCTGTAACGTGTTTTAAGGTAAAATAACCTGACCCCAATTTAGAGTAGGAACCCTGAAAATAACTTTAGAAAAAATTAATCGCCAAATTGATGCATTTAATTTAAAAAAGTTTTATTAAAATGAAGTAATTTGATATTCGGGTTATATAAGCGTTTCCATTTGTTTATTAAAGTTTTAATTTTCTGAAGATATAGGATATATTGAATGTAATCTGAATGAAATCAAACGTAAATTTGCATATTTCAATCAAAAATTTAAATAACCTGAAATTTGTTTTAGTCAAGAGTTCTTTTTTCGCGCCATTTCTGTGTACAGCACATCACAATGTCCTTGATTCTCGTCTGATTTCGGAGTGAAAACGTTCATTGCTGCGACAGGGAGTCGAACATTGACATACTGGTCCAAAAGCCACCGACACTGGCATTCAATACAATTTGCTTTACATCTGGTTTATCCGGGAGCTGCAGTGTAGATACTTTTGCTAAACCTGTGAGCCCCTTTTTAAATTTTTGAACCAATATTGTTTAATTTCAGCTTTATTTACTCGCATTTTAATTTTCTGTTTAACCTACATCTGTTAACTATAATTCTCAGTTTCGCTGACATTAAAATGTTATTTCACCCACGAATGAATTTCGTTAATAAAAAAAAATCAAAATTCTCGACGAAATATTTTTTTTTCCTTCCTTAAGCTGCATAATTTGGTTTTGATGTATTTTTTTTACGATCATTTTACTTTAAATAATTTCGTTCAGAAATAAAAATAAGACAGACACAAAATCTTCTTCATGTTTAATGTATACACAGCGTCAACAATATTGAATATTTCCCAAAACACATTCTCCACAAATGTCCCACTTAATCGAAGTCTCAGTTAAGTTAGGGATGTTATATTGGCAGTGATAACTATACATAGGGTCTAAGTACTGGTCCATAATGTTACCTCCTTCAGCAATTATACTTTTATCCCTTTTATTAAAGGATTATTTTTCTTTTAATGGTATAATCACAGTCGTTTCCAATTTTGTGATACCCAATTCTCTGAACAAAGAAGGTGCCACTACCGTCTACACAGAGAGGATTGTCACTTATACTCAACACTGGGGAGGACGGTTGGCAAATCATCTAAATTTAATATCATAGTTCAAGTTTGAACTGTTCTTATTTTCGTAGATATATTTTACAACAAAATCACATTAGCTTCGAATAGCTATTTACCGACAAAATACTACCATCATCAAAATCAATTCTGCATGTTAACACAGGACAATAATTTAATGTTAATTTCTTTTTTCAGTCCATTTAATTTTAACCAAAGTTCTTCACATGTATCTTACTTAATGTGGATTCCAAGAAATTTTCCAAATAAATAATATCTGATAAGAAAAACAATGAAGTATCCAACTCTAAAACCAGTCTTACTGTCTTATTCTATGTATGCAGAACGTGTATGGATTATGTTAAGGAGCCAACAAAATTACAATATGTGAAATGGTCCAGTCATTTCCAAAGATATGATGTATTACATTTTACCTGGAAAATTAATAATTGGAAAAACTGCCTTCTGAAGTTGTTATGGCCTTGTGTTCTTGAAAATAAAAATGGTGTTTATATATGATATTCATGCTAAACTTTACCCCTTAGATCAATAGGGATTTAATAAAGTATGTCTCCAGAAAACAGAATCACGCCTACATTTCATGAAATGTCTTAAATTCAGATTTTCCTCAACTCAAAAATATTGATTTTTGTATCACCACACTGAACACAATTTACTTAAGGACAAGCTTGTACTTATATGTATGCTAAAGTTCTCTTCCCTTGGTAAGTAATAGATCTTCAAAATATTGAGTTCAAAACCTCAATTTGAAATGCTTTATGAAATCAGACTATCATGGTAACGTGGTAATATTCACAATAAAAACAACCCATTCCTTTTCTCACTGTATTGCAATACAAACATGTTTTTACAAATTATTATACAGTATGGTATGATACAATGTGAAATCCAGGAGGGGGATTATCAGTAACTCCTGAATTATAAACCACCATAGATATATATATGACAGCAGAGCAAGATTAGTCAGTCTGATCAGCTTTTGTCCTCTTATCCCAAGGTTACTGAAGGGTAGCACATACTATAAATCTTGATCAGCCTGGGTGTACGGCTTATCAGGTTCCATACTGGTTGAGGAGGTATTTTCCTGGAGAGCTGTGTAGCATCTGATATTATCATTTTAAATTATAAAATTGGTTACAAATAAATACAAGGTAATGCTTACATACTTTAAAGATAGAACTATCATCTTGTGACACTCATTTAAAACAGCTTGTTCACAACTGATCAGTAGAAATAATAACAGTTTTTTTTCTACTCTCCCTCATTAATGTTGGTGGTCTTTGTATCCTGACAAATAAACACAGCAAGTGTAGGTCACACTGCACAGAAAATTCTTTTTTCTTAAACACAACTAGGGGAATTCCAGTTAAATACAGAATACAGTATCCCCAAGCAGGTGCTTGCTGTACCACTGGAAACATTCCTCAACATGGCCTCTTCATCAGTCATGGGTAGCACACATTTTCAGCTTGTGAATTAAGCGCATGTGCTAAGATTGACTTTGATTAGTCATGTGACAGCACAAAAAAATCAAAAGGGTTGTCATGATACACCAGAAGTGTACCACGATATATTGCGATACGCAAGTGCCATAATGCGATACGTACCATGACATATTGCTTCATGAACCAAAGATATGACTGCATATTCTTTATAATTTCAACTCTTTTAATTCAATTTTATTTCAAATTTAATTCCAATAATCTCAATACCTTTTCATTTTATACCTCATAGAACCTCTAGACTGGTTCTTTTTGGGCAAATTCAGGTGAAATAGATCCATCAGCTCTTATTTGATATCACACTAGGAGGATGACGTGCAATGTGCGCTTTTATGTAGGTGGTTCCACTACTATTATTAATCATTACTTTGCAAAGTTGACAAACAGCAACCCCGTCAATGATTTGACCCATTTTTTATGAGGCTTCAATAAATGATGTCTCAATTACTACTCAAAATTTGAAATTTGAAAAGGGAATTTCAATGTAAATGTCAATGAATACGCTCTACCTACATCAATGATATTGTCTGTCAATCTTATTCCAGTGCATGATAAGAATTTTGTTGTCATAGCTGATTTTTTGTCTCCTTGTCTTCATTTTTAAACCAGTAAATAACAATCAAGATGGAGGCAGCCATTTTGTAATTAAGGATTAGTTTCAAATTTTTTAAATACTGTATGGACATTTATTTTGTTGGGCATATACATCAAAATCAGTGACAAGCATTTCATGACAAAATGATCCTGACTGTGTTTTAACAATGCAGATAAAGGTGTTGTAGTCACCAACTGCAGCCTCACTTGCACTGCAGCTGACTATTAAAAAAATATGAGCATAATACGGGACATACAGAAACAAGAATCAACTCTTTCCACACAGGACACTTTTATCATTAAATTTGGCAAAGAGCAAGGTTCATTTCAAAATTAAGTCTTACTATGGAAAAATATTGCTAAAAACTGGTACAGTGATTTCGTATCACTGTGCAATATCGTTCAGCTGCATACTGCAATATACCGGTATATCGTGACACCTTTAATAGGTTTTATACCATTTGAAATGCTATAGTCTATGATAGAAAAATCACCCTTTTTTTTTACAATCACAATATGTTGCACTGAGTGACTCTGCCTCTGTAGATACGTATTGATAAAGATACATACAGAGAGTTTTAGGTCAAATTCTTAGTCAATGATATTCTCTGAATGAGCTGCTTTAAATGTTAAACCATGCATCAGCCATTAACTAATAATAAAAACTAAACCTATCAGTAGGACATGAATGCCTGTCTGCAATACAATTGCAGACATTATCTAGGCGTCTGGGCCATAAATACATACAGATGTGGGGTGGAAAATAAAATACAAGCTTGATCTGTACACCTTAAAGTTCCAAACAAGTAAGATTTCAAAAAAACACCAAACCAGATCTGTGCCTTGTTTACCCACATATTAAATATCAGCTAAATATCTGCATATGTAGAAACAAAAGTTAGTTGATTTCAAGGGCCATAATTCTGTTAAAATGGGTGCAGGCGAGGTGCTAAAGTACATCTTCATACTAAAAATCAGTTTGAAATTTGCAAAGTACTTGGGGGAAAAAAACACAAAAAAACGGGAAAACTGTATTTTGAAGCAGATTAAACTGTGACAGTTAACATGGGGCAGAGTCCATAAATAACAAGAGCTGTCAGAGGACAGCACGCTCGACTATTAAAAATACTTGTTGGTAAATCAAATGAAATCTATTTAAATTCTTGCCCTTCATAGTAATAGTAAAAAATGATATACCTTGATAGTCTGATACCCCTTAATATATTTATGATGTCTAAAATCAATCCCATGCCTAGTTACTGAGACATTAGCACAATAACACTGTGCATGCAAAACTTAAACCAAAAATCCATGTTAGAAAAGGGCCATAATTTGCATCAGTCCAAAAGTTATCCTCCTGTTTTCTGATGCCCTTGAAGACACACCTTAACTTTCTAGTCAATTCCACAAGCAATTTCTGAGATATAAGCTGGATAGTAGCTTGAATGCAAAAATTTAACCATAATTCTAAGTTAAAAGGGGCCATAATTTGTAATATATTCCATCAAAAGTTATCTACCATGAAAGTATGATACCCCTTAACGTATTAAAGATGTTTCAAATCAATCCCATGCCTGGATACTGAGATATCAGCATGAAAGTACCTTGCATGCAAAACTTTAACCAAAATTTCTAAGTTAAAAAGGGGCAATAATTTGTAACAAATTCTATCAAGAGTTATCTACCATGAAAGTATGATACCCCTAAACATATTAAAGATGTTTCAAATCAATCGCATGCTTGAAACTGAGATATAAGCATGAGAGTTTCTTGCATGCAAAACTTTAACCAAAATTTCTAAGTTAAAAAGGGGCCATAATTTGCAATATTTTCCATCAAGAGTTATCTACCTTGGTTGTCTGATGCCCCTTAACATATTCAAAAACTTTCAAGTCAATACCATGAATGGTTATTGAGATACAAACTAGATAGTAGCTTGCACGCAAAACTTTAACCAAATTTTCTATTGCATGCAAAACTTTAACCAAAATTTCTAAGTTAAAAAAAAGGGGCCATAATTCATATTAAATTCAGTCAATAGTTATCTACCTAGGTTGTCTGATGCCCTTGAACATATTCATAAACTTTCAAGTCAATACCATAAATGGTTATTAAGATATAAGGTTGATAGCAAATTGCATGCAAAACTTTAATCAAAGGCTGCAACGCCAATGTTGACGCATGGACGCAGTGAATACATTGCAATACCTTTTGTCCACCGTACATCCAAATGTGTCTTTTTATTGATTCCATTAGGGTGCATAGTGTTCATTTTGTGAATCCACACTATTTCTCGAGTTCTGCGGTAGTGTATGGATTTCCTCTTGATTATCTCAAGCACTGAAACTCCAATATCTTGTCCAGAGTGACCTTGTAAACTGAAATGCGCCGAAACCTGTTTATCTTTGACACCTCTCACATCTGCCTCATGTTCCTCTAGCCGCACCCTAAGCGATCTACACGTCTCGCCAACATACACCTCTTTGATGCATTTGCAACAAAATATCCCATAAACCACATTTTCTGCTCCGCAATTCTGTTGTTTCTCAAGATTGTATCTCTCTCCCTCAGGCTTTTCATGGATCCCCTTTTTCAACAATACATCTTTTCTTATGTTTTTCTAATACGTCATCAATGTTTGTGCCCCTTTTGTAGGCTGTGGTCAGTACTTTTTTTAACACTTTTTTCATTTGTTCTGATTTATACAGAGTTCTTCGTTTCAGGCTGCATTTCTGATTAGCACGCATCCTTTTCACGCTCAATTCTTGTTCAAATCTAGGTGCTATTTGAAGTTAAGTCATGTAAGAAAGCCAGGACAAACATATTGGCATTGATTTTCTATGCTGACCTCTAAGTATGACCTAAACCTTGACTAGCAATCTGGTTCTTTCGCGGGAAACTTTGTCTTAATATGGTAAACATTCGTACCAAACTATTTGGAAATCCAGCCATCCTATGTCAAGTTACAGCCCTAACAAGCATATTGGCATTGATTTTCTGTTGTTGACCTCTAAGTATGACTTTGACCTTTGCGCTAGCAATCTGGTTCTTTCGCAGGACACTCCAACTTAATTAAACAAGAGGGCCATGATGGCCCTGAATCGCTCACCTGAGTACCATTGCTTCAACTGATGTCAAGGTTTTTAAACAGACAAGGATTCTGATATAACTTAATCTAAAACATTTTATCCCTGACAATACTACACACCAAATATCTAAGCAATGGGACATATGGTTTCAGAGAAGACTTGGGCGCAGGGTCATTTATCACCGTAGGGCCAAGACTTTGAAAATCTTTGTAATGAACCATTAGATACTACTACATACCAAAAATCTTAGCTCTAGGCCTTATTGATTCATAGAAGAAGATTTTTTAAGATTTTCCTATTTAACTCTATGTAAAACAAGTGACCCCTGGTGTGGGGTCATTTATCACCATAGGGCTATGATTTGTACAATCTTGGTAGTGGCCCATAAGATGATGCTATATACCAAATATCTAAGCTCTAGGCCTTATTGATTCATAGAAGAAGATTTTTTAAGATTTTCCTATTTAACTCTATGTAAAACAAGTGACCCCTGGTGTGGGGTCATTTATCACCATAGGGCTATGATTTGTACAATCTTGGTAGTGGCCCATAAGATGATTCTCATACCAAATATCTAAGCTCTAGGCCTTATGATTCATGAAGAAGATTTTTTAAGATTTTCCTATATAACTCTTGTAAAACAAGTGACCCCTGGTGCGGGGTCATTTATCACCATAGGGCTATGATTTGTACAATCTTGGTACTGGCCCATAAGATGATGCTTCATACCAAATATCGAAGCTCTAGGCCTTATGCATTCATGGAAGAAGATTTTTTAAGATTTATAACTCTATGTAAAACAAGTGACCCCTGGCGCGGGGTCATTTATCACCATAGGGCTATGATTTGTACAATCTTGGTAGTGGCCCATAAGATGATGCTACATACCAAAAATCAAAAGGCTAGGCCTTGTGGTTTCGGAGAAGAAGATTTTTTCAAGTTTTTCCTATATTAGGCTATGTGAAATCAAGTGACCCCTGGGGCGGGGCCAATTTTGACCCCAGGGTCATAATTTGTACAATCCTGGTAGACAGTCATAAGATAATGCTACATACCAAAAA
Organism: Solen grandis; assembly: GCA_021229015.1. NCBI lineage: Eukaryota > Metazoa > Mollusca > Bivalvia > Adapedonta > Solenidae > Solen > Solen grandis. Next base: position 12,182,843 of record CM037780.1, on the reverse strand, counting down.
TCAAAAGGCTAGGCCTTGTGGTTTCAGAGAAGAAGATTTTTTAAATTTTCATTTTTAAAATCTATTTTTAGCTCCTGTGACCTAATTATGCGATGGACCAGAACCATTTATACAACTTTAGTAGAGCTTCATCCAAGGAACATTCCTGCAAAATATTTTTCAAATTGGCCAAGCCGTTTAGGAGGAGATGTTGTTTGAAGCAATTGTTGACGCCGGACGCACGCACGCACGCACGCACGGACGCACGGACGGACGACGGACGCCGGACAAAAGGCGATCAGAAAAGCTCACCTTGAGCACGTTGTGCTCATGTGAGCTAAAAAAGGGGCCATAATTCATATTAAATTCAGTCTATAGTTATCTACCTAGGTTGTCTGATGCCTTTGAACATATTCATAAACTTTCAAGTCAATACCATAAATGGTTATCGAGATATAAGGTTGATAGTAACTTGCACGCAAAACTTTAACCAAAAGCTGCAACGCCAACGCCGATGCCGACGCCAGGGTGACTACAATAGCTCTCATATTCTACGAATAGTCGAGCTAAAAATAAATAACCATAAGATTGTGTATCGCATGTGATGTTCTTTTTAGCATTTGCCTGAACAACTTAGTTGAATATACATGTACATGCTCATATCATCATTTTTTTTTCAACAATTGAATATCTTAAATATAAATAATACATCTTTGTATAAAACACACAATCACACACACACACACATATCTTAACTTATTATAATATTTTACAAAATGGTCAAACTTACCTAAAAAAAAACACTAAAAAGCATCACTATAATAAAAGAAAAGTAAATCCATACCTCTATAACAGAGGACAGCATACACACGATGAAAACAACGCCACTCAAATTTTAATCTAGCTCTAGGCAACAATAACAAATTCTGCTCAAACTCCAAACATTTATACCTACCAGTGAAAGAGTGAAATAACAATATGGTAAAAAATCTTGAAAATTCTCCAGGAAAATGACATCAATAAATATGCTACTAAATTTAAACTCAACAAAGTTCAAAAATGAGGTCAACCAAAATCACAGAAAATTTAGGTTAGCTTCATTGTATAGAAATGACTAGACTTAAATAAGACAATTAATAAATATAGCACATATGTCTATAATACTGCAATAGCAACAACCTTGACCATTTTTCTAGTAAAGTTTTGGAAAGTTTTCTATGTCCAGTATTTATCAGAGTCTGATCTTCAGAGAAAAACAACAAATTTACAATATTTTACAATTATAAACATCTTTTTACCCTTTCCCTCATGTAGACTCATTTCGACGCATTCAATAGGTATCACATAAAGCCTGATCTGCAGAAAAACACAGTTAAACCTTACCAAGTTTAATTATAAAGTCCTCATTTCCAGACCATTGAGGAGCAGCAAACAGCATAAAACCTGATCTGGTTTTATGTTGTTCGCATAGGTCTTTTCATGGTTTCCTCTATGAGGGAAAGGGTAAAGTTAATCAACATACATAGCTTTATCATTTTTTATTACAGCAAAGAACTCAAAACATCATTTGGGATACATTTTACAGCAGTGTCAAATGTTTCAGTGGTAAAAAAAGTCAATGATATGTACAACATATCTTATTTCCTTCAAAATGATAACAAAATTAAGCACCGCTTTTTGAAAAAGTACTACAAAGTCAGTGGAACACTACTGCGGGTCTACAAAAAAACAACAACAAAAAGGTAAAGGTCAAAACTATATCTGAAATGTCATGACAATGAAAACACAAGCATGATGATGAATCACACTTGGACATTTTGTACATGGTTAATAATCACTCAGGCAATTCCTGATCATCTAAGCTTTTATGTATAACATGATGAGACATGAGTTCAAGCACTTAACATTATGAGGAACACCTGATTTTTTAACTTAATGATTTAACATTCATAAATATTAACTCTTGAACAGACATTCTTTACTGGAAAGTTTTTCCAGAGCACTTGCTGATAATGGCCTATCAGCAAATTTTAGCAGAAAGACTTAGTTTTATATGGGTGGGTTTATGATATGGTTTTAGATGAGGACTGTTGTCATGACGACAGCCTACGAGCCTCCCTTCTAGCATCTTCTTTAAGTCTGTACTGCATCAACTGCAAGCAGGCCACAGCGTCTTCCTGGCTGTCATGACCTAGAACTGAGGTCAAGGTCAAACATTGAAAATATCTGTAAAATTGGTTGATACCAGGCATGATAATAAAAACACACAGCAGTCTTGTCATAATCAGCCAGTGGAATCCAGATAGACATTTTTATATCTTGTAATTCATAAAATAAACAAGGTAATACTTTATGCCCCCTTGCCATAAATATCATTGACAAAGGGCATGATACCCAGTCACATTATCTTGACATCAAGCTAACCAATTGTTCCACTACCGTTAACCCTTTCCCTCATAGAGGATACTATTAAAAGACCTATGCAAACAGCATAAAACCAGATCAGCCTGCGAGTAACTCGCTGGCTGATCAGGTTTTATGCTATTCGCTGCTCCTCTGTGGTCTGGAAATGAGGATTTTGTAATTAAATTTCTGCAGATCAGGCTTTATGTGGTACCTATTGAGGGCGTCAAAATGAGTCTATATGAGGGAAAGGGTTAAAGACTTTGGCATGTTGCATTAGAGGATGAATCCCACAACCTCCTGCTTGACGGGAACTTAATGAGCAGACACTCTTAACTACTTGCCCACAAAGACCAGTATCTCACTTCCTTGACTGGTCACTTAAGACAATTTAAATAACAATAAGTATCCTCATGCCAATTCGCTATGACTGCCTCCAACAAGAACAGTATGTTTGCATTGCCAGTTTGTCTGTGAACAGCATTATATTTGACCTCATAGTTTCCCAAAATGTTAGTTCATTACACTGGTAATATACATTACCATGTACCAGAAGGTTGTGTGTTCAAACTCCATCTGAGGCAAAAAATGCTTCATGACCTTCTCTGGTGCCAAGTACTGGGAAAACCAATACGTGTAGAGAGGAATTAATGTAAATTGTTGAAACTTATTTCCTCTTTGGAATAAATGAAATCAGTTTAACCCTTTCCCTAAAAGAGAAAACCATGAAAAGACCTATGCGAACAACATAAAACCAGAGTAACTCGCAGGCTGATCAGGTTTTATGCTGTTGGCTGCTCCTCAGTGGTCTGGAAATGAGGATTTTGTAATTAAATTTGGTAAGGTTTAATTGTGGTTTTCTGCAGATCAGGCTTTATGTGGTACCTACTGAGTGCGTCAAAATGAGTCTATATGAGGGAAAGGGTTAAACTCAAGGTCAGTATATTAATGGCTTAAATAACATAAATATGAACTGCTACATGGATAATGATACACAAGGGGGATACCAACCATCGTCCTGTATAATCTTTTTCAGGTAGTCAATCATGAGATTCCTGAGGGCTCTCTTCAGTGGCGGACCCATTTTGTGGGGAAAGACCACGGAGGTATCGACAACTGTGCTGTGGATCAGCTGAAAACAGCATACAAACATCAGGCACATGCACTGGGAAATATTTTATCAGTTTACAGCTTTATTTCAGAAATATGTCCCATAACTTGCAATCTTTCATCAACTATTTTTTTAGTTTTACTCTCTTTATTTTTTTTTCTGCCCAAGGCTTTTATCAAAATATAAACAATTATTGTTAACACTACTTAACTGCAATTTCCTGCAACCACAACAATTGATTACTATTTTGTTATGGTAGCAGGAAATTGCAGTTATAAATGTCATCAATATTTTTTTATATTTTGATAAAGGCCTTGGGCCAAACATAAATAAAATGAGTTAAAACGAAATTATGTATTAAACTTTCCCTACAGAAAACAGAAAAACAGATTTTATTTTCATATTCTGACTTAACTGACCTAATTTCACTTGGATGACCCTACTTTTAGTGTCTAAAAACTAACCAAAGTTTTATAATAGAAACTACAGGCCTGTGACATAAATAATATTATTGTAATTTCATCTGAGCTAAAGTTGGTATGAACTGAAAATTTCATGTCTATAGAATAAAGTAGTATATTAATTATGGACATGAAAATCAATGAGTGTTCTTCAAATAAAAGAAATTTAAAAATTATTTTGAATTAAAAATGTTGCTGTTCTATTCAAAACGTTCAATAATCAAAGGGGAGCAATATCTGAATGTATGTTTAGTACTGTCCCCTAAAGACCCCTCCCTGTCCAACTCACCTTTAGCGCCAAGAGATCACTTTCCAGACTGTGTCCAATAAGGATGGTTTTATCGGAGAAGAGACTGAGCAGGACAGCCTGGACATCCCTCAGACTGGTGCTTACTCCCTCCAAGTCCTCCTCTGTAATGCCGCTGAACCTGTCACATGGCAACAAACGCTGAGTTTTAACTTTCATTTATTTCATAATTTGATAGAAAGTGATACTGGTTCTTACAAACACTAATGCTGGTGGAGAAAATCATCATATTCATACCAGCAACAAAATATCCTTCCCCATACAACATCTGACCAAAGCGGGATCAAACCTTGGTTGCATTTGCAAATAACCAGTGGATTACCCACTACTTAAAGTAGTTCAATACTTCAAGGTAGAGTTATATTCTGAAAGTCTAGTGTCCTCTTTATAAATAAAGTATCTGTCAGAAATATTCAAGGAAATAGAATTCTGGAAAATTTCAATGTGAAAGTGAAAAAGGGGGATAACTTTGTCATATCAAAGGTCAGAGTTATGGGACATGATATTTGAACTGGTCTTTTGAGTCTCAAAACCTGTAGCAGGTTTAAAATAACTATCTATATGGTTTCAAAAGCATATTACTTTTTTTTAAACATTCAAGTCTATTTGATACCATAGCTACCACATTTCTCAACAAAGGGACAAAATAAAATGATATGTATAATCTACATATTGCCATCTATCCAAGTTGTAATTTTCATGAAAATATTCTGAGTTCTTTTTGAATTATCACAGGATCCAGTTTTTGTGGATGAACAGACAGACAGAAAGACAGAGGGCAAACCAGGAGGGGAACCAGAAGGGAACTAATGATCTATTTCTACTTAGAGCTCAAGGACATAGACAAATCATGAGAAAAATTATTACTAAGCACTTATCATGAGCATGTCAATGACAACACTGAATAGGGCAAAATCTCAGTTACCTGAAGGTCCATATACAGATTACAATACAATACAAAAGGATGGTAATTATACATCTGATTAGGACAAGTGTGTATACCTTGTGTTGAAATCCACCACTGGGTTGTCGGGTCGGACTAGAGCCTCATATGCAGGTTCTTGGTCAGCACCTACTACAGTCACTCGTGCTAACTCTATCCCCATGGTAGTGTACACCTACAAATCATAAAGTTGTTGGAAAAAATCCATCCTATGCAGATACTGGGAAAATCGTTTCCATAAGTTACTGGGAAAACCCATTCTCTTCAAGAAACTTTTTTTTTTTGTATTTTTCTTTTTTTCCTAAGCTATTAAAAAAAAAATATATACTAAAATTTTTAACTTAATTATTTTTCAACCGTTAAGAAAATTAATTAAAAATAACAATACGATATCTTTTATATGTTACTGTTACAATCCTTATTAAGAGAATAACAAAACAAATATCTTCGAAGGTATTCAATACCCTGCTACACTGGATTAGATATTGAACTATCTGTAAAACAGGGCACAACACAAGAGGCTCTTGATCCTGATATAGCCCTAACTTCAATATATGAAAAAAAGGTATGGCAAACCATATTGTCTTGTGTTTCAATAGTTGACATTTATTAATGAAAAAAAAACTGAAAAAAACTGAGGTCACTTGCAAACAGTGACATGACCTTGTGTGGCTAGGGTACAGAACGTTTGCAGATGTTAGCAATAATTGAATACATGGCTGATTAAACTTCATGCCAAAAATCCCATTGTTTAGAGTCATATACAGTTGTTTAATGTTCACTGAATCTTGAATTACTTTATAAGTATTCATGGAGTAAATAGTTAATGGGCTGATAATATTAACCAAGCTCTGCACAGATTTATGGACCTTGTGTGTGACACTTCTTTCCATAACTGAAATTTTGTTTCAATAGAATAAGCAGAAAAGAAGTTATCTTGCGGTCAAGAAATTGTGAAAAAGGGGAATAACTTCAAAAATACTGAGACAAGAGTTATATATCTTGTGCATGACACTTTCTCTCATAATGTTCTTAATGTTCTTGTATACAGCAATTCTCCTCCATGAGGTCTATCCATCTATGAAGTTTCAAGAAAATATGGTTTAAAAGTGCATGAGAAATACTCTGGACAAAAAATTGAAATTTATCAAGGGCAATAACTCCAAAAGTTTTTTTATAATTTTTGAGTTATGCTCTGGACAAAAAGTGTAACAGACAGACAAGTCTGTCAAACCAATATGACTCCCCCATGTAAATATAGGGAGTGACAAAATAATGACAAAAGATTTCACAGACAATGAAGTCAGCACACATACCATTTCACAGTCGAGAGCATATACCCCATAGTCTCCATCAATTGGAGGGGAGCATGGTATGGTCTTCATGTAGCCTGTCATATTCTCTTGTTTGTTTGTCTCATGCACATGCGCACGTGAAACCTGACAACCTTCAGAGGCCAGGTCACCGGAGCAACATGTGTATCTTGTTTCTATAGATCCAGCAACTGTATCCAAGAAAAACAAAACTCAGTTTCACCCAGAGTAACAAAAATTAAAAGTAAAAACCCTGAACAACTTGAGGACTAAAATGGGAGTGCTGATGAGTTGGGACAATATACGCCCAAGGGCAAATTCATATAAGGGTATCATAGTACAAAGCACTGTTTTTAATATGGAAGAACAGTTTTGTTGTCATGGATGATGATCTTTTAAATGTGGAGAAGGAAATGATTATTTATTTTTTCTTAATAACAACTCATTCTATTTAACAGAAGATAAATTAATTTATCAATAATTTGTATCATAAATTAGTGGATTGTAAGAAAAATCCAACTTGACCTGTATTTGGATATAATATACTCGCAAACAAATATGAATTCAATACATGAATTTCTTTTAAAAAGTTATTGCACGGAAATGGTCATTTCATATAAAATTTGCCTATCAAGGATGCATAACTCTATAACAAATCAGTGGATTGTAACCTAAATCATCATCACTAATAATAATAATAATAAATCTATTATGTACCAAAAAGAAGTCTTGTCTTTTATATTACTTACTCTTTTTCTTCCATGCCTTGCCCCAGTGGTAGACACATTCCTCCTTCACTGGGTATTTACCATTAGGATACACTTCAAACACTCGACCACACCGCAAACATAGCTTCTCATAGCCTGAAATGAAACTTGTCTATACAATAAATTATATTTGCAACAATCATAGATATAATGTAAATATATCTTAAATATCATACATGCACAGACATTTCTAAATGAACATAAATCTAAATTGCATACAAAAGCAAGCTCATGGAACAAAATCAACAATAGAACATGATTTATGTTACAAACAAGGACTCATGTACTATGAAAGTATGATACCCCTAAACATATTAAAGATGTTTCAAATCAATCAGATGCCTTGATACTGGGATATAAGCGTGAGAGTATCTTGCATGCAAAACTTTAACCAAAATTTCTAAGTTAAAAAGGGGCCATAATTTGCAATATTTTCCATCAAGAGTTATCTACCTTGGTTGTCTGATGCCCCTTAACATATTCATAAACTTTCAAGTCAATACCATGAATGGTTATTGAGATACAAACTAGATAGTAGCTTGCACGCAAAACTTTAACCAAATTTTCTATTGCATGCAAAACTTTAACCAAAATTTCTAAGTTAAAAAAAAGGGGCCATAATTCATATTAAATTCAGTCAATAGTTATCTACCTAGGTTGTCTGATGCCCTTGAACATATTCATAAACTTTCAAGTCAATACCATAAATGGTTATTAAGATATAAGGTTGATAGTAAATTGCATGCAAAACTTTAATCAAAGGCTGCAACGCCAATGTTGACGCATGGACGCAGTGAATACATTGCAATACCTTTTGTTCACCGTACATCCAAATGTGTCTTTTTATTGATTCCATTAGGGTGTATAGTGTTCATTTTGTGAATCCACACTATTTCTCGAGTTCTGCGGTAGTGTATGGATTTCCTCTTGATTATCTCAAGCACTGAAACTCCAATATCTTGTCCAGAGTGACCTTGTAAATTGAAATGCGCTGAGACCGGTTTATCTTTGACACCTCTCACATCTGCCTCATGTTCCTCTAGCCGCACCCTAAGCGATCTACACGTCTCGCCAACATACACCACTTTGTTGCATTTGCAACAAAATATCCCATAAACCACATTTTCTGCTCCGCAATTCTGTTGTTTCTCAAGATTGTATCTCTCTCCCTCAGGCTTTTCATGGATCCCCTTTTTCAACATGTCACAAACAATACATCTTTTCTTATGTTTTTCTAATACGTCATCAATGTTTGTGCCCCTTTTGTAGGCTGTGGTCAGTACTTTTTTTAACACTTTTTTCATTTGTTCTGATTTATACAGAGTTCTTCGTTTCAGGCTGCATTTCTGATTAGCACGCATCCTTTTCACGCTCAATTCTTGTTCAAATCTAGGTGCTATTTGAAGTTAAGTCATGTAAGAAAGCCAGGACAAACATATTGGCATTGATTTTCTATGCTGACCTCTAAGTATGACCTAAACCTTGACTAGCAATCTGGTTCTTTCGCGGGAAACTTTGTCTTAATATGGTAAACATTCTACCAAACTACAAAATGTATTTGGAAATCCAGCCATCCTATGTCAAGTTACAGCCCTAACAAGCATATTGGCATTGATTTTCTATTGTTGACCTCTAAGTATGACTTTGACCTTTGCGCTAGCAATCTGGTTCTTTCGCAGGACACTCCAACTTAATATGGTGAACATTTGTACCACATTTTTTTGAAAATCCACCGGGGTATTGTTATGTTAGACCTCGAAAAAAAAATTTCGGGACAAAGAGATTCCTATACAGCCCCCCCACCCCCACACACATAGGGGTAGTGGGGGTATAATTAATTACCAAATCAAACTAGAAATATCAATGAAAGTGACTAATACCCCTATACAATGCTTTGACACAGAATATGAAGCCTTATCATTTTAACAAATTCTAAGTCAAAAAGGGATATTACTGTGTCGAAATTTAAAGATTTTGCCCAAAGTCAAACTTGGCCTTCATTTTCATGTGTACCAAACATTATTAGAATCCATTAAACCTATGATGAATTATCAATTGGAAGGGTAATTTGGCAAATTCCAAGTTGAAAAAGGGTCCCAACTATGTCAAAAATTTATGGATTTGCCCTATGTCTAACTCAGCAAGACTGACAAGCTCACTCTCATATACCCCCCCCCCCCCCCCATTTCTTTTGTTGGTGGGTATACTTAGGGAAAATCTAGTTTATCTCTTCAGAAATAACACATAAATCAGTAATAAATGGAAAATCTTTACATTTAACCTGTAAAATTGTGTTTTAAAAATATGCACAGCAAAGGTATTTTTCAAGTTGTTCAGAGGCCCTTATTGGGTAAGCAATCATAAACTCAGGTGTCTAAGTTTGCATGCTAGTGAACATTCAGTGCAACATACAGACGGACGGACAGATAGACAGACGATGGAAAAAGTGATTTCTATGTGTCAACTCTGCTTACAGCAGAAGTTGCCAAGGTTTTGCAGACTGCTTACAGCTGGTAACACGATAAAAATGTGACTGACAGATGAACAGATGGTCAGAAATGGATGGACAGACAACACTTAAACCCCAATCCCAATTTTTCAATTCATCTGGAGGATTATAAATTTAGTCAACAGTTATTTACCTTGGTTGTCCCATGCCCCTGAACACTCATTAGCTTTTAAGACAATACCATGAATAATTACTGAAATATAGGCTTTACTGTAGCTTACATGCAAAACTTAACCAGGCTGCAATGCCAACATCAATTCACATGCATGAGTAACTGAAATAGCTCTATATACTCGTGTAATAGTCGTTAAACTCTCAGCCCCTCACCGCTGTGGGTTCGTATCCTGGTAGGGACTTTGGATTTTTCATGTGAGGAAGCCTTCCAGCTGGCTTGCGGTAGGTCGGTGGTTCTACCTGGGTACCTCTGTGTACTCGGGGTCTTCCTCCACATGTAATTAGCTGGATGTCGCTTTATGATTTAAATACTATTGCAGCGAAAAAAAATTGGGAAGACTGCATTCTAAATACTTTAATAACATATCTAAATAATATTTTCAGAAAACTTAATCATAATTTGTATCTTATAAATGTGTTTTATAAGTAATGGGTGAAAATACTGTCAAACATGCTTGAAAAAAATACTATGAGCAAAAATCGTCATTGTGTCTAGGTGTCTAGACCATAATACAAAAACTACCCAAAAGCTATGAAATTTTACACCTATTTTTCTTTAAAAAAAAATCAACAGACAGATTTCCTTTACTTTTTCGATTCAATCTTCTGATTCTGAAAATGTAAGAAAATGTATACCTCACCATGTTTGTTTTAACTTAAAATAATAACCAAATTTGCATAAAAACACTAAAATGTGACATTTTGAACTCTCAACATTTGGCAAATATACTTTTACTCATCTTTTAGTAGAAAAATCTTAAAATTAAGGGTTTCCTTTCTTACATTCCAATAAAAATAATTAAATGAGAAATTAAAAAATAACAAGAGCACATTGAAACATTAATTACAGAAACCATCACCCAAATAATGAGGAAAACAGAAGAAAAAATTATTGTGACAGCTCCATAGTAGAAGAGAAGACCAGGAAATTGCAGGATCAAGTAGACACATTGATATTTGACAATGACAAATTGAGGGATAAATAGAATGAATATAATCAGAAAAAGAACACAATCAAACTGTACCAACTGAAATGATCAAAGATCTCTTCTCCATAATATACATGGTGATATGTTTTGCAGTTATAGCTGATAATTGAAATAAAAATTATCTATAGATAAAGGGAAAAAACATGAGGTCATTAGTTATATGGTTGTTGTATATGATCATATTGGAAGTAATAAATATGGTATTTTGATAGTATTTTGATTTTGAATCATCACCCTACCGTCATAAGTATATTCTAGCTGATGTAAGCTAATATGTACATGTTTTTGTGGATAATGTGTTATATATATGTATATATAAGTGTTTGTATATGAGCTGGTGGTGGTGGTGGTGGTGTGTGTGTGAGAGAGATAGAGAATGAGTGAGGGAGATAGAGATAGAGAGAGAGAGAGACAGTGCAGGCCTAATAATTTGTGTGTGCTCGTGGATGTATGCTTGCAAGATTGTATAATATATATTCATAAATATTTTTTCAAATTGATTAATTATTGTAGACATTTTATAATGTCATTCAAAATTCATATGGTATTTAGGGCATAAATATACTGAGTTATTGTACACTAAAATTTAATGTCCAGTAATGAATTCATACGTTATTGTGCAAATTTGATGGCACGGGCAGTCATGCTGTTCACTATTGTTTACTTTATTTGTTCTTTGTTCTTACCTTGCACAATCTGCTATCTAGATATTAAGTTGTTTTGTAAGTCAGTATGTGAAAGTTTAGATGAAATTACAGTACAGGAGGTGTGGTTTGTTTCTTATATTTGTATTCCTAAGATATTAAAATGTATACAAGTACTACATCATGAGTAATGTGAAATGTGTTTCTTACAACTGCCGGGGCTTAAACAATGATAGCAAGAGACTGGATATTTTCCAATTCCTGAAAAAACAGAATGCTGATTTTTATTGTTTTCAAGATTGTCATTTTACAGAGGTTTAGAAAAAGTGGTTTATACACAATGGGATGGGGAATATTATTTTTCTCATGGAAGTTCAAATTCTAGAGGTGTTTGTATTTTATTAAAAAAACATATTCCAGCTGTGATTCATCATGTAGAGAAGGATAAAAATGGTAACTGGTTGTTGATAGATGTAAGTTATGATGGAAATAGATTTACTCTTTGTAATATTTATGGTCCTAATACTGATAAACCTATTTTCTATTCTAAATTTTTAATTTGATAAAAAATGGGAAATGAGTCATACATAGTTTGTGGAGATTTTAATCTTGTACTAGATGTCAATAAAGATTACACAAATTACAAATCAGTGAATAATAATAAGAAAGCACGGGAAAAACTTTGTACAATTATTAAGGAACGTAATTTAGTAGATACATTTAGATTTATGAATGGAGATTTAAAACATTTCACATGGAGACAAATAATTCATACACAACAAGGCAGACTGGATTTTTTCCTCACATCAGAAAATTTAATGTCCAAAATAAAAGATTCTACTATTGGAATCTCATATCGTTCTGACCACTCATTTATATGTCTGGAATTAGTATTCAATGATATGGAACATGGTAATCCTTTAACGAAATTTAATGATTCAGTGTTGTATGATAAAGATTACTTAGACTGTATAAATGATAAAATTGATGAGATGAAAAGACAATATTGTCTACCCGTTTATTCTTTAGAAAATATAGCTAATATAGATGACAATGATATTAGTTTGTTATTAATGATCAGTTATTTCTTGAACCTTTGTTAATGGAAATTAGGGGGAAAACAATTGCATGTTCTAGTTATAAGAAAAAACAAAGGACTTCACTTGAACAAATCTAAGTGAATAAGATAGAAAATTTAGAGAAAAACTTAGACGAAAATAACAAGGAACAGTTACTGACATTGCAAAATGAGTTAATCACTAAGGGCTGATGTCTTGAAAGGGCATATAATAAGATCTAGAGCAAAGTTCATAGATCAATGTGAAAAGCCTTCAAGCTATTTTTGTAATTTAGAGAAACAATATGGTACAAGGAAAGTTATTCCATTTATAGAAAATTTTAACATGTACTTTTTATAAAAATATGTATTCAAAAAATGATGTAGAAAAGGAGTATGATATTGAAAATGATTTAAAAGATGTAACTGTTGAAAAGTTGTCTAGTGAAGAATCAGATAATTTAGAAGGTTTGTTAACTTATGTTGAAATGTTCAGAACATTAAAGAATATGAAAAGTAATAAGTCTCCAGGATCAGATGGATTTACTGTTGAATTTTTAAAGGTTTTTTTGATAAGATTGGGGCATTTTATAGTTAGATCAATTAACTATGCATTTACTATTGACTCCCTTTCAATTACACAAAAGCAAGGAATAATTACATGTATCCTAAAGGATAATAAGCCCAGAAAATGTTTAAAAAATCTCAGACCTCTTACATTGTTAAATGTAATATATAAGCTTGCTTCTGGGTCAATCACAAACAGATTGAAGTCTGTGTTACCAAAATTAATATGTTATGATCAGACAGGTTTTATTCAGGATAAATATATAGGGGAAAACACTAGGTTGTTGTATGATATACTAAAAATAGCAGAAGAGAGATATATTCCTGGTTTATTAATTACAGTTGATTATGAAAAAGCCTTTGATACACTATCTTTTTATTGAAAAAACTCTAAAATATTTCAATTTTGGGAACATGTTCAGGAAATGGATAAAATTGTTTTTACATAATACAATGACAAAAATACAGATTAACAGATTTCTTTCAGATTTTTTTAAAGTAGGGCGAGGCTGCCGTCAAGGTGATCCTATCAGTCCGTATATCTTCATATTATGTGCTGAAATTATTGCTATCAAAATAAGAACTTGTGAAAAAATTAAAGGAATTACCATTGATGGATTTGAATATAAAATATCACAGTTTGCTGACGACACTTCTTTGTTAATAGATGGTTCAGAGGAATCTTTAAATACTGCTTTAGATTTGTTACATGAATTTTCTTTTTATTCAGGTTTAAAAGTCAACTTTGAAAAGACAAATGTTATATGGATTGGTGCAATGAAATACAGTATTAGATCAATAAAAACAAAATACAAACTATCTTGGAATATCACAACTTTCAAAGTTGTTTGTGTTATTTTTGATGTAGATTTGGACAATATGATAATGCTAAATTTCAATGACAAGTTGGAAAAGTTTAAAAAAATATATCTTACTGGAACAGAAGAATTCTTACTCCAATTGGAAAAATTACTGTTGTGAAAACATTATTAGTTCCCCTTTTTACAAATTTGTTTACCATGTTACCAACACCACCTATTAAAATAATGAATGAGCTAAATAATATTATATCAATTTGTATGGAATGTTCCATATAAGATTAAGTGTTCAGTATTGTAAAAAATACGAGGAAGGGGGATTAAAAATGATAGATATTATACAATATGAGCAGAGTATGAAAATGTCGTGGATAAGAAAATTCTTAAGAGGCAAAGGAAAGTGTTTTTTGTTAACTTATTCTATATTTGACATAAATAAAATGTTAAACTGTGGGAATTTATTTTGTGAAAGTTTAATAAAAAAAAAAGTAAAAAATAAATTCTGGTGTGATGTGATAAGAAGTTTTAAGAATTACATGGAAAAGTTGCCCATTGATACAGTTGAGGATTTTCTGACAATGCCATTATTTTATAATAGCTCATTAAAGATTGGTAACAGGGGTTTATTTGATAAATATATGTATGAGAGAGGCATAAGATTTATTAGGGATTTATTGACAGAGACAGGGGATTTTGTTCATATTTCAAATATAGAAAAAAGTATTGGTAAAAAGTTGAATTTTGTGTTTTATGAAGATCTTAAAGGCACCATAAAATCTTTTTTAAGAACCAGTAACTTTAGGAAAATTGGTATTTGAAAATGCTATATTGGTCCTATTGTATCATGTTATGTTTCTAAAGCTGCATTTTCTAACAAGGAATGTAAACATGTTTATAATGTTTTGATTGCAAACAATGATGTACCCACAAGTCAAGAAAAATGGAATCAATATTTTAATAATATTAATTGGAAATATGCTTACAAAGCTGTTATAATTTTAACTAGAGACTCCTTTTTGCAGTGGTTACAGTTACGAATTCTTCATAGGATTATTGGTACTAAATCTTTATTATGTCATATGAATATTGTAGATGATAACATTTGTACTTTTTGTAAAGAGGAGGAAGAGACAATTATACATTTGTTCTGGAGTTTCAGTTTTATTCTAAATTTGATGAAAGAAATTGATTTTGAAAAATAATGGAGTAACTATTCAAATAACATGTGAGGAATTTATTATAGGAAAAGATGAAAAAGGTTTTGAAAGGATTATATATTTTATTCTTACAAATGAAAAAGTATATATTCAAATGCAGAAGAAAAAATTCAACTCCAAATTATTATGGTCTAAAAGCAAGCTTACTTTTTGAATGGAAAGTATATAAAAGCACAAATATAAGAGACATAGAAATTGAAAACTGGTCAGTTGTAAAACTTCTCATTGACAATCCACTAATGTAAAAGAAATTTCACATGCTTATATCCATACCTAAGATTGGCGCTTATACAAGTGTATTTCTGATTTTTTTTTCTTTTGTATTATTTTCTTATTTGTTTTTTTTTGTTCATCTTTTTTTTTTCTTCATCTTATTATCCTTTAAAATATACACATTGTATATTATTGCATTTTCATGTAATTATTTGTGTAAGGTAGTCAGTGGGATGGATCTCTGACCCACTGCTATCTATTGACGGAGATAATGAAAATAAAAACAAAAACAAGAGCTGTCAGAGGACAGCACGCTTGACTATTCAAAATTCTTGTTGGTAAATCAAATGAAATCTATTTCAATTCTTGCCATTCACATACCCTGTACATTATAATAATCAAAAATGATATACCTTGATAGTCTGATACCCTTAATATTTTTATGATGTCTAAAATCAATCCCATGCCTAGTTACTGAGACATAAGCACAATAACACTGTGCATGCAAAACTTTAACCAAAAATCCAAGTTAGAAAAGGGCCATAATTTGCATCAGTCAAAAAGTTATCCTCCTGTTTTCTTATGCCCTTGAAGACACTCCTTAAATTTCTAGTCAATTCCACAAGCAATTTCTGAGATATAAGCTGTATAGTAGCTTGAATGCAAAAATTTTACCAAAATTCTAAGATTTTTTTTTTTTTTTTTTACATAAGAAGTTTTTATTTTCCCCGTCATTGATAGCAGTAGGTCGGAGAGCCATCCTACTGACCACCTTACAAACAGTATGTTTCAGTTCATTTACGATATATTACAGGTCTACATGCAACTTTAATTACATATAATTATACTAATATTTAAACTCCACAATCTTATGTATATAAATCAAAAACAGTAAACTCCTACCTACAGAAATATAAAGCACATCATACATATGATTGTATCATGAGTAAAAAAAAATATATGTATACATGTATGTATTAAATGATGAGGTCGGTCAATTGGATAGTCATTCTATATTGAATGTCTTCTCACTTTTTTCTAAATTACCATATTTTTTTCTATATAATATCAATATATTTTGTCAAAATATATGATTTTTGCATGTGCCTGTGCACAAATATATACATATATACACACATATACATACAATGTCTATTTATATATAAAGAATAGCTACTCGAATTAGAAGAAAACAAAATTAAAAGGAAAGAAACTAATAAAGAGATAAAGTATGTTTTAATCTCATTTGTACTCTTGCAGGCTAATTCATGTTTTACTTATTTGACTGATATGTGATTAATCTAGTACTGAACTTACAACTGCCCATCTAACATACTCAGATTCGGTGTATTTGGTAGTTTTGAATATGTCTATTGCTGATTTTAAAGTATTTTTAAGACCCTTTTGTGTTGGTATCACATTTTTCATTTTGTTTAAATAAATGTATTTTTTTACTTCTAAAAATAATACATCATACTTGTTGTCTTTTTCGCCTGATCCTAATATCACAAATGAGCTATCAATATTGATATCTGAATCAAACTTCTTAATCTTACATATTAAGTATTCCAAAATTGGTTTTATTTTAATACACTCCCAAAAAGATGAATTAAAGTTTCTTCTTGTTTATTGCAAAATGTGCAAAAGTGGTTTTCTCTAAGATTCATTTTATACTAAAGAGAGTTTGTGCCTAATATTCTGTGTGCTATTCTTGTTTGTAACCACTGAGTATAAGTATCACTAGTGCATTTAAAAGTATAAGTATAATATACTTCCCAGTTTATATCAAGTCTTCTTAACTTTTCATTCCATTTGTCTCTACTTGTTGGTATGTCGTTATTCTTTGATAATACGTTTTAAATTAAATTTTTTAAGTTCTATGGTTTTTTTTAATGTAGGTTAAAATAGCACTTTTTAATCTAAGTAAGTACATGAAATTTATTTTTGTCCCAGTAACCAATTCAATGCATTTGAAATCTACAAATTTTCCTGAGACATCTAATAAATCTTTTACTAATCTTATTCCTCTGTTATAAAGTACTGGTAAAAATATATGGTTTTTACATGTGAAAAAACAATCATTATAGAACAATGGCATATGAATAAACTTATCTAAGTCATCAATGCATACTTTGTCAATATAGTGCATAAATGATCTAATAACATCAATCCAAAATTTGTTCAAAATCTTTTTTATAATTATTTCACAAAACAATTTTCCCGTGTTAAATAATTTCCCTATGTCAAGTAACAGTGTATAACATTTACTGTCATTCTGAATACAATATTTTCTTAACCATTTGATTTTAAGACTACGTTCATAACTTACTATATCGATCATTTTTAGTCCACCATCTTTATATGGCTTTGTAAGAATAGTGCTTTTTATTTTAGATTTCCCATCCCAGATATACTCATATAAAAGAGTATTCAATGATTTCATTAAAACTTGACTTGGAGATGGCAGACTGACAAATAAATGTGTAAATAGAGGAAGTATAAGAGATTTTATGACAGTGATTTTCCCTAATGGGGTTAAAACTCTTCTTTTCCAGTGATTAATACAATTTCTTGCTTTTGATAATTTAGTATTAAAGTTAAGAGCTTCCATTTTATCTAAATCTTCGTCAAAAATTAAACCTAATAATTTGAATTGTGTTTCTCCCCAATTTAGTTTCCACCTTGTTTTAATTGATCGTGTACTATATTTGAGAGAACCAATCCACACAACTTTTGTTTTATCATAATTTGCTCTTAAACCAGACAAGAAGAAGAATTCATTTAGTAAATCTAAAACTGCATTTAATGTTTTCTAAAAGTAAATATGTGTCATCTGCAAACTGTGATATTTTATACTCATTTCCATCAATTAGTATACCATTTATATCTTTACTGTTTCTTATTTTAATTGCTAAAATTTCAGCACAGAGAATAAAGATATAAGAAGATATCGGGTCTCCTTGACGACAGCCCCTTTTAATTGTGAAGAATTCAGACAAAAACACTTGTCTCTGTATTAAATAATAATAAATTAATCCATTTACGAAAAGAATCATTTATATTGAAAAACGATAATGTTTGTTCTATAAATTTGAATGAAACCGAATCAAAGGCTTTCTCAAAATCAATTAACATAACTAAACCAGGAATATTATTGTCTTCAGTACATTTCATGACATCATACAATAATCTTGTGTTGTCACCAATATATCTACCTTTAATGAATCCAGTTTGATCTGATGATATAAGTGAGTTTAAAACTTGTTTTAACCTATTAGCAATTGTTCCTGATGCAATTTTATATAACACATTTAGAAGAGTGATCGGTCTTAAATTTTTAAAAAAATGTTTTGGTTTATTTTCTTTTGGTATGCAAGTTATAATTCCCATTTTGATATTTCTTGAAAATGAATTAGTCTTAAAGGCAAAATTTATTGATCTAACCACAAAATGTCCAAGTTTGTTCCAGAAACAAGAGGCCCATAGGGCCACAAATCGCTCACCTGAGTACCACTGCTCTATATGCAACCTAGTATACATGTATCATACTGATATACATGTTTCTCAGGAACTTGACAGTTTTTCTTACCCATTTTAGCAATAGTATGGAAAAAAACAGTGATCATGAGATTTCAGTGTGGTACTGCTGATTGAAAATGGACAAAAAGAGAGATGGTCCTTAACCTTTTCCCCATAAAAACTCATTTTGACGCCCTTTATAGGTACCACATAAATCCTGATTTGCAGAAAGCCCCACTTAAACCTTTCCAAATTTAATTGTAAAATCCTCATCCCCAGACCACTAAGGAGCAGCAAACAGCATAAAACCTGATCAGCCTGCGAGTAACAGTTGGACTTGCAGGCTGATTGGGTTTTATGCTACTCACATAGGTATTTTATAGATCTCTATGAGGAAAAGGGTTAATTATTATGAAATAAGTTGCAATTTATTACATTTTTAATCATTCGTTTGTGGTTTTTAAGAGGTGTTTGGTAATCCCTGTGTACTGGAACACTGACATGAACCAAAGTAAAGGCACAATCTGCATATATTCCCCCCCCCCCCCCCCCACAATCACTTTAATGATGATGTTGATGCTGCTGCTGATTTAGGATAGTATGAATAACCCTTATATCTCTATCAGGTGGCTTTGTGTAAAACTAGCCTAGTATCTCATATACATAGTAGCAGGTAATGTAGTTTTGCACTAACTCAGTGGGGCAACACAGTCCAGAAAATGCGACCTCTGCCAGAAGGTCAGACTAAGCTATAGGAATGGTATTTGTGGTAATGTTATCTTCTCCACCTCTGCATATGTAGTGGAATCACCCAAATGACCTATCAGACTAGTGGACTATCTCATCTAAGGGTACAATTTATTTTTTTTGTTTCTAGCTGGTTTTCTCTCTCTCTCTCTCTCTCTCTGTTAGACTTCTCTCTCTTTAATAAGTGGCCTTGTAATTTAATGTAACTTTTTTGCATTTTATTAAGCTACCTGGCGGCCATGTTTATTACAGATCGGAAATTTTTTAGCAACTTTGGTAGAGGTTGACCCAAGGAACATCTGTACCAATTTATTTTAAAATCTGGCCAGTAGTTTTGAAGAAGATGATTTTTAAAGTTTTCATATTTTTTTTTCTTTTTGTTTCCATGGCAACCAGAGTTCTACATGGATCAAGTTTATTTTAGCAACTTTTGTGAAGGTTGACCCAAGGATCATTCCTGCCAAGTTTAATCAAATTCTGTCCAGTGGTTTCAGAGGAGATGTTGTTTAAAGGTTTCTCTATATACATATAAGGCAAATAAGCCCCGCCCCTGGCGGCCATGTTTTTTTACGGATTGGAATAATTTTAGCAACTTTGGTAGAGGTTGACCCAAGGAACATCTGTACCAATTTATTTTAAAATCTGGCCAGTAGTTTTGAAGAAGATGATTTTTTTAAAGTTTTCATATTTTATTTATCTTTTTGTTTCCATGGCAACCAGAGTTCTACATGGATCAAGTTTATTTTAGCAACTTTTGTGAAGATTGACCCAAGGATCATCCCTGCCAAGTTTAATCAAATCCTGTCTAGTGGTTTCAGAGGAGATGTTGTTTAAAGGTTTCTCTATATACATATAAGGCAAATAAGCCCCGCCCCTGGCGGCCATGTTTTTTAACGGATCGGAATAATTTTAGCAACTTTGGTAGAGGTTGACCCAAGGAACATCTGTACCAAATTATTTAGAAATCTGGCCAGTAATTTTGAAGGAGATGATTTTTAAATTTTTCAAATTATTTTTCTTTTTGTAGCCATGGCAACCAGAGTTCTTCATGGATCAACTTTATTTTAGCAACTTTTGTAGAGCCTCACCCAAGGAACATTCCTGCCAAGTTTCATTAAATTCTGTCCAGCGGTTTCAGAGGAGATGTCGTTTAAAGCAAATTGTTGACGACGCACGACGACAGACGACGGACGAAGGGCGATCACAAAAGCTCACCTTGAGCACGTTGTGCTCAGGTGAGCTTAAAATTGGAACTGAATCCATCAGGTCCAGGACTTTTGTCATTACTCATGTTCTTAAGTGTATTTGTGACTTCCTTGTAAGTTAAAAGACCATCTAATTTGTATGCTTCGTCTTTTGTTAATTTTCTGATATCAAAGTCTTTTAATTCATTGTGTATATTAAATTCCTTTGTGTCTGAGTTGCAACTATATAGATTTTCATAAAACAGTTGAGCTTCTTTTAGAATTTCCTTATTATCAGAGATAATTGTACCATCATCCCGTTTGATAAATGGAATTGTTTTGTTTTCATTATGAATTTTCTCTAAATTACAGAAATAATTAGTTGCCTTTTCTCCTTTTTCAATCCATTGTGCTCTTGCTCTAATAATTGAGCCTTTAATTTTATTATTTCTTAATTCAATGAGTTCATTTTGTAAATATTCAAGTCTCTCTTTATTTTCCACTGTTAAATTTGGTTCTAGTTTTAGAATTTCTTCTTTCAATTCTTTTTCCTTATTTTGTTTTTCTTTTGCTTTGAAACTTGAATATGATATGGTTTTACCACGTATTTCCATTAACAATGTCTCTAAAAATAATTGATCATTAATTACTAATTCAATGCTTTCTTTGTCTATTAGATCTATATTATCTAAATTATATACTGGTAAACAATATTGTTGTATAACTTCATCTATTTTTTTGTTTATACAATTTACATTATTGATATCATTTAATAAGGCATTATTAAGTTTCCATAAACCTTTCCCCGTGACTAATTTTTGAAAAACATAATTCTAAGTATATCATAGAATGATCTGATTTGTAACTTATATCAATGTTGCAATTTCTTAAGTAATTCATAAGGTTATTGGTTATCAGAAAGAAATCTAATCTACCTTGCTGTAAAGGAGTCAGTCTTCGCCATGTGTATTTCTTTGCTTTGGAGTTCTCTGAATGGATCTTTTAAATTTCTTTCTTCAATAAGTGATAAAAGTTTATTTCTTGCCTTAACATTATGTTTCATAGATTTGTAGTTATTATAATCAATTTCAGGATTTAATACTAAATTATAATCTCCGACAATAATGTGTGAATCTTTTGTCTCGATTGAGTCAAGCATATTAAATAAGTGTTGAAAAAAAATTGGACAATCCATATTTGGAGCAAAATTCTAAGTTAAAAGGGGGTCATAATTTTTAATATATTCCATCAAGTGTTATCTTCCTTTAAAGTATGATACCCCTAAACATATTAAAGATGTTTCAAATCAATCGCATGCCTAGATACCGAGATATAAGCATGAGAGTATCTTGCATGCAAAACTTTAACCAAAATTTCTAAGTTAAAAAGGGGCCATAATTCATACTAAATTCAGTCAAAAGTTATCTACCTTGGTTGTCTGATGCCCCTGAACATATTTATAAACTTTCAAGTCAATACCATAAATGGTTATTGAGATATAAGGTTGATAGTAACTTCCACGCAAAACTTTAACCCAAAGCTGCAACGCAAACGCCCAACGCCAGGGCAACTACAACAGCTCTCATATTCTTCAAAAAGTCGGGCTAAAAATCACCAAAATTAAAATCAAATGTAACTCACTGAAATGTCTTTAAAAACTATGATTTAAGATTCTCAAAGCAAAGCAAAACCCACATTACTTTATAACTACCAGTATATACAGTTACAGGAAAAAAGATGAAAAAGTTAAAAGCATATTCAAATTCAAATTTTACCAACATTACTTTAATAACAACTTAATACAATCAAAAGTTATAAAGGATTAACTGTTAGCTATTAATTAAAAAATAAAACTTTCACCAACATAAAATGCATTACAACTAAATATAATTTCTTCACTTCGAGGGGTGAAAAGCTAAAAATCAAGCAAATTGAAAAAGTGAGTAATAAGCAGAGAGTGAGTGAATACACTGCAATACATATTTACATTATTATATTACCCATACATCCATACTGAGCCTGTTTATTGATTCCATTAGGGTGTATAGTTTTCATTTTGTAAATCCATTCTATTTCTCGGGTTTTGCGGTAGTGTATGGATTTCCTCTTCATTATCTCAAGCACTGAAACTCCAATATCTTGTCCAGAGTGACCTTGTAAATTGAAATGCGCCGAGACCGTTTTATTTCGGACATATTTTACATCTGCCTCATGTTGCTTTAGCCGCACCTTAAGCGATCCAGACGTCTCGCCAACATACACCACTTTGTTGCATTTGCAACAAAATATCCCATAAACCACATTTTCTGCTCCGCATTCCTGTCGTTGCTCAAGATTGTATCTTGCTCCCTCAGGCTTTTTATGGATCCCCTTTTCCAACATGTCACAAACAATACATCTTTTCTTTATGTTTTTCTAATATGTCATCAATGTTTGTGCCCCTTTTTTGGGATGTGGTTAGTGCTGTCTTGAACACTTTTTTCATTTGTTCTGATTTATACAGAGTTCTTCGTTTCAGGCTGCATTTCTGATTAGCACACATCCTTTTCATGCTCAATTCTTGTTCAAATCTAGGTGCTGTTTGAAGTTAAGTCATGTAAGAAAGCCAGGACAAACATATTGGCAATGATTTTCTATGCTGACCTCTAAGTATGACCTAAACCTTGACTAGCAATCTGGTTCTTTAGGGGGAAACTTTGTCTTAATATGGTAAACATTCGTACCAAACTATTTGGAAATCCAGCTATCCTATGTCAAGTTACAGCCCTAACAAGCATATTGGCATTGATTTTCTATTGTTGACCTCTAAGTATGACTTTGACCTTTGCGCTAGCAATCTGGTTCTTTCGCAGGACACTCCAACTTAATATGGTGAACATTTGTACCACATTTTTTTGAAAATCCAGCGGGACATTGTTATGTTAGACCTCGGACAAAAAATTTCGGGACAGAAATTCCTATACAGTCCCCCACCCCACCCACACACACATAGGGGTAGTGGGGGTATTATTAATTACCATATCAAACTAGAAATATCAATGAAAGTGACTAATACCCCTATACAATGCTTTGACACAGAATATGAAGCCTTATCATTTTAACAAATTCTAAGTCAAAAAGGGACATTACTGTGTCAAAATTTAAAGATTTTGCCCAAAGTCAAACTTGGCCTTCATTTTCATGTGTACCAAACATTATTAGAATCCATTAAACCTATGATGAATTATCAATTGGAAGGGTAATTTGGCAAATTCCAAGTTGAAAAAGGGTCCCAACTATGTCAAAAATTTATGGATTTGCCCTATGTCTAACTCAGCAAGACTTTTGTGGGTGGGTATACTTAGGGAAAACCTAGTTTATCTCTTCAGAAATAACACATAAATCAGTAATAAATGGAAAATCTTTACATTTAACCTGTAAAATTGTGTTTTGAAAATATGCACAGCAAAGGTATTTTTCAAGTTGTTCAGAGGCCCTTATTGGGTAAGCAATCATAAACTCAGGTGTCTAAGTTTGCATGCTAGTGAACATTCAAAAACTTAAGTCTGCATGCTAGTGAATGGAAAATAATTTTCTTCTATATTTTATGACTCTGGCTCATACAATCTTGAAGATATGAGCAAATCAGCTATTTTATACATTTTTAATGGCCATAATCTGCAAGAATTTGGTAAACAAATTCAAATTTATACCCACATTACTTTAATTACAACTTAATACAATCAAAAGTTATAAAGGTAAAATTTCCAACATAAAATGCATTACAACTAAATATAATTTAAGTTAATAAAGATTTAAATGTTAAATACTAATCTGACATTATATGAAATATGAAAGAGCTCCATTTTCATGATTTGCCATACCTTTGGTGCTTCCCTTCTGCTTTGTTTCTTCTACCTTGTAGAACATAGCAGCCCCACCCTTGTCTGGATAGGGGCGGGGGAAGTTATTCTCCCTCAGCTGTTCCTCAGTCAGGATATATGGTTGTAGCCTTTTATACAGCTCCGGCCCTGTAACATATTGTACAAGATTATTGTACTTATAGGATGGTAGCTACCGTATAGTGGATTATTTCTGTGGTTAATTTATTTTTGCTATTCTGTGGATGAACACAAAATCATAGAATTATAATCTGTGGAAATTAACCAACAGTAAAAAAGTATTTGCAGAATAAAACTCTTTAGATCCCTTCAGATCATTAGATGCTGATCTACATTATATACCCTGTGACTGTGTTTCTATTATAAAAGTCTGTTTACTGTAAGCTTTAAACAAAATAACCAGTTAATACAGTTTTTCACTTAATTGTTGAATGTGTTGTAATGACAGAAAATGGATGAAAAGATCAAAATGTTAAAATTATAACAATTTGACCACTTTTCATGGTAATGACACACAAGATGTCACCTTTCAAGTTCACCTGGGATGGGGAGATTTTATTCGCCTCATTGTCTTAATTACATGCTAAACAAATGCAAACTGGGTATATTTTGAACATATACCACTCAGTGATCAAATTGCCCTCAAATTTTTTTTTATAATTGAAGAATCTGGTTTAAATGTATTTGCAAATCTATAAAAATACATTAAAAAGTCAAGTAACATACTGACTAATGTCTTTTACTAACTTATACCAAAGCAGCTGTTCAACTGTCTACAGTATGGTTGACGATAGTAGAGTATGTAAGATGTAACATAAGGTGATCTCCTTTAAGTGTAGTAACCTAGAGAATTACTTAGATTTTAATATGTTTGTTTTTAATAGCAAGGTAAGCAAGCGCAGAAATAAATGCCTCCTGGGTAAAAAATGGCAGAAAAATAATCCATAGAAAAAACAATTCCCCATTTTAACAGCAAATCGCAGAATATTACACCCGCAGAAATAACCCACTACACAGTATGTATATGCTTCAGGGTTCTTCCAAGCCCTTTATTTGGAGTCCTGGACTCCGACTGTTGGGAGAAGGAATCCTGTTTTTCTATCTAAGTACTTCTCATATGACTATGGGGAGCTGAAACATTTTGGAAAATCTTAGTCAAGGGCTCTAGTTTTTGGAACCCTAGAGAGAACCCTGCTTTCAGTGCGACTCAAATGTAACACTGTTATAATTATGATTTTACAATGCAGTGAGATGATGGAATTGAAATTACCTGTGTACATGTACATACCAAACATCTGTACAGTAAGTTATTTAATTAATATGAGAAAGCTTTTTCAATTAAAGAGAGAGATACTTTTTCCTTCTTCATATTTTGTATCGTCAAGAAAACTATATACCAGTACCTTAAATATGAAATGCAAGTACCTGTGAAGTCTTCCTCCCTGAGTTTGACAGCTCCACCTGACCGGTTCACAGTGAACGATGTTTTCTTGGCCCCTGCCCCATCCAACAGTGCATTATGGGACAGCTTCATCACACTTTTCACTGGAGTCCCCTTCTTTGTTTTATTGTCTTTCTCAGCTATCTCGGTCCTCAGCTTTTTGACAGTGTTGACAGCTATGTTTAGATATATCTTCTTGTTGGTGGCTCTGTTGAACACAGCTTCTTCTTCTTCTTTGCCCTGTAAAATCAGCTTGTTGTCTTTACCCATTACCTCATGAATGTTGTTAACCAAAATCAAGGCTTGATGAATATTAAATGTCTGACCTTTAAATGGTATATGAAGCAATGGATTTTTCTATGACTTGTAGGTTGTGTAGAATCTGAGTTACAGTATGTATGAGCAAACAGAGAAGACCCTGATCAGACAGCTCCTGGGAAGTTGTCTAATCTGGATCTGCTCTGTTTTTCAAGTTATCCAAAGGAATGAAAGGTTAAATCACTGATATTCAGATAGATGATATTCAAATGTTTTTATATTTACTATATTTTCCTGTATGTTCTTGTATCATAGCCCTTAATATGTCAATAAATCTTAAAAAACCCAGACAAATATTTGTTTGTTTGTTTGTTTTACTTTTGTTTATACTTGAAATAATTCACTAAAAATAGGAAATTTTGCTTTCTATCATACACACCGGGATCTCACCACTTTACACTGAACAGGAAGATTTTCTCCTAATACATGTAATTAGAAACTTAAATTTCATTACTTATAAATATTACATGCAAAATCTAATACTTGTCCCTTTGAGGATATCAATAAAACAGAAAAATAAAATATTACTCAGAAAATGTCATCATAAAACAAAATCTAAAGGATAAATGAATATTTTTCAAAGCATGAACAATCCAAAACGAATGAAAGGTTTTCTTAACCAGGGAAACTAAACATCAACAACATTGAACAAGACTTTCACAAAAAAAAATTTTTTTTCTATCCCAATACTTTGAGTGATTACGGCAAGTTTTGAAGTTGCCTTATAATTTATTACGTATTCACTTAAAACCCCAATTCTTCATGTCCTCCTATTTCTACTGAATAGATCATACCCTATCAAATGCCTGCTTGTCTGTCGGGTACAGTTTTAGGCACTCATCGATGAAGATGTTGAGATAGCGCTGTCGAACGTTGGTGGCCACCTTGCTACTGGTGCTAATCTCAACCACTGGGCGCTTCAGCTTTTCAATTGCCTGAAAATTATCCCATCCTCTGTATGAATGCCTTGTGGTGTGTCTCACTGAAAGCATTTACTTATCTTTTCTGCAGTTTTTGACCAAAACATTTAAGGAACAAAAAAAAAGACTGTTTACTCTTTGTTTAAATGATATACATTTTGAAATATTTGAAAAACACAATCAGCTAAATTTGTGTGAAGAAGAACAAAACACTGTATTAAATTCTAATATTTTAAAAGTATGAGGTAAATATTTACATCTTTTTTATGCAGTCTTAAACTACAGATCACATTGTTTGCAAAAAAATATAAAAGGTTAAACCTTACTCAGCAGTAGTAAGTCAACTTGATATTACAAGGATCTGGGACTCTGTGGCCAAGTAATTTAACTCGCTGACTTACTTTACTTAGCCCCTCAATATCATTGGTTCAAATCTCACAAATGCAGATCTTATCATTCAAATTTTTCATGTGAGGACAACATCTGACTTGACAATTTGAGTTACCGTCGCTTCGACAGTATTTCAGTCATATAGCGACGTCCAGCTAATTACAGGTGGAGGAAGACCCTGAATGCACAGAGGCATCCGGGTAGAACCAACTACCTACCGCAAGCCAGCTGGAAGGCTTCCTCACATGAAAATCCGAATGACCCTGTCAGGATTTGAACCCACGCGGTGAGGGGCTGTGTGAGTGTTAAAGTCATTGACTTTGCCCCAGTAGGACGACATCTGTGATAACAAGGTTTACATAATATTAACAATGATGGGATATTACAAGTTGTTTGTGTAGTGTATCAGTATGAGAAGTATTGTACCACAGTGGGGGTATGGGCCTTCCTCTTGCTACCCTTAGTCACAGTGATGGCTGTGGTTTTCTTGTTGCGATTTGCCATGTAGGAACCAAATGCTGCATTGGCACTTGCCAGGCTTGATGAGGGATTTGATGAGGCTGCCTGAAAACAAACAAAACATATTTTTGAAATCAAGGGTAAATCTGGACAATGAATGTCACTTCTGGTGGTATTCACTATGTCAATCACAATCACCATCACTTTCAAAAACGTCCTCTCTTTCTTCTATTTTTTTATCTTTTTTCCCTTTCTCTCACTCCATCTCTCTTTCTGTTTTCTTTTTCTCCTTCATTTTGTTCAAATGAAAATGAGTGCAAAGAAATATCCATTGTGTGTCAAATTTTTTTCTCCTTCCCTGTGCTCTACAAATGTTTTATTCCAGACTCCTCTTTTCTGTCACAAGCTACTGAGAGCTCTTTCTTTTCATTTTTCCCTACTGTTTATCTACATGTTTCTCACTCTCTCAAAAAAAAAAAAAAATAGGGTGAGGGTGCCATGATCTAGTGTAACTATCTGCTCATGGATCAGAAGGTTGTGGGTTTGAACCCCGCTGAAGGAAGAATTCTTCACGACCTTCCCAGGCGCAAGTACTGGTCAAACCCAGGAACCATCGAGAGGGATTAGTATAAGATGTAAGAACTTGTTTTCCGATCAACGTAAAATAAATGTTTAAACTAATAAACAAAGCACATACAGCGGCCTTGGCTGCATTGGATGCAGACTTCTCCCTGACTTTGGCCTTGACCTTCTCTTTGGCTTCCTCCTGGGCCTGCAGGACCTTCTCCTGCATCATCTTGTAGCGGTTCATCATCACCTGGGCTGGAGATGGTTTAACCTTAGGTTTGTCCACAGCCACCTTCTTCTTGTCATTCTGAAATCACAAGTCAACATAGTTGAACTTCATTATGAATAATTTAATTCATCATACTGATTATGTTTCCATAATTAACCCTCTATTATGGGTGTCAGTATTCAAATGAAATGATACTAACTACTGTGTTACAAACACCTGCCAGATTTAACAGGTTCTACCACATTTTGTCCGTGGCATTTGTCTAGACAGTGTGCTCTACCTGTATATAGTTTCATACTTTTTATTATCTTTTAAACAAGATATTGACTGTGTTTGCAATGATAATATATCTATGTAAGTATCCTAAACTGTGTAATGTCCAGGGTTCTCATTTACTCTACATGAGGAGTCCTGGACTCAAATTTTTGAAGACTCCAGTTTTCCCAAGCAACTCCTATATGACAACTCCAGTTTTCCCAAGCAACTCCTATATGACAACTCCAGTTTTCCCAAGCAACTCCTATATGACAACTCCAAGTTTTCAGAATCCTAGAGAGAACCTAAACGTTCCATTATGACAAAACATACAAACCATTATAAGGATATCATTAATTTACCTATTGTCATGTCAATAAGACACTGATAGGCAAATGGATCAACCAAAGATTTATTCATCAGCTGACCTGAATTTATTCTGGCTGATTAATATATTGTAAACTGTCTTTTTAAGAGTAAAAGGATTCATGTTTGAAATTTTCAAAAAATGACAGACAAATTAGTGTAAGTAAAAACCTTTATAAATCAGTTATCCCAAGTTTAGAGCATGAAACCTAACCAAACTGAGTTAGTCAATAAGCATGTGTTTCCAATGAACACTTTAGTAGAGAGACAACGTATAGTAAAACATGATGAGACAGATACAATGTGCTTACTGAATCATTTGGTTTCAGGGCTGTCCGCTTCTTCCCAATGACTGTGGGTGGGGCACTTTCCTGACTGGGCTTCTTCTGTTTCTGTATAAACACAGAGTAAGTTACATTAGCAGACACCATTGAAATCACATACTGTGTTATTAATCTCATCACAATTAAGGCTGGAATTACTAAGCATGACCTGTTAATACTCACAAGTAATGAAAGTGTTAATACAGTAAGTACTAAACTATAAAACGTGATAGTGCACTAGTAGAACAAGCATATTCAGGTCATTGTCAATGGATGATGGATCCAACAAAGGTTGCAAGATCAAGAAATTTTCTGGCCTTCCATGGCACAATGTATTGTTCATACCCAGTATTAGTTAAGAAGGAAAAGTACATTATAAGTTTAAAGACTTGATTCCCAATAATGCTAACATTAACACCTACAGCAAAAAAAACAACAACAGATTTTGAACGCATACCTTCTTATCTGCTGTGCTGGTAGATGGTTTATTTTCTTCATTAAAGATTCTAAGACATTCATCAAATGGATCCTCATCACTGAAATACTTGTCCAGGTCTGAGAACTCATCATCCAAACTGGACCTCTTATCCTGCTGTCCCAGGTCAATATGATCCCCAAAAAGGTCAAAATCCAAATCAACAATTTTTTTCTTCTTAGATTCACTCACAGATGATTTCGATGATGATTTTCTATCACTTGAACTTGTTCTTTCTCGGTTATGTTTATTGGATGAATCTTTGTGTGTCATTGAGGATGATGATGACTTGTGAGAATGTTTTGATGTTGTTTTTGGTTTTCAGGTTTTAACCTTTTTTGTCTTTTTTGGTCAGAGTTGTGGTGAGATGAGTATTTATCAGACTTTTTGGGTGTATCTACCTTGGAACTGCTGTCTTTATGTCTGTCTTTATGTTTAGAACTTGAATGGTGATGATGATGTGAACTCTTACTTGAAGAACTATCTGAACCTTTGTCCTTCTCTGTAACACTTTCACTGGATGTCTTTCTCTCTGATTTTGGCTTAGCAATTTTATCACCAGCATATTCTAACTCTTTATCAAATTCCTCTTTGAAAAGACTGAAAATATTTTCATTTTTCATAACCATTTCTTGAGCTTTATTTTTGAATTCTATTTTATTTTTTTTTCCCCTTCATAGTTTTCTGAACTGGCACAGTTTTAACAAATCCGTCTTCTGTAAACTCCAATGGAAGGCTATTTCCTGACTTATCCTCATTGGGTGTAGATTCTAAGCATTTTTTCTTTTGATTCTTCTCTTGTGGCAGTTTCTCTACAGGACTATCTTCAAGGTTATCACCCTCTCCATCAGAAGAACCTTTTTCATTTTCACCATTCGCTTCATCATCACTGAACTCTGCCTCAATAACAGCAGGTGTATAGTCTACAGACACAAACTTTGGAATTTTTGCCAGAGGATTTTCATCATCCTCTTCGATTTCCTCAGCTGATCTTTTGACTCCATGTTGTAAATCCTTAGCATAATCAGGAAGATCATCTACATCATAATCTTTTGATTTCCCATTTGCTGACGGATAAATGAAATTACTGGCAGGATCATATTCGCCAGCAGAGGATGGCCCATCAAGCAGAGCCAGCTCATACTTTGACACACCAAACTTTCCTTCCTGCTTCTTCTTTTTCAGTTCTTTTATTGGTGTTGGGTTATATTCTGGAGTGCCTGTTGGTTTGTTTTTTGTCAGATTGTTCTTATATTTGCTCTTACAATCAGATCCATTATTTTCAGAGCTAGAAAGTTTCCGTTTTTCTGACTGAATACTTTCCTCAATGCTCTGAAGTTTTGACTGAAGATCTGTGGTTGGCAATGCATAAGAATCCTCTTCAGTGTCTTTCTTCTGTGAAACTTTTTCCTCTAGCTCTTTTCTAACTGAAAGTATATACATAAATTTGAGTTATTAGTTTAAAAACATATCTGCCATTATGGCAGTAATGACAGGAAAGGTCCTAGTGACATGATCAAAGATCAATTTAAAACATAACCCTCTTATTGTGAACCTCGGACGATGTGAACCACTGTCGGTTAATACCCAGGACGATGTGAACCATTTCATAAGACGATGAAAACTAGTTTATAAAACCACTTTGTTGCGTGTATTAAAATGTTTAATTTACATGTTTAATGTAATGTTTTATTAAATATGATAATGGTTGTAAGAATTATTTATTTTTAACTTTGTTTAAACAGATTTTTTTTCTTGAATTATTTAAATGAATTGAGTGGTTTGAAAGTGTCATGTGTATGTGATTAATATCTATTTTGCGAAACTTAAGCATATCCTCTTCACAAACATGATCCAATTATCAACAAAAATGGGGGCAGGATTAGACTGAGATCAGAATAATGAATTGTATCGTCAAAAATGTGGGGCTTATTTATAAGATTCTGATATGCATTTCTGTTTAAAACACTTCCTAAATGATCATTGTATATTATATAAGTATGATAAATAATGATAATGGGATTATGTTTATTAGTCCCCTACCAGTGTTTACACCGGAGGGGACTATAAGTTATAAGTTTTACACTGAATATGAATTGAATTTTGGTTTTGGCTTACCGCTTATATAAGCTTTTTCGTAACATCATAAAAACTCTATTTATTGACGTATTGTATTCTTAAACTTAATTTAAACTTACACGTGCAGAAAATACATCAAAATTAATATGGACGAAAATCATTATGATTGTAGTTAAGGTTAAAAAGATATTTAGACAGTCAACGTAGTTTGGAAAGCGCCTCGTATAGGCGTTCAAAGTACTTGAAGCCATTGCCAAATTATATCCATTTTACCACGGAGCTACATCTAGGTTTTCACACAGGTATCTTGAAATAGGTGTCAACATCAATCAACATTTAACAACAGTACCATACACACATAGCTGATCAATTAAGGATAATCTAATCATCACCCAGATAAATATGTATGCAAATTATGTTTATTTTGTTAAAGAGATACCGCTTGGCTTGATTATAATAAATGATTACCTTAAGATTAAAGACATGTGTGATGCTTTATTTGTTGGGCGGGTTAAATAACGTAGTTAAATAGTTTTTTGAAATCAATCAGCATATTAATTAATTCATTGAATTCCTTTGGTTCATTTTGGTTCAACAACTCTTATACTCTTACCTTGTAAGAGTTGATTTTGATAACAGCGATTACAGAAAAATTAAAGACGTGTGTGATTTATGATTAAGTCAAAACTTGCCGCATAATTAGTTGGGCAGGTAAAATAGCGTAGTTAAATGAGTGCTGGAATCAATAAATATATTATAAAATGATTTTATTAAATGATTATTCATTTATTTCTTTAAATACATAATGATTATAATTAAAGAAAAAAAAATGTTGATATCATATTTCATATCATATGGCTTGGGGGTGGGGGGAATCAAAACACAAATACATGTTTACTATATATACATATATATTAATATATGCATTATCAAATAAAATGAAATTAAGATAAAGTTCACATTGTCTAGGTAACAGCTTCACATCGTCCCGGTTCACATCGTCAGTCATCCGTTTTTCACTGACCAAGGTCTCCTCTCTTTGCTTATATAACATTATAGCTCAAGATTTAACAGTTTGCACAGCATAGTTTGCTTATTTGTCTTTACACCAGGACTTTATATTTACAGAATATTTCCTGTCTACACTTAAAATGTTCCTATGATAGACTGTCTATACCCTCACCAAATACAAATATTATTTGTTCATAAGAATCTAATGACCAAGATAAAATCACTCTTGAATGCATAAAATAAAAAATACATATATTTTTTCTTTTTTATTAAAATTCTGGGCTTATGGTTGCCTTTTCTGTAGTCTTTGGATAATGGGATATAATTTTCTATTGCACAATTATTTGACATAATTGGCAAAACTTGTCAAATACTATACCTTTTGCTTCTTCGTGTTTAGAATGCTTGAAATGACAGTATGGTCTTTCGCATAAGCCATACAGAAAGAACGGACACGAGACATCGCGAAATAAACCTGCGCTCTGAAACATTTTATTCGAATTAAACACAATAATTATAGCAAGTCAATTTTGACATCATTCAAGAAGGCTGCCATTTTCAGACTGGGCAAACTTTGACTTCTCGTATGATTAAAAAGTGGATAGAATGAATGAAAACCAGTCTACAATTACCCACGATGCAATTTCATAAATGGAAGCGCCCATAACAAACATAAAAGTCCGACTCCAATTTCTTATTTGTTTGACATTCAGCTCTGTTATTTTGGGTTAAAATAGCTTAAAAATATCTTATGAGGTTAGTTGAAAATATGTTATTTGTTATTTTATCATGCCTGGAAAATTGGCCATTTATTGTAGATTTGTGTGGCGTTTCGCCATGCATTTTAAAATAAAAACGTTCCAAAGTTCTAAATTATAAATAAATATTCGGTTTTCAAGTAAGTTTTGATTTGCTTTAAAAAAAAGGTCAAAATGATAAGAAAAGACATCTGATTTTGATTCCCTTACACTGTTTTGGGCTTCTGCTTTCGAGGTTGATGAGTCTACTTTCACTTTGTATTTTATACATTGACATAACCGTAATGGGATTATGGTGGTTTCGTCAAACTACCGGTTCGTCAAAATGGACATTATGAACAAAACAGGTAGTGATTTCGTCAAACTGATAATCATGGCTTATTATAGCTGTATATATTCTAGATTCATCATCAATGGAAATTCAAACTTCAGTTTGATGGTAAATCAATATTTTTTTTTTATTTAATTGTCAAAATACCTCCTGTAGGCAAAATTGGGCCAGAAGAACGATAAACAGACAGACAAATCTCGGCCACCTTTACAGAAAAGTGCCAAACACAAGTCTTATGAATCTTATTTATGATAGACTTATATTATCACAAAAGATATATAAAACAAAGTTATAAACATAAAAAAGTCAAAAATAAAAAAATACTGTTGATGGATATGTATTAATTTCTATTAATTTCTCAGAGTAATAGATAAGCTGGGTATTTGAGTATTTACCCAATTAATTTTGGCAAAAAAGCGATAGTTTGCAGAATCATTGGGTAACAAAAAGCAAAATATTTTCTGAAAACTCTATTCAAATGTTGCTAGTTGTATACAACATATAAGGAATACCCAATTCACATTTGTCAAAAACCCAATTAAATTGCACAAATACCCTTTTCACACTAAGTTCACAGGGTAAATACCCATTTCATGAAAAAAGTTATCTGTAGCTCTGATTACTAAATTCAAAATAGTAAATTATATTTCCACAAAGCTACATATTCACATCTCTGATATTACTATAATTTGAATTTGATATTTATAAAATATAAAAAAAAAAATGTCTTTAATAATGTTTAATTCCGCTTACGATAATGTGCGACAAACACTCCACAAATATAACATACCAATTGCAGCGTCTTATACCATTCCCACTATATAAATGTCAGTTTGACGAAACCACGTCTACTATATGTTATCAGTTTGATGAACCAGTAGTCTGATGAAACCACCAACACCCACCATAATGATCTCTAAATAAGTTGCTAAGGTACAAATAGCAACATAAACTCATGCAATCTTTAAGAATACCACACAGGTGGTCCATTGGTAGCATACAGGACTGTGGATTAGATGGTTGTGGATTCAATCCCCAATAGGAGCAAGGATTTTTCTTTGAACTTGGCACAGATATCTTGTCAAATCTCTCTATAATGAAAAGCAAACTGATCTGATTTTGTTTGACTTCTTTAAGGCTTTTGACAAAGTCAGTCACAAGAAACTTAATCTCAAACTTCATGGCTATAATTGCATCAGATGTCCTGTCCTCAAATGAGTTAATGGGTTTCTTGATAACTGACAGCAGTCTGTAATTGATTATGAATCTTCATTTAAATCTTGACTTGTCTCATCTGCAATTCCCCAGCTGTTAGAGCTGTTACTATGCTTTGGTGTACATATATGATCTTCCTCAGAATGTCGACTCTTATCCAAAGTCAAACTTTTGGAAAAATGACATTGCCATTTATCTAACCCTTTCAACATCTTCCCAATTAAGTAATTCTACAGAAAGATCTTGAAAAACATGAATGGAGCTATGAAATGTCTCAATGTCAGAACATCCTGGACAATTATCTGACTATTGACAAAGAGACAAACTACAATCAAATTCAAAATGGATGAACTGAGCAGAAATTCAGTCAAACTTATGATCACAGATACAGTGAAACCTCATTAGTCCGGACACTTTGGTCCTTGTTTAAATTTCCGGATTAATGAATTTTCCGTATTAATGAATCAATCCATATCTCTCTTCTTCTTTTTTCTTTCTTTCTTTCATACTTTCTCATTGTACACTGTGTGTGTGTGTGTGTGTGTGTGTGTGTTTATGTTTGTTTTCCATTAATAATAATTATATTTAAAATTATATGCTTAGGACTATATATGATTATGTATTTAAATTGATGTTTACAAATGATGGTTTAATTTTATTTAGATCCATCCTTGACATCAGCATTCTTTAAGAGAAGAAAAAGACACCTTAAGTAGGTGACAGCATAAATGTGACCCATTTCTTGTTCTGCATTCGTGAGCAAAATGAATTGGATTTAATTATTTTAGCCAAAACAGTCACAAACAAATGTATATTAAATGTACGCACTGAAAACAAAACATATGAACAAAAGACGATATAAAGGATGGTTGGCTTTTCTGTCTCTTTTTACAGCATACATCTGCAGCTGTGAATAAATTTTACCTTCTTCACTCGCTAGTTATATATGTAGCTTGCGGCTATACCAGCCCTTAATTGCCCCCTGTTCTCTGGACTGATTAGTGTGAAGCGCTCGCGGCTATGTGTAAATAATCTGCAGGTGACACTTCTATAACAGTCACGCGCAAAGAGTAGTCCGAATGATGTCTAAAAATAGTAGGTGGGAAATCCAGTTTGAACTGGTACCCGGATTATCGAGTCATTTTAAATAGCAAATGGAAGATTGGTTCCCAAAATGGATGTCCGGATCCGGAACGCGAATTTCCGTATTATCGAATCATTTTTACGTTGTGGAAATCCGTTCCAAGAGAAAAGTGTCCGGATGGCGAGGTTTCCGGAATAATGGAGCCCGGACTAACGAGGTTTCACTGTATAAAGAATTAAAGTAAAATACATGTGATATTTGTAAAGGGAAGTCTATGCTTTAAAGCAAAATGTTTACTCTTTGAGAGAATTATAATGCCAAAATACATCATCCAGCAAGTGATACAGGGAAGCCTTGACCTAACACCTTAGGTGTGCAGGTATGCAATCGAAATAAGGCTGACCTATACATAACATATAATATAGAACACCTGTTGGGGTTCAGTAATAAGGGAGAGTTTAGGATCATTAAAACAGCAATAGTTTCTATATTTTCTGCTACTGTGTTAAAACAGTAAATGTTAGAATTTGTTTGCTTCATTTTGAAATGCTCCATTTAACTGAAAGGGTTATGAAATATATATATGCAGGAAACATGGCAGAGAGTAGTGACAGCCAAACAAAGGAGATTGAGGAGAAACTGAAGCAACTGCTTAGAATGTCCACTGATGTAAGTAAACCAAAGCAGATTCCAGAGGAAATTAAACCTGTTGGGGTTGTTTTTACTAAAGAAGATTTTCCATCCGTTTCAGAGGTATGTTCATTTAATTTTGAAACAAATTCATCTACATTAATAATTCTTAGAATTAAAATTTCACTATTTATGATTTTACGCTTCTTTAGAAATATTTTTGCTGTTCATCCTTAATAATTAGTGTAAAAGTAATCTTAATTTGAATTAAAATCATGTTGCATTAAAGAGATAAATATCCTGTATATAAATCTGATATATTAAATGATGTGTCCTCATGCTTTGAGTTATTGACATAAATGTAAACAGGATTCACCATATTGATTGATTACTGGTAATATCACTTAGCTTCTCAACAGTTTAGGTATAGGTCCCAGTCTGGTCACTCCAGTCTTTAATTATTGTTACTTGGGGTAGGTCAGTGGTTCTACTCAGGTGCCTTTGTGCACCACTGGTCTTCCTCTACCTGCAATCAAGATGTGTCCTCAATTCTCTTTTTATATATATCTTTATATTGGTTAAATTTAAGTGTAAATTTTGTCTTGGATGATAGATTTTCAAAGATTTATCTGGTAATAAAGAGATTAACATAGATGTCTGTTAATTTAATATGTTAGGAATCTCTCTTGTTAGTTAAAATGAGGCACTTTTGTAACACAGTCTACCACCATTTTTTTTATGGATTTCAACTTAAAAAATGAATGAATAAATAAAATTGATAACTTAATCCAAAAAAGTTAATGATTCAACATGTTAAAGAAGTTCATATTTTTTGGTTTAACATTGATGAGTAGTTTGACACATTGTGTCTCAAACCCTTCATTTTTGTAACATCACATTGGCAGCTACATAATTAATTTGCTTGCTAGCCATTGGCTTGATAATTAGTATGTGTAGTGCAGTTTGTAAAGAATATGACATTTCTTCATAACGAAATATCACCAAAGGGCTGCTTGATCAAATCCTACCAAGTACATAATTTAAGTTTACCCTTCACAAATTAAAATATATTTTTTTATTATTAATACAAACAGTGCATTTCCTTTATTAATATTAAGATGACAATCTTTGCCAATGTTTAACATATGAGATTATACATTTTAATTGTCAAAAAAAAAATGTTTTTGTAATCACCAGTTGATTCCCATTAAAACGTATATGTAAGTTTTATGGGCCTACTGTAATAACATGTACATGATTCAAAGTTTTTCTTGGTTGTAAGTTGAACTTTTTATGAAATGCCATGTAGAAGAACAATTGCAATTATTGGTCTTTAAATGTTGTTACAGACAAGAAGTGAGAAACCAAACTCTGAGCAAAGGAAGAGGGGGAGGAAGAAACATAAGAAAGGGTCAGGTGGTGAGAATGAGGCTAACAACAACGCATTGGGTGGAGCAGGCAGGGGGCCTCATACCAGCAAGCAACACCAGCCTGACCCTGATGCTCCTAACAAACCTGCCCCTGGTAAGGACATACATGTATTGATCATTAACCTCTCTCACATTTTCATACCATGGCATTACTTTAAAAAAAACATATTCTGAATTTCATTGCATTGTTGTGTAACCAAGTAAAATCCTACTGCCCCAGGCTGGTATCGAACTTGGGACCCTCGGTATATAAATCGGACACTCTACCACGTCGCCACAAAAGCTAGCTCTATGGCAAGATAGTACAAGTCACTTGAAGTGCCATTTTATACCTCTACTACAGTTGCTGCCCGCCCTATCCCTTTTATAAAAAGCTCAATATCTTGAAAAGCATTTGAATAATAGCATTGGAACCCTGAAGCAACTTGTTAGATAGGAAAAAAAAATCTACTCCCTCTCATTAATGTTGGTGAAGTCTTTGTTTCCTTGGCAAGTGAAGGTCACATTGCACAGGAAAACACTATTGTTGTAAAGACCCACATCAGAGTAATTGGTTGAATATTTTAAAACTTCCACCGTATAATAAACTAGTTACAAGTATTTCTTATGTCCCCTGGGTCTGTGAAAATTACAAATATTCAGATGCCAATCAATTGCATGACAGAAAATGATACTTTTCTTGAGGAAATAAATTAAATCATTTGGTCAGAGAGTACAAAAAATGATATTCAAGTGTTAATATGATGAACCAGAGCAGATTAAGAAATATGAAACAGCTGACCTCATCATCTCAGTCTCAAGCATTTTTAAGCCCCAGCAACTTTGGGGGGGGGGGATATAGATTTTTGGTCACAATTCATGTTGAAGAGCACATTGGGTGGGTCATCCTTAAATCCCTCACTGGATGTGGACAAGTTCTCACTTATTTTGGCCAAAGAAGTTACAGTATTTTTGGCTCACCTGAGTACAATATGCTCATGGTGAGCTATTAGGATCACCCTGTGTCCGTCATCATGCGTTGTCTGTTGTCAACAATTTGATTCAAACGATATCTCCTCTGAAACCACGGGATAGAATTTGATTAAACTCGGCAGCGATGATCCTTGGGTGAACCTTCACAAAAGTTGCTAAAATAAACTTGATCCATGTAAAATTCTGGTTGCCATGGCAACGGAAAGAAAAAAAAGAAGAAAACTAAAAATCTTCTCCTTCAAAACTACTGACCAGATTTCAAAATGTTTTAGTACAGGTGTTCCTTGGGTAACCCTCTACCAAGATTGCTAAAATTATTCTGATCCGTAAAAAAACATGGCCGCCAGGAGCAGGACTAATTTGCCTTATATGTAAAAAATGAAATCTTTAAACAACCTCTCTGAAACCGCTGGACAAAATTTGATTAAACAAGGCTTGGATGTTCCTTGGGTGAACTTTCACAAAATTTGCTAAAATAATCTTGATCCATGTAGAACTCTAGTTACAATGATAATGTAAAGAAACAAATTATGAAAACTTTAAAAATCATCTCCTTCAAAACTACTGGCCAGATTTCAATGTTTTAGTACAGATGTTCCTTGGGTAAACCTTTACTCAGGTGAGTAATTCAGGGCCTCTGTGGCCCTTTTGTTCCAAAATTTTCTAATTTTATATTATTTGACTTTTATGAAGACCGGTCCTGTTGGCCGAGTGGTTAGAGCATCCGCCCTGGAATTGGGAGGTCATGGGTTTGATTCCCAGCCGAGACATATCAAAGTCATACCAAATGGGACTGGTATAGCTCCCTTGCTTGGCACTCAGCAAAAAAGGGTAGTTCAAGGAAGGTTGGCCCTTTGTCAGGATAATGTGACTGGGTGTGGTATCATGCCACATGTCTACAGTGTGATACTACAGAGTGGCAACACTATATCTGTCTGAAGTAGTCTCCAGATGACTGAAATACTGTCAATGGGATGTTAAACCCAATACACAAAAAAATTGTTTAAGAGTATTTCTCAGTTATTCACCAATATCATAAAAATAATGTTGACATTAAACTTTAAAAAGATACAGGACAGCTAGGACCAAAGAAGAAAAAGAAGAAGAAGCCAAGGAAGAGAAACAAAGATAAGTTTATAGGTGTGAGTAAGGAACCAATATCAGGTACAGATGACTCTGACAGTGAGGACGAGGAGGCAGCCCCAACCCAGCCACTTCTTAACAAAGTCATCAGTCCCGTGAAGTGTAAGTCCTTTACCACCCTGTAATGCCATTAAACAAAAGTATATCAAAGAGAAGCTAGACTGAAAAAAAGTCAGAACACTGCTGAACCCTATTGATCTCCAGGGTATTGAAGAGAAGGAATATTACAAGACCTGATCAAGATCTTACTTTGAAATCAGTGTTGTCATGATGGTACTTCTCATATTATGTGGCTCCTTACCATAAGTCCAAAATATTTGGCACATTATCTTTCTTCTATACAAAATAAGGAGTTGAATTCTTATAGGTCTGCATGTGCCTTATGAAAAACAGAAAAAACATCTACAAATTAAGATGAAATTGGTTCAGTTAATTACGGTATATATCAATTAGCATATCAGTATATATTTGTATCTTTAACATTTTGATATAATATGAAATGCTAATGGTAATCTCTGTTTCTAGCCATTCCAAAATGTATTCTTGGATCACTGGACACTTGATTTAATAATATCTAGAGATTTAGTAGACCAGATCAGCTTTCAAAGGATATTTTTTCAATGAATTTAAAATAGTTTATTTACATACTGGTACTAGTAGTATCAATTGCTGTCATAGTTTTCACTGACTACACACTCATCTCCTTCATATATGTAACATGAAAAAACTATATGTACACATATATATTTTTAATCTGCATATTTCTTATTTGATGTAATATGACATGTTTTGAATGTAAAACTGCTCTTTTTGTATTTCAGATTTGGATGATAAGCTAACACATGCAATTCTAAATGAGCTTGAAAAAGAAAGGATCTTCCCCTTGAAAAAGGTGGGTGTGGTCATTAGTTTGTTGTCAAATTGTTTTTATTGTGAAGTGGTGGAGGCTTACATGAAAAATAGATATATAAACTTCTTCTATTTCACAAGGAAATGACGAAACAAGAACTCCATTTTTATATTTGTAATATAAAAAAGTAAAGAATTATGGTTTTGTTTTGTAGGTTTTATGTATTTTCATCAAATTGAATTATACCAAACAATTCTACATTTGTGTCAAATATATCTTGTTATACCTAATTTATT
>CM037780.1:12090398-12140398 GCA_021229015.1 Solen grandis | reverse complement strand
TCAGAAATCTTCAAAGTTTGTAAATGCCAAGTATTTTTGTCGACTTTGTGATTACCACTGTGATAGTATAGCAATAAGTCGACAGCATGCCACAGATGCCAGACACCAGCGTAGGAAGGAGGTAACTCTTACTGGTTTAATTCATTTTATCACAATACAAGTTATCACAACTGAAATAAATCACTGTCAATGGCTCAGACATTGGCATTTGTGGTCATTAATATATGAGAAAACATTAGAAACAAGAGAAAACTCATGTGTCTGGACAGGTAACCACTGTACTCACTCATATATGTGACTAGGAATCTAACTTGGAATGCATTCATAAGAAGCAAATCATGTCATGCTATAAAGGCACCCTGGTTAATTCATTCTTCTCTAAAACATGAAATTCAGCCTGTGTTACCAGTATTAATACAGGTCAGGAAATATGTTTTGATAACATTGATAGTGTAAGAAAACC
Organism: Solen grandis; assembly: GCA_021229015.1. NCBI lineage: Eukaryota > Metazoa > Mollusca > Bivalvia > Adapedonta > Solenidae > Solen > Solen grandis. Next base: position 12,139,935 of record CM037780.1, on the reverse strand, counting down.
CTGACACCTAGAATAATGTCTCTTGAATTAATGAATAATTGCAAAATGATAAGAGTTCCCATACTCTAACCCTTACACATGTGACTCAATCTTTGCTTGGTCATAGAATGCACTGGCTCAATATCTTTGGCAAGGTTGATAACCAGCCAGAAAGTGCCAGACACTCAAGTGTAATGACCCTTTGAATTGATAAAATATTTTGTGATTACCAGTGCCTTTGATCTGTATTTTGGTCATGTCTTTGAATAAGAATGGCCCTTTGAATTGATAAATTTTTCATGTCTTTGAATAAGATACCCTTGTCTGTAAGGATTTATAGTATGCCTCTACTTTTGGTTGAAGATTCCCCATAGGGAGAACTTATTATTTTACATCTATACTTATACTTTATAAATGGTTCATGTTCTTGCATTATATCGTAGAATAACCTCTAACTGCCTCTAGATTTGTTTCTATATTGTCAGTCCTTCAATTTTATGCAAATCATGAACAAATCTACAGTCATCCATGGCCAAAAAATTGCAAGAATATCTAAGAGAATACCACCATACTCCAAAAAAAAAAAAAAAGGAAAATTTGTTTTAAAGCCCAATATTAGTATTCTTTAGATGAAAAAAACAACAACAGATATTTTGTTTTAATAATATTTTAACATATATCATATTCTGATTCTGTTTACAGCCTAATTAGTTCCTTTTACCATTCATGGGTTGGATGTATTATCTGTGTTTTAGATAATGATGCAAGACAGGAAACTGAAGCAACTGCCTGAGCCATCTGAACGTCATATTGCAGCTCTAGATGCTCTGATCATGGACATTAACACAAAGTATGGTGCAACGGAGGAAGAGTTTGTCCTCCGACAGAAGGCAGTGGAGGACATACAGAGCCATCTGAAAGAGGCCTTGCCAGGTAGGATGCTTCCAGTTCTTGTGTATGATTTTGCAACAGGGACTTGTCAGAAAACTGGGATACATAATTTCTTGGTGTGAACATGTATTTAGATTATATGAGGAAATATAATTCTGAAATAAACACATGTTAACATTTTTTGCCAATATAAATGATGTTGATTTGCTATAAAGTTCATTGTCTAATTTCAGTTTACCTTATGGTTGTGGAAATAACAGCTCATTTGTGTGTTGTGTTTTATTTTTGTCCCTTTGAGATGCAAACAGTATAAATCCATAAAAGCTGTTGAGCTTAGTCTGGTCTCTTTCAGATTAAATATGTCATGAAAGTGTTTTGTGAGTTAAGAAATTACATATACAAAAAGCTAATATAGCAGAGTTGCGATTTTTTCCACTTGACAGATATCAGCCTACGAATGTATGGTTCCTCGTTGTCGGGGTTTGCGCTGAAGACAAGTGACATCAATATTGACCTTGTTCTGCCAGATGCTATGAACCTTGCCTCTGGTCTGATTGCTGTCTTTAAACATCTGAAGGAGAAAGGTGAGGGAAGGGAGAGGTCAGGCAGAGTTGTCTCAATAGTTTACAGTCAGCCAGTAAACTAAAGTCTAAAACCTGCATTTTGTAAATAGGTGACAGCAGCTTATAAATTAGTAACCATGAAAAACATATTGTAGGAAATCAGTCACAGGCCTTTTACCATAGAATTGTTATATATAAGAAGTGATTGGAGGTCTAGATCAGCCATTTGTTTATTAAACATTCTAACACTGTGCCTGAAACTTATGAGAGAAAAATAAGTGGTTACGGTGTTATGCCTCATTATTAGATCTCTATGATTTATATATGGGCAACAAACATCATAACTCCTAGTTACTGATATCACCTTACTACATAAAAAAGAAGAAATATTTGAAGACACTACAGAAAATGTCTTCCAGTCTTCAAATTGGCATCCTTGTAGAAACAGCTGATTTCAAAGGGTTAGAAATGACTAATTTTAAGAGGATGTTTTCAATTTTAAGTTACAGTTTGCAGTGTAAAAATATAAACTTGCTTTTGAGGTTAGGATTGTTTAAATCTGGCTGCAAATGAGGGTTGACTTAAAATATCCAGTACAATCAAATTATTTTTCCTGTGTAGGCAAATACCAAGCAGTGCAAAGTGATTTCCAGGCAAAGGTGCCATGTGTGATGTTCAAGACGCCATGTGACTCATTCTCGTGCCAAATCACTGTGGGCAGTAGCCTTGCCTTCTATACCAGCCAGTACTTAGCTCTGTATACCGCCATTGACCCCAGGGTGAAACCTCTTGCTGTGGCCTTCCGGTACTGGGCCAAGGTAAGGATTCATCTTGACATGGCTCATCTTATTAAATCTGTGGAATGTTGAACCTGTATTAATGACCACCTTTTTATTAAGTGGTCAACTAATTTGTACTGGCCAGCTTATAGATGTCTAAATAGGCATTTTATTATATCTTTTATCTCCATGTAGCAGCCACTGTTGCTAAGTGGTCTCGTTATCTTGTTCTCTGTACTAGCAACTTAAGTCCAGTTCATTAATAGGATTGCTTTCTTTTTTTATGCTGGTACTTTAGCCTAAGTATGCTTCTATATTTCCTTGTTCTTCTGTAAGATGACATTGTCTAAGTACAATATTTCAGACTCGTTGATTTGAATTGTCGTTTTTTATTTATGAATAAAGGTAATCCATTTTGAAAGATATTAGATTAGCATCCCTTCATGCCCCATGTTCTTGTAAGTGAGTGAGGGATACCCAGTATCATTCTTCAACACAAATAGACATTCTCATTCACCCTTACTTATCATAAATTACTAAAACTTAAAAGTTGATTTAATCATTTTCCCATAGTCCAAATTGTTCTACATTGTTGTAGGGTACTTTATATACTTATCCCTATTTAAGCATTAGAACCTGAAATCATGTTTATTTTATTGCTTTTTATCTCGACTGTTTTTCAAAGAGAAAGTTGAGCTATTGTCATCACTCTGGTGTTGATTGTGTTGAAAAACTTTAACCTTGGCCATAACTTCTAATCTATTAAACCATTTGTCATCAAACTTCATATAATTAATTGTTCACTATCACAAGGACTATATTCCCATCAGTTGCCATAGCTCTTAAGTGCATTTTGACCAATTTTTTCCTCCTCTTTAAAAAAAACAACAAAAATAAAACAAAAACAAAACAGACAAGCATTGGCATCTGCATGTGGTGTTTTTTTTTTTTTTTTTTTTTATTTATTCACTGATAACTTTAAGATCAAGGGGTCATATCTTAGATATCTTACTATGTGTCACCATGTTACTCCACCCACGTGTGTAACCCTGCCCACTGTTTGACCCCCAGGTGTGCCAGGTAGATAACCAGGAGAGTGGTTCCCTGCCCGCTTACACCTTCGGTCTAATGGCTGTCTACTTTCTCCAGCAGTGTGACACTCCTGTTGTACCTGTCCTTTGGAAGGTAAGAGTGGCCATGGCTATGTTAGGATTGGTTTTTCATGTAATTTAACAGACTGAACCTTTTAAGATTGCTCACACTTTTTAGTTTTCATTGTTTTAAATTATTTTTTTATGGATATTTTCCCTCTCCTTTTTCCATTTTATAAGACACATGTTTTTTTAAAAGTACTTCGTTGGCAAAAAAAACATACAAAAAAAAACAACATTTTTTAGGTTGGAAAAAGAAATACTTTTGAAACCTGCTCATGAGCCTAGCATGTCCATGGCTCTTGTGGAGAAGCTTGGCCAGGTTCAAAGACCTGCGTTCTTATCTTGGCAGAGGTGGGCGCCGTGATCGAATCCTGTTAGTATCATTATGCAAAAGGATTTGTAAGGCAATCAAAGCAGTTTTAATTCTATACTATATATATACTTAAATGTTGGCAGGATATTTCTGAGGAAGCTCTCAAAGGTCCAAAAACCAGTGCAGTCATACTTGATATGTTGAATGAGCTGAAACAGAAGGTACGGATTTCTATTATTACAGAGTTAATAAAATATTGTGAAGAAAAATATCTGTGGTTATATATACTGTCTTGACAATAAGGAAAATCCAATAAATATTTGATAAATGCCTTTTCATAGTTTTGCTATGTACATATACAGTAAAACCTCACTCTGCGACCAACTCATTTTCACGACCAACTCAATATTACGGGCACATTTTGTCGGACCCGAATTTTTCTCTATATATTTCAATGGTCGCTCACCTCATTAAAGCAGGCAACTCAAAATTGCGTAAAAAGACCACTAAAATCGGACCAAATCGTAAAATTAGTCTTCTTTTGACCTCAATAATGCGAACGATGGTCCTGTGTAAAACTTGATTCAAGTTGTCATTTTACTACACCTGGTTTCCGGTACAGGTGAAGGTCCCACGTGCCGTAATTCGGATGTTTTGATAACACGGTATATAAGATTCGATTGAGAGTGAAAACAATGGGTGAGATGGGTAATATTACGTAACAGAGAGCAATCTTGGGATCTACGGACGTATTTCCTGTCAAGCCAATGAGTATTTGTTATATGTCCAGATGAGCTGCCCCTGATTAGCAGTAACAATCACCGTGACGCGTTTCGATTGTCTAAAGTTTTGACAGTCGTTAATTGGCACGAAGACTTCACATGAAAACATGACTAACATAGAATTAGATGTCCCGTCATGTTAGTTGGCGCTTTCATAACTACTTTCTGAAGACTTTGATTTAAAACTGAAATCAAACATTAAGATCTTTAAATTCAAAAGAAATTGTCTTGAATCAAAACAGCACGGGGAAAAGTCGGAGGCAACTGGATGATTAAAAAAAAATTATTACTACAATTGAATAAGCAATCAGGAAAATTATAGAGAAATTTAAAATGGGTAGACTTTTAATCGGCATGATATGACCATAGATTTTAATTTTAAATGTGAAAAAAAAAGTTTTGTAAAAATAATCAGGATTACATTTCATAACAAAACTTTTTAAAAACATTGAATTGATTCAAGAGATGTTAGATTCATCTATCAAATTAAAAAAAAAAGTATTGAATTTGATCAACATTGAAATGAAATATTTATGAAAAGACCATAACTCAATAATGAGACCAACTCAATAATAAGACCACTTTCAGATGGACCCAATAGTGGTCTCATTATCGAGGTTTTACTGTACTAGTCTTTGTAAATTTTCCTTTGTGCACCATTATAGTCCTAGGGCATATCCAGTAGTGTGATATTTTTATGTGACCTGTATTTTAATCTTGATTGCTCATGAATAAATATTGGTAGAGTATGCTTTATTTCAAAACTAGATAATGAATAAAGAAAAGACAATGATTCATTATGCTCTATATCTTGAAAATACGAAATGATACGGTATTTTAATATTCAAAAAATATTTTAGTTACAGAATTGGTCTAAACCCTTTACCACTCAAGAAATTTCAGTGAAATGAATCTGACTAGTTTAGAATCTGATAAGCCTGAGGGGAACATGCAGGCCTAAAATACCGCTCCACTGTTCCATTCTCCTTGGAGATTTCACCTTATAATTAACCCATACATCTGTGACTGCCTTTATGACCAATGTAAACCAAGGTCAGCCTGCACATGGTCTGCACTGTAAGCTATTCAGTCAATAAATTTTCAGCAAGCACCCCCCATACACAACTAATGGTACAGTTCAAAATGAAAAAAGGTCAAGACAAATTAAGAATTTTAACATGGTAAGGGTTTATTCTTATGGAGCATTGTGTTCAGTCTTTCTTTAATGGCATGTCTGAGTGGTAAGGGCTACAGCTGTTATGGTCTTGTTTGTCATACCTTTATTAACCAGTTTGTATGTACATTTCAGACTTGGACTAGTCAGAACCAGCACTCAGTTGGGAGACTCTGGAGAGAATTGCTACTGTTCTTTGGTGTTTACTTTGATCTCACTGAGTACATTGTGTGTATCAGGACACTGGCACCCTTGAAACGGTCGGAGAAAAAGTGGAAAAGCAAGAGAATCGCTGTAGAAGGTAGGGACTGCATATTCTGATCTGCCTCCTCAAAGTGAAATGGGGGCTATTATGTTGACAACAGCCTGTTGACCCATTGTGTCACTTCCTCTTCCATCACCTCCTGTCATGTCCCATCAGGCTTGATTAGCATTTTCAGTATTTTAGTTATCTCTCGAATTCACAACTCATTGTAACTTTAGGAAAATGTTAAATTTGAGGATGGGGGGACATCTATATATTGCTTTGAATTGTCACGCAGTAAAATGCACATTAATAGATATCTTGACTGTATGAATGAAATATTGTTGCAGGTTTGATAAATCCCAAAACAACATTTTCAGATTGCTTTCATTTTGTCACTCACACCACTATGTTTTGCTTAATGACTGTTGTTATCATAATGATGTTTTAGATCCATTTTCCTCGAAGCGAAACGTTGCTAGATCTCTGCAGAACCCTCGCATCTTTGATTACTTTTACAACTGTCTCAGGAAGGCGTGTCTGTATTTTGGACTACCCACCTCCCATCCAGAGCTGTTCAATTATTACAAATGTAAAAAGAAAACCAGTCTGAGAGCCAAGCAGACAGAGAAAGGGTCTCTACAGGATACCAGTCGTAATGAAGTAATAAAGGATGACCAATCAAAGGGCACCAGCAGTAAAGAAAAAGATGTAGAACCTCCAGAGGAGATAAGTGATGGGAAAGAAAAGAGTGAGAATATAGATCAAGACTTTTCAAGCAGTACTGAAGTAAGTAGTGATGCTAGTATACGTATTCACAAACTTTTAGAGAATAGTATGATGAGTGATTGCACAAGCTCAGAAGAAAAAGAGAAAATAAATGAGGTCTCAGTAGATACTGAAAATGATGCATCTGAAGATGTCTGTGATAGTGAAGCCATGACTGGAAACATTTTAGAGCAGAGCTCTTGTGTAAGTGAGGATCTAAGTGACCTGAACTCAACAGCAGATCAATCATTGAAGGACACTCCTGATAACCAACTACCATGTGAATTATCAAGTGATGTGACAGATCAAAGTACCGAAAGTAATGAAATCAGAGGAAGTGCCTTTCTTGGTTGATAGCCAACAAAATGGTGCAGAACAGAACAGACTGTTCCTGATGATTCAGACAAAGCCAAAGATGATGGTCAGAAGGGTTTAGTGCACTCAGAGACAGAGTCAGACACAGAGTCTGATTGTGAGGATGAAGAGTCTAGTCCAGATATTGAGAAGAAACAGAGAGTGTCAAGTCCACTAGGTGCAGCTTATGAGTATGAGTTCTCAGTAAGCTCACTCACAGATGGCAAGGTAAAATCTTATTTGGCAGCTCATCAAGAAAAAAGTCAGGCAGAGACATTACTTTGTGTATTTCTGTTTCATATAATATCAAATATAATTTAATACTATATGATTTGATAAGAAAGAGTTTGTGAAAGAATTTTTGTTTTTCATAACGTCAAACTGAAATAAATAACTGATTTAACTTCGGTATATCATATGTAAAACAAGAGTATCTAACTTTATCCAGGGTCCCTCCATATTCTGCCAAATCTGTGAAAAGGAAGGTCATTTGAAGGTCAACTGTCCGGAGGATCAGCTACCAGACTTGAAGGCCCTCCCAGCTCCCACCAAACAACACCTGCAGCTGCTGACTGGAGTCATAAAGAAAGTGCCAAGTAGGTCATGCTGTCCTTTCTTACTCTCAGGCAGTTAAAATTGTACTACATGTAGTTTATCTTCCTAGCATGACACTGAGTATGTAAAGGAAGTTCCATATCTAGTTGGCACAGTGACAATGTCAGAATCACATGACTGGGTGTGGTATCATGCCTTTTGCATAGGGCGTTGATATTCAAGTGAGGCAGCACCGTCTCATGTAGACAAGGCCCCCAATTGATTAATACTGCTGATGGGACATTTAATTCAAGCAAACAAACAAAACCAAGATCTACTCAACTTATATACATCCAGATTGTCTGTGTACAACTTTAAACTTAAACTTGTTATTTTGGTTCTAGTTTCACAAATTCAAAAATAACTTCTCTGTCACTGTCTTACATATATCAGTATGTTATAACTAAATTTATAAATGCATGTACATACAATTTATTTTAACACTGCATGTACAATATTGATATTTCATTAAAAAGCCATTGTAAACCTTCAATTTTATACACATTCCCGCCTTATATGTTTGTCCCCTATGTGTGTGTGACAGAGGACTTTCGGCTGTCCCAACAGGAGATAGATGACAGGGAGTCCATCCGAGGAGACCTGCAATACTACATCCAGGACACATTCAGGGGTAACTCCAATCATACTCTCATCTCCCTTGTCCTATTGTCTCTCTTTTTAGATCACATGAGCACTGGTGCTCAGGATGTGCTTTCATATAGGTATTTGTTCATTGTCAATAATAGCTTGTGGACACTCTAGAGGCCACATTTTTTGGCCCCTCAATCTTCATGAATCTAAGACTGTATATATGAAATCTGGGATGAGTTTGAAATTGGGAAAGATAGGTCAATAAGTCAAGTCTTAGAAAATGTCAGAAAAACCTTGTGAAATTTAGAGGCCACAATTTTGGCCCAAACTAAATAGAATTTTATTTTACTGTTTATCTTACATAAAATTTAGCAGGTCAAATTAGGCCAAGGGGTTCAAAAAGTAGGTCATCAGGGCATATCTTAGAAAAACCTCTTGAAACACAATAGAGATCACATTTTTACCCAAACTTCATGAAAAATTTTGCTTTATTGTTGGCCCAAATTCAAGTTACTTGGTAAGAAGTCTGCATCGAATATCAAATGTGTCTAAAACTGGGTCATGTGAGGTCAAAATGTAGAGCACCAGGGCAGATCTTTGAAAAACTTTGCTAATACTTTCTTTTGGAGTCATGTCTATATGTCTGTAGACAATTTTTGTCTGTGCTGTTTATTGGTCAGAAATCAGAAACTTTGGAAGACTTATTAATACCAAGCCAAGTTCTCCATTTCTTCAACACATCATATCACACTTCAATGAATTTTCAGTGAGTTGTGTCATTTTACAACATTTGTTTCTTAAAAAAATTTTTTTTGTCTCCCTGCAACATTCTCAGGCTTTTTTGTGATAAAGCTAAGATCAGAATAGTAACATAACTGTGTAACTATGGTACCTGTTTTTCCACACAACTATTGTTGACATGGTCATGGCAGTATATTGGGATGTTTACCATCTTCACTGATAATTAGTTTTTCCTGGTGATGAAACAAATAATCTCATATTGATTTTGCCTGCAGCAGGTTAGCAAACTAAAGATACACCTCTTCAGTCCCCTACATTTTGACCCCACATGACCCAGTTTCAGACTCATTTGAGATTTAATGTAGACATTTCACCCTTTCTCACCTCTGGTGTAAATGTGAAAGCATTTGTATGCAGATTCTTAGTACAACAGAGGGTGGCTGCCTTTCAACATATGAACAATTATGTTAAAAAATGGCATTGAATCATCCATATATTATAGAACTAAGTTTTCTGTCTGTCAGTCCATCTGACCATAGATATTGTAAGAGCAACTCCTAAATGTTTTAATGGATTTCAAGCAAACTTTCACAAAGATAGTAACACAATGGAGATGTATATGAAGTCAGATGCTCCAAAGGGGAAATATTTTTAGCTCACCTGAGCATAGCTCAGGGTGAGCTTTTGGGACACTTGATTGTCCATCGTCTGTCGTGCGTCGTCTGTCGTCCGTCAACAATTTTGATGTTTACACACTAGAGGCCACAATTTTGTTCCAATCTTCTTCAAACTTGGTCAGAATAATTGTCATGATGATATCTTGAACCCTTTCGAAAATGGGTCAGGTTGGATCCAAAAGTAGGTCAGTAGGTCAAATCTTATAAAATCTTGTTGTTTACACAATGGAGGCCACAATTTTGATCCAATCTTCCTCAAACTTGATCAGAATGTTTGTCACGATGATATCTCGAACCAGTTCGAAAATGGGTCAGGTTGGATCCAAAAGTAGGTCAGTAGGTCAATTCTTAGAAAAAATCTTGTTTAACACACTAGAGGCTACAATTTTGATCCAATCTTTCTAAAACTTGGTCAGTATGTTAGTAAAGATGATATCTTGAACCCTTTCGAAAATGAGCAGGGCTGGACTGAAAAGTAGGTCAGTAGGTCAAATCTTAGAAAAATCTTGTTTACACATTAGAGGCTACAATTTTGATTCAATCTTCCTCGAACTTGGTCAAAATGTTTGTCTTGGTGATATCTTGAACCCTTTCGAAAATGAGCAGGGCTGGACTGAAAAGTAGGTCAGTAGGTAAAATCTTAGAAAAATCTTGTTTACACATTAGAGGCTACAATTTTGATCAAATCTTACTCAACCTCTACCAAAGTTGCTAAAAAAAATTCTGATCCGTAAAAAACATGGCCGCCAGGGGCAGGGCTTATTTGCCTTATATGTATATAGGGAAAACTTTAATCAACATTTCCTCTGAAACCACTGGACAGAATTCGATTAAACTTGGCAGGAATGATCCTTGGGTCAACCTTCACAAAAGTTCCTAAAATAAACTTGATCCATATAGAACTCTGGTTGCCATGGCAACAATAAGAAAAAAAATATGAAAACTTTAAAAATCATCTGCTTCAAAACTACTGGCCAGATTTTAAAATAAATTGGTACAGATGTTCCTTTGGTCAACCTATTTATCTCAGGTGAGCGATTTAGGGCCATCATGGCCCTCTTGTTTCTTTTTTTTTTATGAACAAAGCTCTGTGGGGGATATTCATCTTTACCATTCAAAGTTCTTAACTTTCCACATGTACATAATATCCCAAGAAAAGCATGTTCTATATCATTCTTTCAATCAGCATTATACAGCTGTAAAACCTATGAATACAGTGTTCAAGTTTATTTTTAACCCTTTCCCTCATAGAGGAAACCATGAAAAGACCTATGCGAACAGCATAAAACCAGATCAGCCTGCAAGTAACTCGCAGGCTGATCAGGTTTTATGCTGTTCGCTGCTCCTCAGTAGTCTGGAAATGAGGATATTGTAATTAAATTTGGTAAGGTTTAACTGTGGTTTTCTGCAGATCAGGCTTTATGCCAAAATGAGTCTATATGAGGGAAAGGGTTAATCATGTCTTTTTTTTTTAATTAAAAAAATTAATTAAATTTTTATATTATTATTATTTTGTATTTATTATCATTAATACCAGTAATTCTGCATGTTTTTCAGATGCTGAACTTTGCTTGTTTGGGTCTTCAATGAATGGTTTTGGCTTCCATCATAGTGACCTTGACATTTGTGTGACATTTAGAGAGAGAAACCAAGAGGTAATCTCAGACCATAGTGAATTTTAATGTACAATACATTTGGTTACTTTTAAACCAAAGGAATACATAAATTTTTTATGAAAATACTATACATCATTTACTGGTAAGTTATATGTATGTCAATCATCAAATAATGAAAAAAAAATCACAACCATTTAGTGAAAAAGAATATACAGAAATGTCACTATAATTATAGTCCGTAGTAAAACTTGCCCACTCTCTGTCTCTTACAAACTCAAATGCCAGTAGCTTTGTCAACAATACCAGGCATATGGCAGAAACATGGGATTATTAAATGATTATTTGGGACCTCAAACTTTCAACCTGATACCCTGGTGTGTGTGTATATACATATATATATTTGTTTAATTTCTACTTTGCCCTACTTGTTCTAGGACTGCTATTCTTTAACTATGAGACAGCTCTCTCTTATGGGTGTCTCTTGACAAATCAGTTAATCACTCATTGTAATCACTCATTGTAATCACTCATTGTTTTAGGACATTAACTTTGTGGATGTGATCGAGGCAATCTGTAAGAAGCTGAAGACCCACCGCGGGCTGTACAACGTGTTCCCCATCACCACAGCCAAGGTGCCCATTGTCAAGTTCAAACACCGCAACAGCCAGCTGGAGGGTGACATCAGTCTCTACAACATCCTGGTGAGTCATCACGCGGCATAATAATAAACACATGGACTGCATACTCTTAAAATGTAGCAGTGCTGGGATATGCTCTTTTGTATAGGGATGGAATTATGAGATTCATGAGAATAAAAGATGAAACCTACTATTAAAAGTTAATACAATTTAATTGGGATAGCCTTGGATGTGAGTTTGATTCCATTTTGCCTTAAGAATGATAGAAAGTGTGCTAATGACTGGTTGTTCATATCATCAATGAATGATGATGTACTGGATTGTGACAATGCTCATTGTCAGCAATTTTAACATCAATCTTTATTAGGGGAAAAGATTAAATGAGAAGCAAAAACATTGAATTAAAGTTTTTAAGTTAAGTAAGGTACTTAATTCTTTCAATAAACACTTTGAATAGAAACATCAGTGCAGTGCTAAATTTGCAAAATTTAAAGGAATACAGACTGATGTCATAAATAAGCCTCAGTTAATCAAGATTAATTATATGTTATCATCTTTGAGCTAGCCTGATTGACTTTTATTTTTCCTTTTTTTTTTCAAAATAAGTTGATCAGTATGACATACCTATACCCTGCTTCACATGGTTGAGGCTATGTAGGAGTTAGGATTCTTGTCCCATCTCATTCTGGCATGTATACAAAGAGTTTTAACCCTTTCCCTCATATAGACTCATTTTGACGCACACAATAGGTATCACATTAAGCCTGATCTGCAGAAAACCACAGTTATACCTTACCAAATTTAATTATAAAATCCTCATTTCCAGACCACTGAGGAGCAGCAAACAGCATAAAACCTGATCAGTCTGCGAGTTACTCGCAGGCTGATCTGGTTTTATGTTGTTCACATAGGTCTTTTCATGGTTTCCTCTATGAGGGAAAGTGTTTAATATATTTTATATTATAGAGTCAAGGCAGCATAGTGGAGGTATTAATTACAATCATTAATTGTCGCTTCTTCAAGAAATACATGTTAAGTGATAGCTGTATTTACATATACTGTGTTAGTAAAATTAAATGGCTTGTTTTTGATAAGGAATGCTATGTATATATATAATGTATTTTTAGGCCCAGCAGAACACGCGCCTGCTGTACACATATGGCAGAATAGACCCACGTGTACAGACACTGGGGTATGCCATCAAGGTGTTTGCCAAAGTGTGTGATATCGGGGATGCGTCGAAGGGCAGTCTGTCCTCATATGCTTACATGTTGATGATGTTCCACTACCTGCAGCACACACGACCTCCCGTGATCCCCGTCCTGCAGGAGGTATGTAGCGACAAGTAGCTGGAGTGTGTCCCCCTTATCTAGAAAGATTATAGCAAAGTTCATTTGACTGTCGGGGTTTTCTAAATAGGAAATAATGATGATGTTGAAAATCACTGGTCTGTTGAACAACCAAAATGTTTCTAAGCTTTTCCCTATATTTTCATTGATCTTTGAACTGTTTCTGAACATTTTGACTATGCAATGCATCAGTATTTTGTATTTGTTTATAAAGTATTGTATTCTAACAGTACAGTGAAAGTTTTGATAACTGACAGTTTAGTGGTTGAAACAATTCCGTTTAAACTGAAAAAAAGTTTATCATTTAACAAATTAGACAGGCATATTTTGGAGATTTGAACTCTAACAGTTGCAGTGGAAGAGTTTTATTAAGGAGTTTTCTTGAATATATTAGACTGATATTCATCAGAATGCTATACAAGATTATAATAATAGGATGCCTAGATCTTAGGGACCTAGAAACACAATTTGGATTCTTTCAATGAACCCATTGTTGCAAAAGGAGGTACCTTTATTTATATAAACATATTTTTATAACCCCTGCACAACAAAGTTGTAAGGGGGGTATACTGGATTCAGCTTGTCTGTCTGGCTGTCCAACGGTCCGTCGGTTTCTTTGTCCGGGCCGTAACTCAAAAAATATAAAAGGCATCAAGATGAAACTTCATATGTGGATAGATCTCATTGAGGGGGAGTGCAGTGACTAAGAACCATAACTATTTTTCCTTCAAAAATATAAAAGATCAAAATGAAACTTTATATGTGAATAGATCTTATTGAGGGGGAGTGCAGTGACCAAGAACCATAACTCTCTGTCGCATAATTTTGGAGTTATTGCCCTTTGTAAATTTTCATACTTAATTTTTGTCCGGGCCGTAACTCAAAAAGTATAAAAGATATCAAGATGAAACTTCATATATGGATAGATCTCATTGAGGGGGAGTGCAGTGATCAAGAACCATAACTCTCTGTCACATAATTTTGGAGTTATTGTCCTTTGTAAATGTTCATACTTAATTTTTGTCCGGGCCGTAACTCAAAAAGTATAAAAGGCATCAAAATGAAACTTTATATGTGAATAGATCTTATTGAGGGGGCGTGCAGTGACCAAGAACCATAACTCTCTGTTGCATAATTTTGGAGTTATTGCCCTTTGTAAATTTTCATACTTAATTTTTGTCCGGGCCATAACTCAAAAAGTATAAAAGATATCAAGATGAAACTTCATATTTAGATAGATCACATTGAGGGGGCGTGCAGTGACCAAGAACCATAACTCTCTGTCACGTAATTTTGGGGTTATTGCCCTTTGTAAATTTTCATACTTAATTTTTGTCCGGGCCGTAACTCAAAAAGTATAAAAGGCATCAAAATGAAACTTAATATGTGAAAGATCTCATTGAGAGGGCGTGCAGTGACCAAGAACCATAACTCTCTGTTGCTTAATTTTGGAGTTATTGTCCTTTGTAAATTTTCATACTTAATTTTTGACCGGGCCTTAACTCAAAAAGTATAAAAGGCATCAAAATGAAACCTGAAACAAGAACTGTAAACTTTATTCCTGTGACAAAGTGACATGCAGGGGGTAATTGCGCCATTACAATGGCAGTTCTAGTTACTTGTGATTTTAAGCTTGCCAAGACAAAGTTCTGGGAGAGATATTAGATTGGGATATGTCGTTTGGGGGGTGGATGGACATCAAACTTCATTGTCTTCACAATAACTTATGAACTGGTAAAAAGACATATTTAAATGTTTGGTTTACATGTTTATGTCAATAAAGTAAAGGCCAAGTGTGACTTTGGGCAAAATGTGTAAATTATACTAGAAAATTCACAATATCCATTCTGGTATGTCTTTGAAAATCAAAAGATTAGCAACTTTGTGTCTTCAAGTACACAGGTTTGATATAGTAGACGTTCCTGATCAGGGTTTTGTTCATATAAGATGCAGAAATTGTGTCCTGTAAGTCCCTGTTTTGATATAGAAGTCTTCTTACATTGTCGCTTCATTCTCTCAGCCCAAATTATTATTAACAGCAGTGTTTATTCTGTTATGATTTTTGCAGCTCCAGAAGGATGTCACCCCCAACCCTGTACACATGATAGATGGCTGGAATGCTTGGTTCTATGACGATTTAAAGAACCTGGTATGTAATTTTTAATGGTTTGTTTACTCAATGATTATCAAGCCTACAGATGTTTATTTTCTCTTACATACTAAAGAGGAGCTGTCCTCTTGATGAATTTGTCACCAATTACCAAATATACGATAAAGAGATGCATTTGACATTCATTTTTTTGATGAAATTTATATTAAAATCTGAAGCCAAATTTTTGATATGATAAATTCATTTTTGTGAACCCTAAATTAACTTTCCCTAAGTGTAACTATTGTTTTGCTTGGACAGCCCCAAGTATGGGATGGATATGGTAAGAACAGCCAGAGTGTAGGAGAGCTGTGGCTTGGCTTCTTCCGCTACTACCTGGAGGAGTTCAGCTTGCTGGACCAGGTCATCACCATCAAGCAATTTGAGACACTCAGCAAGTTTGAGAAACTGTGGAACGGGAAATGTATCGCTATAGAAGGTATGCAGATGATTTTTAGCAGCTAGAAAATGTTTTAGTGTCCATTCCGATTGGTTCTAGTGTCAAAGTGGTAAAAATGTTGCACATAAATTGGAGGTCTTCGGCTTTGGCCATGACATAACAATGTCAATGATAATGGTACTGGTACATTTTCTTTATTCTCGGAGTGGTTAGAATGTCTGCATTGTTACCAGAGATTGTGGGTTGATCCCTCTTAATGACATACCTGTATCATTAAATGAGTTTGGTACATCTCCTTCATGCTCAGTTCCAGGACTAGTTGGCACAGTGTAAGGATAATGAGACTGGGTGTGGTATCATGCGTCTTATCTATGGCATAACAGAGCAAGGCAGCACTATATCTATCTCATATAGACTAAAGTCCCCAAATGACTGAAATAATGTTGATGGGACATGAAATTCAAACAAGCACCTCACAACTGAATATGTCATAGCTCAATCAGATAGCTCTAATATGATGCAGAATGATTAGAAAAGCAACTCTAATGTGGTGAAAGAATGAATAGAAAAGCTGAAAAATAGGAGGAAATGTACTTGACAAATAACGGGAGGATGAAAAAGGGGGCATTTGGTCTTAAGCAAACTGTATCAAACTGTATCACATATTGCTTATTGACTAAAGTGCCCAAAAAATACACCTCCCCCCCCCACACACACACCCCAGTAATAAATTTTTGGATCCACCAATATTGTATATTATGTAGTAAGTAAAATTAAAATGTGTGAATAGCTTACAGAGTCATAGATGAAAGTTCCCATACATGTAATTATCATATATTATTCAGTAATTTTACAGCATGTTATGCCATGATCAATATATTTCAGACCCATTTGATCTCAATCATAACCTGGGTGGAGGACTGTCTAGAAAAAGTAAGTATCACTGTCTGACAAACCATGCAAAACAAATTTACTGTTGAAATGAAAACTACAGCATGTATGAACATTATCTATCTTGAAGAAAATAGGGAGGAATACAGAAGTACCTGGATAAAAGTATGTCTGAGTTAGGGAGAACACACCCCCCATATATGGCAACCATGAATCACACTAGGAATGAAAAAGTTGCTTTAAATGTATCATTACTGTCACTATCCTTTTTCTCAACTACCATTACAATTTTTGACGGTATAAAAAGAACTAACATAAAGTAACAACACTGACATGAAATGATCTTATAGCTACTTGTAGCACCAATTCATGAAAATTGGTAGCAATGGTCCCTATCTAGACACAGGTTAACTACAGCAGACATACAGCTGGTTCTCTTTCCTCTCCCCCAGTGAACCAGTATATACAGAGGACGTTTATCCATGCCCGGATGCTGTACGGGAGACCAATCACCAGGACACCAGATGGCTATAAAACAATCGAGGTGAAGTATGGCCCAGCTTGGACCTCGGTGCAAATCTGTCTGAAATCTGGCCCTATGTTTTCGTAACATACTTAAGTGTGATCTTTTGCTCAGTATCATATTCAAATCTCTATTAAAACCAATGGGCATAGTTTGAGTATGAAAATCATACTGTAGTATCTTTTTTATATTCGAGAACACATAGCACCCTGGTCTTCTTATGTATTGCTATCTTTTTAATGTCCCAATTTGTATTTAAAGAAAACCACAAATTTTGCACAAATTACATTGTTAGTTTTTGAGCCCTTTATTTTAATTTATACAAGCAGAACTAATTACATAAAGAACAGAAGAATACAGCTTTCAAATATGCTTTTGTATTTGCATTCAAAATATTATACACATCTTTCAGATGTGGGGTGTTCCATAGGTCTGATTGAAAATACTTCTCAAGAATGTCTTTAAATCTTTATCCATATAACATCTTGAGATTTAGAAATATAGGAATAATTATACCTTCACAAAAAAATATTGGGAGGATACATAAGAGTGAGCTTGTCGGTCTGTCTGTCTATCAGTAGGTTGGTCCATTGGTCTGTTAACATGTAGTTGGTCTGTTGGCTTTGTCAGATCTTTCATGAGCAGCTTAACAGATTTAGATAATTTTTGGTACGCATGTTAATTTTGAATATTGGACAAATTCTAAATTTTTGACACAGTTATGGCTCCTTTTCGATTTAGAATTTACTAAATTACATTGTCTGGTTGATAAGGCTTCAAATTCTTTTTCAGAGCATGGTATGAGGTTATTAATTACAGTCACTGGTATTCTTTGTCAGAGCATAGTATGAGGGTATTAATTACAGTCACTGGTATTCTTTGTCAGAGCATGGTATGAGGGTATTAATTACAGTCACTGGTATTCTTTGTCAGAGCATAGTATGAGGTATTAATTACAGTCACTGGTATTCTTTGTCAGAGCATGGTATGAGGGTATTAATTACAGTCACTGGTATTCTTTGTCAGATCATGGTATGAGGGTATTAATTACAGTCACTGGTATTCTTTGTCAGAGAATGGTATGAGGCTATTAATTACAGTCACTGGTATTCTTTGTCAGATAATGGTATGAGGCTATTAATTACAGTCACTGGTATTCTTTGTCAGAGCATGGTATGAGGGTATTAATTACAGTCATTTGGTATTCTTTGTCAGAGCATGGTATGAGGGTATTAATTACAGTCATTTGGTATTCTTTGTCAGAGCATGGTATGAGGGTATTAATTACAGTCACTGGTATTCTTTGTCAGAGCATGGTATGAGGGTATTAATTACAGTCACTGGTATTCTTTGTCAGAGCATGGTATGAGGGTATTAATTACAGTCATTGGTATTCTTTGTCAGAGCATGGTATGAGGGTATTAATTACAGTCACTGGTATTCTTTGTCAGAGCATGGTATGAGGGTATTAATTACAGTCACTGGTATTCTTTGTCAGAGCATGGTATGAGGGTATTAATTACAGTCATTGGTATTTCTAGTTACAATTGATATGTTTACTTACTATGATGGTTATAAATGATGATTTTAACCCTTTCCCTCATATAGACTCATTGTTGACGCACTCGGTAGGTATCACATAAAGCCTGATCTGCAGAAAACCACAGTTAAACCTTACCAAATTTAATTACAAAATGCTCATCTCCAAACCACTGAGGAGCAGTGAACAGCATAAAACCTGATCAGCCTGCAGGGTTTTCGATGATGCACAAAATTGTGCTGATCTGGTTTTATGCTGTTCGCATAGGTCTTTTCATGGTTTCCTCTATGAGGGAAAGGGTTAAGAACAAATTTACTTCATTACTGTCTGATGTCCATGTTTTTCATAATCATGTGTGCCATGTTATTTCAGGATTATTTCTTTGACAAAGAAGAGCTGACAGAAGGGGAACCTCCGTCAGACCGTCTGTGTCGTGTGTGCAGCAAGATTGGTCATATTGCCAAGGAATGTCCAAAGGTGCTTGCCAGGAAAGAAAGGTCAGGGTCATTGTCCACTTAAGATATGTTCTCTTTCTTTAAACTTCATAAAGCAAATTTCTTTTTAAGCATGTTTATGACTGAGCTTACCTGTGTTCTTGAATATACAGAATGTAAAAAAAGTTAACATTTCTAAACCCTTAGTAGCAACAGGGGACTAGCATTCAGAGACTTATATTTCCAGATAAGACTATCCTTTTGGAATGTACCGGCGAGCTAGATAAATGGTGATCTAATTTCTGAAATGTGCTTATGTGCTTGCTTTAAATTAAAATAAGAAAAATAGCATTAATATAATCAATGAACATATTAAGGTAGACTATATTTAAGGTACTACACAGAATTGTTTTTTAACATACTGGAGGTAAAATTTAAATCTGATTTGGAAGTATTTCATATGGTACATGTATGTGATATTTTGCCTCCTGTATAATCATCAATATAATGTCTTTCCTAGCAATCTCTTGATCTTTTGAACTTTAAGTTTTTATGTTTAGGTCATGTTACATTGATGCTTTATCATATTTTTGAAATCCTGGATTTCTTTATACTTTCATTCCTAGTAAGGACTATAGTAAGTACATAAGGAGATCTACTATGCTATTTCATTTCGCCAAGTATCTGCGACTGGTCCCCTTGTGAGATTATTTTTCTTCATTCTAGGTAGATACCTGAAATCATGATTTTTTTATCTCTCAAAGGGAAGCCATTGAGAAGAAAAGGAAGGAAGAGAGACTTGCACAGGAAGAAAAGATGGGTAACTCCCCAAACAAATCCAGAGGTAATTGAAAAAATGTATCACATCAGTAACATACAATTTTTCTTCTCACACCATTGGCACTTCATACATAATCAGTTGTTTTATGCAGTACTCACGCTGTCGGTCGCCAAAGGCGCCAAATGCAACTAAATTATGAAAGTGGCGCAAGATTTTTCTAATTGGCGAATGTGTTTGTCGCATATGAAGAAGAAAACAGTAAGTTAGTACCGCGGTTGTTTAAGTTCCGTAATGCACAAAAATACAGGTCGCTCTTCACTGTATACTACTTAAAGTAAGCAGCACCTGCTGTGGGATTTACCAATCAACACACATTTTAAGGCTTCCAAATTATGCAAAGATGTGGAATACTTGGATGGTATTGGTAGCTTTTAAATTGTTTACATTTGTCACAATATATACAACAATATATAACATACCCAAGTATTATTTATTTTTTATTTTTTTTAGGTTTTCGCCTCTGCTGGGCGAAAACCTATTGTTCTTCTTCTGTTGATTTGTTTTTTTTGTGTTTTTTTTTATTATTTTTCCAATTCCACCCATTTTTGTGTCCAGCCTAGCGGCCAGATGAGAAAAGCTACAGCTATGAAATTTTGGGCATGGAGTCATCTTTATCTGAACATGTGCCTAATTGGTCAAACTTTTCACATTTATTTCTGATTTAGCCACTAGGGGGCGCAATGCATGTAATCACTGTTTTGCTAATAACTCAAAAATTTGAAACCTGATTTAGATGCTGTTTTTAACATAATGTTCCTTGTTGACAGCCTAATCAAATATGATGGATATCTTATCATCGAGTACTGGAAAAAAATTGTTCTAGAAGAGGTTGAATGTTCGAACCTTGGAAAAAAGTGGAAAAATGAGGGTAGATCTACGAAAAACCTACCCACTTTTGTTAGAGATCAGATAGAATAATTCTGTTTGCTGCATACGATTTGCAAGACATATACGCACAAAATATATGGGGTGGCGAATTAAGGAAATGCGTGGTTTGTCCTCTAGAAACGGTCAAACTTCACTAAATTTTAGGAAAAATTAAAATTTCAAAAACATGTTTTTGTATTGTTATGTATTGTTATGTTTGAAAGGGCCTCACAATTCAAAAAATAAAAAAGAATTGAAAAGGTCAAAGTCATATTACGATTATTGTGTTTTTATTCGGCCACAAATAGCTCCAAAACTAAAAATATTTCATTGAGAGTATATGAACAAAAGTTTTAGTTCTTAAAGAGCTCTTTCCAGTGATGTTTAGTTTTTGAAGACCGGACTTGATTTGGTCATTATACGGCAGTCCAAAGTTTGATCCTTTTTTGGAATAATTGTAAATCAGGTTTTATGCTTCAAATTCTGATACATAAGAATAAAAAGTTTGACTTGTGCAACTAGTATACTTGATTGAACTATCTGCTGCTATGCTAGGTACCTAACAGTAAAATTTTAATCAATTTTCTTTCTCATTTTGCCACAAGGGGGCGCTTTTCTTGAAATCATTCTTTTGCTTATAACTCAAAAAGTTGAAGCCTGATCCAAATGCGGTTAATTGAATTATGCTCCTTGTTGATAGCCTATTAAAATATGATAGTTTCTAGGTATGAGTGGCTGAAACTTTTTGAGCTAGTAACGGAAGGTTGAAAGTTCGAATCTCGTAAAAAACTGTGCAGATGAGGGTAGGTCTACGAAAAACCTATCCATTTTTGTTAGAAATCAGATAGAAGAATTCTGTTTGCTGCAAATGATTTGCAAGACATATATGCACAAAATATATGGGGTGGCGAATATAAGAAATGCATGGTTTGTCTTCTAGAAAAGGTCAAACTTCACTAAATTTTAGGAAAAATTAAAATTTCAAAAACATGTTTTTTTGTCACCCCTGACTTTATTTTCTGTTCATTCTTCATGAAAGTTTCACAAGTTATGTATTGTTATGTTTGAAAGGGTCTCACAATTCAAAAGTTAAAAAAAAATTGAAAAAGTCAAGGTCATATTATGATAATTGTGTTTTTATTCGTCCCCAAAGTGCTCCAAATTTAAAAATATTTTATTGAGAGCATATGAACAAAAGTTTTAGTTCTAAATAGTTGTTCCGTATAATGTTTAGTTTTTGAAGATCGGACTTGATCTTTTCATTTTACGACAATCCAAAGTTTGATCCTTTTTTGGAATAATTGTTATTCAGTTTTTATGCTTAAAATTGTGATATAAAAGAAAAAGAATGTTCGATTAGTGTGACTTATATACTTGTTTGAACTATTTGCTGAATTTCTAGGTACCTAATTGTAAAATTTTTATCAATTTTTTTTCTCATTTTGCCGCTAGAGGGCGCTTTGCTTAAAATCACTCTTTTGCCTATAACTCAAAACGTTAAAGTCTAATTGAAATGCGGTTTTCAGCATTTTGTTCCTTGTACCACAGAATGTGATGATTTCAAAGTATAGGGTATGGGGAAATATTTGCGCTAGAGGAGTTTGAATGTTCTAACATTAAAAAAAAAAAACAAAAAAAAAAACTGTGCAAATGAGAGTAGGTCTTCAAAAAACCTTTGCGTTCTGTTTCATATTGAAAATTGTGGCTGAGTTGAAATAAAGTGTTCAAGTTGATTAGGTTAAAAGCGAAAACCATGATACCGCTTGCGGTTCTAGTTTTGTATTTATTTTTTTAGCTCACCTAAGCACAACGTGCTCAAGGTGAGCTTTTCTGATCGCCTTTTGTCCGGCGTCCGTGCGTGCGTGCGTCCAGCGTCAACAATTGCTTCAAACAACATCTCTTCCTAAACAGCTTTGCCAATTTGAAAAATATTTTGCAGGAATGTTCCTTGGATGAAGCTCTACTAAAGTTGTATAAATGGTTCTGGTCCATTGCATAATTAGGTCACAGGAGCTAAAAATAGATTTAAAAATGAAAATTTAAAAAATCTTCTTCTCTGAAACCACAAGGCCTAGCCTTTTGATTTTTAGCTCACCTGAGCATTTGTGCTCGGGTGAGCTTTTGTGATCGCCTTTTGTCCGTCGTGCGTCGTCAGTCGTCCGTTGTCCGTCGTCAACAATTGCTTGTGAACACTCTAGAGGCCACAGTTTTGGCCCAATCTTCATGAAACTTGGTCAGGATGTTTGTCTACATGATATCTCGGATGAGTTCGAAATTGGGTCATGTGGGGTCAAAAACTAGGTCACTAGGTCAAATCCTTGAAAAACCTTGTGAACACTCTAGAGGCACAGTTTTGCCCAATCTTCATAAATTGGTAGGATTTTGTCTACATGATATCTCGGATGAGTTCGAAATTGGGTCATGTGGGGTCAAAAACTAGGTCACAGGTCAAATCTTGAAAAACCTTGTGAACACTCTAAGGCCACATTTTGGCCCAATCTTCATAAATTGGTAGGATTTTGTCTACATGATATCTCGGATGAGTTTGAAATTGGGTCATGTGGGGTCAAAAACTAGGTCACCAGGTCAAATCTTAGAAAAACCTTGTGAACTCTCTAGAGGCCATAGTTTTGGCCCAATCTTCATAAAATTTGGTCAGGATGTTTGTCTACATGATATCTCAGATGAGTTTGAAATTGGGTCACATGGGGTCAAAAACTAGGTCAATAGGGAAAATCTTAAAAAAAACCTTGTGAACACTCTAGAGGCTACAGTTTAAGCCCAATCTTCATGAAAAATGGTCAGGGTGTTTGTCTACATGATATCTTCGATAAGTTCGAAAATGGGTAGTGTAGGGTCAAAAACTAGGTCACCAGGTCAAATCTTAGAAAAACCTTGTGAACACTCTACAGGCCACAGTTTTGGCCTAATCTTCATAAATTTTGGTCAGGATGTTTGTCTACATGATATCTTCATAGTTGAAATGGGTATGTGGGTAAAAACTAGGTCACCAGGTCAAATCTAAGAAAAACCTTGTGAACTCTCTAGAGGTCACAGTTTTAGCCCAATCTTCAATAGATTTGGTCAGGATGTTTGTCTAATTGATATATTGGATGAGTTTGAAAATGAGTCACATGAGGTCAAAAACTAGGTCACCAGGGCAAATCTAAGAAAAACCTTGTGAACACTCTAGAGGCCTACATTTTTGTCCCAGTCTTCATTAACTTAATGTGAATGATGACTGCATGAATTCCCAGTTGAGTGCAAATTCAGGTAGGATCAATATGTAGGTCACTTAGTCAAATGTTAGAAAAACACTTTTAGATGCCAGATTTTTTGTCATTATGCCTAACACAGCCATCTTACTCAGGTGAGCGACACAGGGCCATCTTGGCCCTCTTGTTGGTATGTAGCATGATCTTATGACTCTCTACCAAGATTGTACAAATTATGACCTTGGGGTCAAATTTGGCCCTGCCCCAGGGGTCACTTGATTTAACATAGGCTAATATAGAAAAAAACTTGAAAAATCTTCTTCTCAGACACCACAAAGCATAGAGTTTAGATATTTGGTGTGTAGCATTTCTAGTCGATTCTTACCAAGTTTGTTCAAATCATGACGCTGGGGTCAAAATTGGCCCTGCTCCAGGGATCACTTGATTTTACATAGACTTATATTGGAAAAAAAACTAGAAAAATCTTCAAGGTCTGGAGTTTATATATTTGGTATGTAACATGGGCTAATAGACATCTACCAAGTAGAGTGTGGTAGTGTGTAGCATTGTCTAGTCGATTCTTACCAACTTTGTTCAAATCATGACCCTGGGGTCAAAATTGGCTCTGCCCCAGGGGTCACTTGATTTTACATAGCCTAATGATACCAGGTGAGCGATCCAGGGCCATCATGGCCCTCTTGTTTAATTTCACTTGATATTTTCATATAATAATTTTAGTCAGGTTATTATTTATGAATTTGTGGAAAATATATATTTTTTTACATCATGAAAACATTTTTTTTTTTTTGTATCAAAATATTAATATATACTTTTTCTCATATAAAATTCTTTATTATTGATTCTTTTAGTTTTTGAATGAAAATTTTTTTTACAGTTAAATGAAATATATTTTAATAATTTATTCATAAAACTAAATGTAAATTCATTTAATTTTCATTTAGAATTAAATGACAGTATTTGTATTGTTTTTATTTCCTTATATTTTTTTTATTTATTTTTATTTTTAAATATTATGCACCTATTGAATATGTCTTTGACAGTTCAAGTATAACAAATTCATATATCAAACCAGTATATAAAGACAATAAAGTTTTCTGAAAACATATTGGAGCCACTTGCATAAAAATTGGCTCCAACTTCTTAAATTTGGCTCTAATTTTTCTCATTTGGCAAATGTGCGAATGCGCAAACATTTTTACAGCCAGGGTGAGCCCTATTATGGCTACCTTTTCTTTAAAAATTTTTTTAAAAAAAATGTCATATTTTTCTTTGTGTTTGAAGTTTACGCATTAGTCTTACTGTATTTAGCTGGCCACAACATATCAAAATTGTAAAAAAAACAGTACTGGTATAGCTCCCTTGCTTGAAGCTTAACATATATATAGTTTCAGGACTGGTAAGCTTGTTGTAAGGATAATATGACTGGATGTGGTATCATGCCACATGTCTATAGCATGATACTGCAGTGTGGCAGATATAGTCTCCAAATGACTGAAATACTGTCAGCAGAATGTTAAACCCAACAAACAAACTTACTGTATAAAGACTAATGACTGTAGAGCAGTGAAACTGTAATCACAGGAGTTTAAAGTTCTATCAGTAAATAACGTCAGCAAATGGCTTCGCTGACAAGGAAAATGAGCATAAATTGTTGAGTTATTCTTGTAGATTGGCGTGATATAAAAGATCACCAGCTGTTATGGGTGCATTTTAGTGTTCTTTCTCAAGTAGGCTTGCTAGATTGATATCATTCATTATTCCGTTTGTATTATTCAGCTAAACGTGTTGGGTGGTGAAAAGACATTGCATTCCTTGTGTTTTTTAGTTTTTTTAATAAACAGGGCTTATATTTTTACTATATCATTTATTTGTTGATAGAACATCAAACTCCTGTGGTTGTAACATACTTAACTCTGTCAGTTTCCTGAGTTTGATTTATGGTTGATTAGAGGGTAGGACAGTCACCCATCCTAACCTGTGTGTTATACCCCATACACAACCATCACCATCACATCAAGAGTGATCACTCCTTACTGAATTGATAGTAAAGAATTCTGAAATCACATGAGTCATTCTATTAAAAGTGTTTATTGATCAGACCGTCCAGGATCCACAAAGTCAGGGAGTCCAAGTCGGGCCAGAGGTCAGCCGATGTACCAGCGACAACATAGTGACCAGTACCCTGACCAGGTCAGTATGATACATACTTACATTATGTTGTTTTTGTTGTTTTTTAGCTCACCTGAGCACGAAGTGCTCAAGGTGAGCTATTGTGATCACCTTTTGTCCGTCGTCCGTCGTCCGTGCGTGCGTGCGTCCGTCCGTCGTCAACAATTTGCTTTAAAGAACATCTCCTCCTGAACCACTGAAGGGATTTTGACCAAACTTCACAGGAATCATCCTTATGATGCCCTCTATCAAAGTTGTACAAATTATTCAGATTGGTTGAAAAAGTAGGTCACAGGAGCTAAAAATAGATTTTAAAAACTCAAACTTTGAAAATCTTCTTCTGCAAAACTGCAAGGCCTAGAGCTTAGATATTTGGTATGTAGCAGGGTTCCAAGATTGTTCAAATCATAGCCCTATGGTGATAAATGCCCCCGCACCAGGGTCACTTGTTTTACATAGAGTTATATAGGAAAATCTTAAAAAATCCTCTTCTGTAAATCCATAAGGCCCAGAGCTTAGATATTTGGTATGTAGCATCATCTAATGGTTCATTACCAAGATTGTTCAAATCATAGCCTTACGGTGATAAATGACCCCGCACCAGTGGTCACTTGTTTCACATAGAGTTACATAGGAAAAGACCTAGAGCTTAATCTATAGATTTGATGTGAAATATTGTCTAGTGGTCCGTACCCACATAATTCATAATTATAGACCAATCATAAAAAAAATATTTTGCAATATTACTAGTTTGAGAGATTATGACTAGATAATGGTTAAAATTTGGCCCTTGATTGAATCATTTTTAGCTCACCTGAGCACAAAGTGCTCAAGGTGAGCTTTTGTGATCGCCCTTCGTCCGGCGTCCGTCGTCGTGCGTCGTCCGTCGTCAACAATTTGCTTTAAACGACATCTTCTCTGAAACCGCTGGACAGAATTTAATGAAACTTGGCAGGAATGTTCCTTGGGTGAGGCTCTACAAAAGTTGCTAAAATAAAGTTGATCCATGAAGAACTCTGGTTGCCATGGCAACAAAAAGAAAAATAATTTGAAAACTTTAAAAATCATCTCCTTCAAAACTACTGGCCAGATTTCAAAATAATTTGGTACAGATGTTCCTTGGGTCAACCTCTACCAAAGTTGCTAAAATTATTCCGATCCGTAAAAAAACATGGCCGCCAGGGGCGGGGCTTATTTGCCTTATATGTATATAGAGAAACCTTTAAACAACATCTCCTCTGAAACCACTGGACAGAATTTGATTAAACTTGGCAGGGATGATCCTTGGGTCATTCTTCACAAAAGTTGCTAAAATAAACCTGATCCATGAATGGTTGCCATGGCAACAAAAAAAAAAAAGAAAACTTTAAAAATCATCTTCGTCAAAACTACTGGCCAGATTTTAAAATAATTTGGTACAGATGTTCCTTGGGTCAACCTCTACCAAAGTTGCTAAAATTATTCCGATCCATAAAAAAACATGGCCGCCAGGGGCGGGGCTTATTTGCCTTATATGTATATAGAGAAACCTTTAAACAACATCTCCTCTGAAACCACTGGACAGAATTTGATTAAACTTGGCAGGGATGATCCTTGGGTCAACCTTCACAAAAGTTGCTAAAATAAACTTGATCCATGTAGAACTCTGGTTGCCATGGCAACAAAAATAAAAAAAAAATGAAAACTTTAAAAATCATCTTCTTCAAAACTACTGGCCAGATTTTAAAATAAATTGGTACAGATGTTCCTTGGGTCAACCTCTACCAAAGTTGCTAAAAATTTTCCGATCCATAAAAAACATGGCCGCCAGGGGCGGGGCTTATTTGCCTTATATAACCTTTAAACAACATCTCCTCTGAAACCACTGGACAGAATTTGATTAAATTTGGCAGGAATGATCCTTGGGTCAACCTTCACAAAAGTTCCTAAAATAAACTTGATCCATATAGAACTCTGGTTGCCATGGCAACAATTAAAAGGAAGAGTCTTTCAACCTATTTATCTCAGGTGAGCGATTTAGGGCCATCATGGGCCTCTTGTTTGTTGTTAATTTTTCTCATTTGCTGCTTTTTACAGCTTTACTCTGAGCCTTTACCACACAGAAACACCATGTGCATTTATTGTATAACTAGATCAGAAAGCAAGCTACTACGGAGTAGAGGTCTAATGTGGTCTCTGGTCTTGAAATATTCACAATGACCTTTTCATGATATATCTCAAGTAAAAGGGTAAACTAAAAGGATAAACTTATTTTGATCTGTCAGTTAAGTGTAAAATCCAGTTCCATTTGAAAAACATCCTGATGAGTAAAATACTGTGTGAAGATTCAAGAAAAACAGCAAATAATTTTAAATTTAAGTTTCAAATATGGTTTTATACTCTGATTTGTAAATTTGTGTATGTGGATGTTAATTAGATGTTATTATATTTTTGCTTTACGTGAGTGGCTGTATCTTGATATGAGAATGATTTAAAAAGATTTCAAATTTAAAATCATGCCGTTTCAGCATCAAATTCGTCCAGTAATGGAGATCAACACAGCAGGATACCATCCACATCAGAACATGGGTCAGATGGGAACTGCTCAGGCATATGGTAGGGAACATCGTTCACATTCCCACTCTCCTGGAACATTCAACCACGCCATGCAGGGCCACAACCCCAGGGGCTACAGATTCCAGGGTGACAACTCTGGGCCTCCTCAGTTCTACAGGGGCAACCAGAATGATAACTCACACAGACGATATAATCAACATGCACCCAACCATCCAGATTACCACGGCAACCCAGGGCAGCGTGGACATTCCAATCAGTATAGAGACTCACCAAACATGAATCAAGCTTACATGAGATCTCAAAGTAATGATGGCTGTCAACAGGTACCAGTCAATTTGAATAACTCTTTCACTACTGCTGCTCAGGTCAGCCAGGTCTCACTGCAGGCAGCAGCTACTAACACAACATTTGTTCCCACCACCAGTGTGTACCCATCGTCAGCATATTATGTCAGTAACAACAGCAACAGCATGGTTTCTAACATTATGTTTTATCCTAGTACCAGCCCGCTGAATGGCAATATGGCAGACAGCTACGGCCCAGTACCAGTCTGTGCACAGGGTTGGTTCCCTACTGCATCACAGGTACCAGCCCACATACAAATGCCTGGACAGCCCAGTCTGGCTGGGAACCAGCGTACAGTAACCATTCAGGTATTGTGTTGTGTCGTTGCGTGCCTTTTCGCTTGTTGATGTCCCTTCTGAAAATTAGTGACCTGCTGAAATCAAGAGCTTGGTCTCTAATGCCACGTTGGAATGCTTTGCTGTTTGGCCACTGGTTAACTAGTTCACTAACATTTTCACACATTTCCTGCCATTGTCAGCTATTGATATTTTGTTTTGTTTTGTATTCATTGTTCAGATAATTCCAGTTTGCAACATTAATGTTTTGAGGTGTTTTTATTTATGAAACAGTTAAATGTTGCACTAAGCATTTCTGCTCAGAGAAGATTTTTAATCACTTTGAATTCCATCTTCATACATATAATTTCTAAACAGTCATTCTGTATGAATTAGATAGGGTTTCAAAATGTCAGCCTTATATCATTTGAAAATAGCTGATAATGTATGCTTTATTAAACGCTATAACCAGAACTACATCAACAAGTACAACAGACAGTGAAACTGCCTTGAAAAGGGAATTGATGATAACACTTCGCTCTTGATTCTTTAGCTTTTATAATCTTTTTATTCTCAAGGGAAGAAAATTGAAACTTTAACTCATTTTCCCTGTATGTATGCAGTAAATCACATGGAAAGAATATTAATATCTTTTGGGACATTGATGTTCCATTACTTTTGATAAACTGATTTTGATCTAAAATGTATTTTATGTAGACAGAAAATGCAAGTTTCTAACATCTTAACCGAATTTTGTTATTGCTCCTAGCTTATTGATTGATGCTATTTCATGTAACTGTCTCTCTATCAACTAAAAATATTTTTGTTTATACAAACAAAGGTCATGGCTGACATTTCACTCTTCATTTCCTGACTGCCAGTCTTGGTTATTCAGGAACTTACAGCACACACTTACCCCTACTGACCTCTTTTCCCATAAAAACTCTCATTTGTTGTTCAAAGTAGTGGTGATACTTTCATAGCTTGTTATAGTTACTAATAACTATGCTTGAGTTACACTTGTTGTGTACAACTGATTAACATTACGCCAAAACAGTTATATCCGTGACCTAAATGTTTGTCTGAGGTTTTTGAAGAAAGGTAACTATTGAAAGAAGGTTCAAGTGCATTTGTTGGAGCTGTGTACAGATTTTTATTTGTTAAACTGATATGCATATTAAATTCAAGGCGGTTTGGCATCATGTTGTTACTTCACCATTCTTTTCAATCAATGCTATCAGTAACTGCATTTTCATCACTTTCAGTGATAGCTCCAGCAATAATTTTTTTGCCATTTCAGGTATTTCTTTAAGTTGAAAAGGACACAAAAGAACACGGTCTTTCATTTTTCAAATGTTACTCCAGAAAAGAAGCTGCCTTAAGTGCTTCAAATCTCTTTGCTTCAAATATTGTCAATTATTGAAAGTATTGGAACTGATCTGCCAATTTAATATAAAAAAGCAGTTCTCTGTTACAGTATATCTCTATTTGCTTCACAAACATTACCCCGTAGCTTATATTTCTTAAACTCTGCACCGTAATCTCACTCCTTTCTACCTTTTCATGACAAATAGCATTAAAGTGCAATACTCACCAACCTTTAGAATATATCTCCAGCTGTGATATACTTTATACACCAAGAACAGTTTTAAGGTGACATTCATTTAATTATGTTAACATGTAGAAGGAGAGTAATTTAAAAAGAAATTTGCATGTACTTCTATGATCAATGTTTTGAAATAGTTTGAAAATTGTACAAACCATTTTATTATCTCCACTTTTCAAAAGAAAAGTGAAGCTATTGTCAAGACCCTCTTGGCGTCGGTGTCAGCGTTAGTTAAGGTTTTCATTCAGTTTCATTTCTCCATCAAACACAATCACTTCAAACTTGGTATTCTTGTTCACTATCAAAAAAAGGAATCCATTTAAAAAAAGAGTAAGGAACTCTAAAAATAATTTTGGCAAAGTTATGACCCATTTTAGATTTAAGATTTTCTATAATGTTTAATATTTTTCCCTAAAACTGTCAAACGTATTCCCTTCAAACATGAAAAACTTGTTTACTGACGATAAGGGAAACCATTTCAAAATGGCGGGTAACCCTGAAATTCATTTTGACATGGTTATGCCCTTATTCTGACTTCAATTTTCTGGGTAGGTTAAGTTTTTTTATAAGGGTAAATTTCTCCATGACCATCAAACACAATCACTTCACTTGGGTTTACTTGTTAGATTACTTGTTAGATTTCAAAATGGCATGTAACTCTTAAATTCATTTTTGTACAGTAATGTCCCTTTTCAGCTAAGATTTTTCTTTACTGTTCATTTTAAATGGAATATTTTAGGTTAATATTTTCCAATTTCTAATGTCATTGAGTACTAAAGCTAGGAGATTAAAACTTTCCACACAAACTCTCTTTCAGCTCAATACCTTATGTTACATTTTTTTTTTATGTTAACACTAAAAATAGTAACAGCTAATATTATACTATCCAACTCTCAGAAAAGTTGAGCACATTTCCTTGGGACAGCTCTTGTTAAAACTAGTAATACTAGTAATCCTTTTTATACGCCCATCTTAAGATGGGGCGTATAATGTGAACACTCACGGCGTGCGGGCGGGCGTGGAACATTTGTTGTCCAGGCTCTAACTTCAATACCGTTTGCCCAATCCTTTTCAAACTTTCCACACATGTGCATGGCCATAATATCTCTTCGATATCCCTGAATTTGTCCGGCTCTAACTTCAATACCGTTTGCCCAATCCTTTTCAAACTTTCCACACATGTGCATGGCCATAATATCGCGGATGAGTTCGATATCCAGCATTATCGCGTGAATGACTTAGAAGTTATGGCCCTTGACGTACACAAAATACTTGAAATTGTGATTGTCCAGGCTCTAACTTCAATACTGTTAGCCCAATCCTTTTCAAACTTTTCACACATGTGCATGGCCATAATATCACGGATGAGTTCGATATCCAGCATTATCGCGTGAAGACTTAAAGTTATGGCCCTTGACGTACACAAAATACTTGAAATTGTGATTGTCCGGCTCTAACTTCAATACGTTGCCCATCTTTTCAAATTTTCACACATGTGCATGGCCATAATATCGCGGATGAGTTCAATATCCAGCATTATCGCTTGAATAACTTAGAAGTTATGGCCCTTGACGTACACAAAATACTTGAAATTGTGATTATCTGGGCTCAAACTTCAATACCGTTAGACCAATCCTTTTCAAACTTTCCACACATGTGCATGGCCATAAAATCGCGGATGAGTTCGATATTCAGCATTATCGCGTGAATGACCTAGAAGTTATGGCCCTTGAACACTTGAATAAGTCAAAAGAGACATTTTCCTTCAAATTAATGGAAATGTTTCAACATGATTGTTTTAATAAGTAACATTCATTAACTAATGGGATTTAGGAGACAATAGCTTGTTTCTTTGAGCTATTTCTGAGAGTCCCCATACTGTGATGGGTGTATTTTGTGGCAGTCCTGACCCTTGTTATCTAATGGAAAATGTTTCCTGTATATCCCTGCTTAACAAAGAGGAGTTAGGACTATAAAGGATACATGTGTCTTAAAAAATTTTCTGTGTCAAGGCGATGTACTTTGGGTATGAGTCACCTTTAGAGATAGTTCTTGTGAGAAAGAAGAATCCAAACAAAAAGAAGAGGAATGTAGGAAGACAGTCATAAATCAAGAAATGTAATTTACTGAAAATACCTAGTACAGACTTATCCTGTATAATTGCAGTTTTCAACAGTTGTCCGTGTTACGATTTGTGAATGAGGGATTGGTTTATATAAATATAAAAATGCAGATTAAGCTTGGAGATTGTGTAAGAATGTGTTAGAGATGGTTTACAGTCAAACCGTCCCCCAGTCGAATCGTCCCCCAGTCAAATCACCCCTAAATTGGTCAAATCGTCCCCCAAGCCACCAAAAAAAGTCGGATCGTCCCACTATTCAATTGAAAAAGAAAATTCAACACTTATATAATTGTGAGTTATGTTAATATTTTTATTAAAATTAAGTTTATTTATTAAGTAGTGCTTATTGAAGGTAAAAAACCAAAAATTCTCAAATTTAAATGATCCTTTTATTCCTTTAATTCTGAAGAATATGACCTACTTAAGGTGGAATCATACCTTTGAAATGAAGTCGTTTTTGACGTCAAAACCGACGTTTTTGTGAGATTTAGGGTGTATGCAAACAAATCGTTGTTTCTTTTTTGTTTTGATTTATACAGAAATAAATTTCTTTTTAACTTAAAGAGGATGAATTTGCCTTTCCGAGGAAGTAAATTTCGTACATCAGTTTTTACTGAATTTCCCATAATTCGGATTTAATCTGGAAAAGTAACATGTGAAAAATATACTCATAATTTCTTTTTTCTTTTTAGGAAAATTATCCGATAGATTTTTATTAAAAAATGGTATTGTTTAGCACAGCTATTAAATTAAGTAATTATGAAATTAAAAGAAAATCTATTGGGCCGTTTTTTCATTAATTATAATTAAGTTACACTATGGTCGCAAGCTTGGCCAATCACTGACGTCAACATGCAAGATGAACGTTTTTGATTTTTTTTCCTCTTCCTTTTATGATTCAAATCTAACGTCAAATTAACAAAGATGAATTAGTCTTTCAAATCATGTAAATTTCCTACGTTAGTTTTTCTGAAAAAAAAAATCATTAGAAAAAATAACTTGAGAAAACATATCCAAAACTTATTTCATTCCCTGTATATTTTATTTTTAATTTTATTTTCTTAAGAATTAATATTTAGAGTAGAGTATAGCTATAGGATATAAAGAAAATATATTGGGCTATTTTTCCATTGAAAAAAAAAATAACAAAAGTAATAAGAATTTATCCGATTACACCCACGAGACGGAATGTCCGTTTTCAATTTACAATTATAATACTCCTATTGGTTAAGCTCTCTAGCTTCCGCATTTACTACTACAAACTTTACTACTCATTCTACCAATACTACACATTACCACTACTGCTTCTACATAATGTATCAGACAATTCCATAATATACACTACTTCTACTTTTCAAATTCATTGGCTGTATATGGCGAACTTGGACGATTTCCACTTATTATTGAAAGACATGTTAGAATAATTAAATATTTCCTAAAATTGCATCAAGATAAAAGTAAATGAGAATGATAGTAAAGTAAATTGGTCGTTGAAAGTTATAGATTTATTACAAAATAATGGTTTTACAGATGTGTGGTGGATTCCTGAATTGCTGGATATTAAGAATTTTATTCCATTACTTAGAATTACATTAAGATATATATATATTACTCAGTGGAGAGAAGGCAATAGGAATAGTTCCTCACTGTATCTATACTGCGAATTTAAAACTGTTTTTGAACGTACACCATATTTGAGTATATGAGAAAATTTAAAACATAGGAGAATTTTAGCTAAGTTAAGATCATCTTCACATACCCTTAATATTGAACAAGGTAGACATAGTGAATAAGAAGAGAAGATAGAAAATGTCACTTTTGCAATACTGATGATATTGAAGACAGTATCATTTCATTTTAATTTGTCCGATGTATTTAAACTTAAGAAAATCTTACATTCCACGGTCTACTATTATACATAGCGTTGTAAAATTCACTGAATTAATGAAAGTAACAAATGTTTCAGTTATGATAAAATTAGCTATAAAAGCTTTTCGAACAAGAGAAATTAATGTTAATTACAGATATAAAGTATATTTAGCATTCCTTTATCAAAACATTCTCACTAAATGTATATGAGAAATATAAATATAAACTTCTGTTCTGTTCTGTATCTAGTCAGAATTTCATTCTCAGTATACAGTCTCCATTCATTAGTTTATTACACATTATGAGAAGTGATTATGTGAGAAGTGATTACGTCTGTTTAAAGGACTGTGTATAAGGTTATGGAATTAGTGTCATGTGCCATATGATCACACTCTCGATAATTTATAGGTATAATCTGTATAATCTAATAACCTGAGACATATATTAAGTGAAAACAAAATAATAAAAAATGTAGTACTCTGTTTGAAAGAGAGCTTCCAGTTCCGGAACCAATTCATTAATAATTGTAAGAATGTAAGTATGATGAAACTTTAGATATGAGCATATATTGATATTGTTTAAAGGTATGTACGAGCATGAATATATACATTGTGTAAATGTTTTGACCATATGATAACTGATTTACCGCGCTAATGACCGGAAGGAAGACATCGGACTATGTGGCTTCCGTAGAGTTGGGTTTTCATTACATTACCCATCAACATTATTTTTATTCATCATCAACATTTAAAAAAATATCAAAACAACTTAAATTTTAACTTTAAAGTTAGACAATTTATACACTTTGTCAAATTCTTTTAAATGACCAACTTTTAGAACTTCAAATGCAAAATCATTAATATAATCACTTAAAACAACAAATTCAGACATTTATAATTTTTATGAAGGGTTGACGAATTTATGGGGGACGATTTAGGGGGACGTCTTGACCATTATTTATGCCACATGGGGGACGATTTGACCAATTTTGGGACGATTTGACTGGGGGACGGTTTGACCGTATACCGTTAGAGATACATGTTTACTCATCTAGACATTGATTCCATGTTTAAGTGTGGCCAGTGTGACTTCAACCAATTTGATGCTTATTTCACAGTTTGCAGTCGTGTTTGGCATATTGTTATTAACTTCAATCTATGGTAACCTTAGATATTCCATTTGAAAAGGACACTGCTATTGTTTATGTTTAGAGCTGCTGTTCAAATTAAATAAGTTGAGCTATTGACATGACCCTCTCTTCAGCTTCGACATTGGGTTAAGATTTTGATCAGGTCCATTTCGCCATAACCATCAACAATATTCACTTCAAACTTGATATACTTGTTCACAATCTAGAAAGAAACCCCATTTAAGTCTAAGAATCATTTTGGCCCTCTTTCAACTAAAATATTTCTTGGCTGGTTCAGTTGTTTTTTTTTTGTTAAGGTCAATTTCTGAAAAAACTGTCAGCCATATTCACTTCAAACTTGGATCATTTGTTTACTATCAAAATAGGAACCTATTTCTGGTAACCCTAAAATTCATTTTGGCACAGTTATGTGATGTGATGAGATCAGTGACATGTCTTTTCAGACAGACAGACAAACAGTATATTTTATTGACAATAACAAATATAAAGAATATTCTGATCTATTGAATTAGTTTTTCATACAACTGATGTAAGGTACTTAAGCCATATCTGTTACATCTTAAAACCATAAACTTTCAGTTTGATTCACAGAGACAAACTTTAACAATGTCCTTGGATAAGTTTTAATCTTGATTGTATTCCTTATATTTGTTATATAAATCTTCACTTTGTAATTGTTTTTAAATACAGGACCTGTTTGTTGTATACTGGAAAAGATAAAATAGGGTAATTGCCATAAATTAGAAATGTAGATCCATTCTTGTGCACTCCAGTAATATACAAATACCAATACAGTGTATATCCTTTTCTTCCTCCTCCATTACAATGCTAATCAATTACTGTGCATTCCAGTAAAATGCCATATACAGTCCTTCCCCTTATAAACCATTTAAAGCTTTGCCAGTAAAATACAATTATACTATTGGCTCTAAATCACTAATTTGTTCATGTTATATGATGCAATACATAGGTTTGGACCCATGAAGTATCATTCAAATAAATCTGCACTGTTTAACCCTTTCCCTCATAGAGGATACCATGAAAAGACCTATGCGAACAGCATAAAACCAGATCAGCCTGCGAGTAACTCGCAGGCTGATCAGGTTTTATGCTGTTTGCTGCTCCTCAGTGATCTGGAAATGAGGATTTTGTAATTAAATTTGGTAAGGTATAAGTGTGGCTTTCTGCAGATCAGGCTTTATGTGATACCTATTGAGGGCATCAAAATGAGTCTATATGAGGGAAAGGGTTAACACATTTCATTCTATAGGTCCCAGATCTCTAATCTGTTCATAGTTACCTAGTTATGACATGGTCCAGTACAACACACATCCATGTTTGAAGCCAGCAGTAGCATTATAATGGGACGTCTCTGTTTTCATGTAAAACTGAGAACAAACCTATAGAAATTCTTACAATTTATCAGATACTGGTAAGATAATATTTGCATTTCCTTTCTGTGACTGTGTTTGAGATATGTATGATCAGGTCAATGTTCATGTGATTGTAGGGTGACCGTGGGGCCCCAGACAGGGGAAGGCTTATCAACGTGCAGAATGGTTCTAGGCAATTTTCCGATATGGGTAAGCATCAGGATATATAGACTGGTTATAGGGGTTTTAAATGCATTGTTGATGTAAGCTTGTCTAAGTAAACAATTACAAGTTGACCTGTGTAAGGTCAAGATTTCTAGTCAGCCAGAAGAATGTTAGCTCTAACTAGGAAACAATATTTTGTAGATTTGTTTGAAGCAGAGTGGAAATAACTTATTATCAATTCTTACAATTCATCACTTGATATATTCCTCTGTTTTAGCCTTTGATATTTGTTTAAAAGTTATGAAGATTTTTTTTGGTGTGGGGGGGATTTTTGTGTGTGCGTGTATTCAACATAGATATGAGAATGTGTTTTATTATTTTACTATGCAGGAGTGACAATCAAGAATGACTATTACCGGGGGAAGGACAACTGAGCCGTTTCCAAAGCAAGCCACCAGGTCACAGAAGGCAAGGTGTCACTACCTTCTTCCAGTGGACAGGAGATATAGAGTCAAGGGGCCTTTCTTAAAACAGTACTAGATAATGTCAGATGAAAGATTGTTTTCTTAAAGCACTGCACATTTGATGGCAGAGAAGAGATTGAAGAATGTTTTCAACAACAATAAATGCAGTTACCTTGAATCCACAAAGGCCAAAGCTTTATTGAGATATGAAAAGTTAGACCAAAGGGATTACTGAAACACATTGTTCATCATATGTCAAGAACCTTACCCATGGTATATTCAGTTTGAACCATTATCTTCATTTTAAACTTTTATGCCTCCAAGTCTTTTAAACCAAGTTCTGTAGAGTTCAAAATGAAAAGCATAGTTTTTAAAAATCAGGATATTTTAGCTGGGTTTTATGGGGAAAAGTTTTGGCTGATTATAGAGTGTGTGGTGGGAAGTCATTTGCATTTTGTTCATCCTAATTTAACATATTGTGACACTCTCATCATGGAACTGTCAGACTGGTTGTCTGGAGGATGTCTTCCACAATTGTAAACGTAGGTTGTCTGGGGTCAAAAACTAGGTCAATAGATCAAATGCTACAAATTACTCTTGTGATAAAGTATTCTTTATGAAACTGTTCTGAATGTTTGTATGATGTCATATGACAGTCAATATGGATCATCTGGGGTTAAAAACTAGGTCACCAGGTCAAATCTTATAAATCACTTTTGTGTTTAGATTTCTCTTCTGGATAATGGAGTTTCAACATTAAACATTAATCTCTTGTACATTAATTTTAGAATATAAAGTTATATACAGTACCTTATGGTTTTGATCTTAAAGAGCAAGTTCCAATATCGGCTTAAATATGATTTTTAATGCAGACTTATAGAGACCACAATTACCATACTAGTAGATGTGTTAGTCTTACACAGGATTGACCCTTTACAGTGTTTTTATGTTCAGTTTTCAATAATGTATAGATATTTAAACCTGCACATACACAATGGTTTAATTTGGAAAGAGGGGAGACAGACCTTTCCAATGTGTTTTGTATAATCACATGATCCAATAGCAACACAGGGATAGCATGTGATCAAGGACATTAAAGATAAAGTTTTAAAAGTATTTATCAGCGGAGTAACAGTTACCTTGTGTCCATTGTCATGTTCTTATGTAGCCTTACTGCCTAGTTAGCATCAACATACTCATTTAACCCTTTCCCTCATAGAGGATACCATGAAAAGACCTATGCGAACAGCATAAAACCAGATCAGCCTGCGAGTAAATTGCAGGCTGATCGGGTTTTATGCTGTTCGCTGCTCCTCAGTGGTCTGGTAATGAGGATTTTACAATTAAATTTGGTAAGGATTGAGTTTGGCTTTCTGCAGATCAGGCTTTATGTGGTACCTATTGAGTGCATCAAAATGAGTCTATTATGAGGGAAAGGGTTAACATACCTAAACACTTGTATCTACAACTGTGCCAAGATGTTTTAAAAGTGCATGAATGGAAAATCTGCAAAGTATATTTTATCTAAAGTCCTCATGTTCTTTAAACTGAAATAATATTCATTGTGTTTTCTTTTGAAATTATGTTTAATTACTATGCCTCTCTGATGCTTTGTTCCTGATCAGAAAATCAGTTGTTCTTAACTTGCCTAACATGGCACAATAGTCTTTAATCTTTGGGAACAAGAGTCATTTCAGGTTTCGTATTGGTTTATTTTTTGTAAGTGTGTATTGTCATATTTTGACTGGTCCTTAATTATTATACCCCGCAAACAAAGTTTGAGAGGGGGTATATAGGAGTCAGTCTGTTGGTCTGTTGGTTTGTCGGTCTGTCCGTCCATCCCAAAATCTTGTGACGCGAACTACTTCTACATTTCTTAACCAATTCAGTTCAAATTTTGTGTGTGCATTGAAAATCAGGTGGAGGGGTGCGTTACATAAATTTCACTTGTGTTATATCAAGGATTACAGAGTTATTGCCCCTGA
The DNA here is from genome assembly GCA_021229015.1 of Solen grandis. NCBI lineage: Eukaryota > Metazoa > Mollusca > Bivalvia > Adapedonta > Solenidae > Solen > Solen grandis. Next base: position 12,099,768 of record CM037780.1, on the reverse strand, counting down.
TTAGACTCTAAATATCTTTTGATGCGAACTACTTCTACATTTCTTAACTGCTTCTACATTTCTTAACTGATTTTTAACTGATTTGGTTCAAATTTTGTGTGTATTGATAATGGTGCGTGATATAAATTTCACTTTTGTTGTCTTATGGTTGGCAGAGTTATTACCCTGTTCCCATTTTTTAATTATCTCCCTTTAGTTAATTCTGTTTTTCTTGTCAGGAACATTATTCGAATATTATACACGGTTTTGACTTAAAACTTAAAATATAGACAGATGTCGATTTGGAGAAGTGCAGTGTCCAAGAAATGTTACTCTTCCTCATCCCATTTTTGAATTATCTCTCTTTGTTAAATTCTTTTTTCTTGACCGGAACGTAACTCGAATATTATACCTGGTATTGACTTGAAACTTAAAATGTAAACAGATGGCAACTAGGAGAAGTGCAGTGTCCAAGATCTGTTACTCTAAACTACTGTGCCAAACAACCATAAATGACTCTCTATTCACTTTAAATAAAGACTTTACTTAATTATTACTTACTATCATAACCAATATACTATGTATACAGTCTGGCTTCTCTTCCCGAAGCATTTTGCAGGGGTATTAATCACCTTCAGTGATAGCTCTAGTTTGGGTTGCTTTTGTTGTTTGTGTCTAACATGGACCAATCAATGGTTCATTAATAAAAACATGAGACAGTCGATTGTACATATTGCGCATGTTAAAGTATCAAATTTGGTGCTTATTTTTTTTTTTTTTGTTACATTTGTATTGTATCAGATATGCTGTTATTCTGATTAATTTTCAGTTTTATAGTATGTTGTTTTATTGTGGTGATTATACGTAGTAATTATTTTATATTTTGAAACAGCACAATTTATTTTTATTTGATTGGAAAAGAAAAAGAGAACAATTCATAAGATTACAAAGTAAGTTTTATTTCTTCATTTGAATTGACAAAATGTTTGCATATACATGTATGTTTACTCATCCTTACAAGTATTAAATCAGGACTGACTGCATACAACATGCAGCCTGTTCAAATTTAATCAATACTGTCCTAATTACTGACATTATTGTCCAAAGTCTGGTGTTAGGGTAACTAACTGTATACTGAGAGTTCAGTAGCAATACTGACATGCAAGATATGGGAACAGTGACATTATTTTCATGGAAGGCTTAGCCCAAAAATCTTGACATAATGTTTTATCACATGGCTGTTTTTGTCAATTTTAATGCAAATGGGATGACATTTGTTTTTGTGAATCTTAAGTTTTGGACAAATATGTTACCATGGTTTTTTTGTCAAATTTAAAATCTTTTTTTTTTTTCACTTTTCATTCAAAGGATGTTTTATACATTTTAAGGGAAAATATTTTATTAATTTCCTATATTGAAAGCAGCTGAGAATCTTTGATGAAATCATATACTTTATTTGGTCATGGATGGCAAATATTCACATCTTTTCAAAATCAGAAGAAAAAAGTATTTTCATACAATTAGTTCATGTATTTTGAACCATTATCATATTTTGCATCATTGATTGATCTCTAAAAGAGGAATGTCTTGATTTGTTGTCATTAACAAGGTGATATGTTCATATTTATAGAACTTTTAGCCATAGGAAAAAAAAAATGTAAATAAATGAGTGAACGAAATCTTGCAAGACTGTTTTGATTATCATTATTGCATACCAATTTCTACAATATTTATAACTACAGTAAATCCCTGTGAAAAGGTACCTTTCAGCAACGGTTACCTGCCGTGACAACACTAGTATTTCACGTTTTGCACATAATAATCTGTTACTTTCACCATTGTTAAGAAGATAGCCTCTCCCCATTGTTAGGCTGATACCATCCTGCAAGAACAACAACTCCTACATTACAAAAAGAGGGAATATCTTTGGTACAATTTATTTGTGAAAATTTAATCAAAGGGAAACAATATGAAACAACTATCAATGAAGATGATGAATACCCCCAGATACCATGTTGTCACAGATACCATGACAAAGACAGTTTAGACACGGAGGATAAAAATAAAAACACACACACAAAATCAGGTAGACCTCTGATACATTCATACATTTATGACAGACAAAAAGAAATTCATGAAATATAGAAAATGGCAATAACACAATTAAAAAAAAAGCTGATGAAAGGTGTAACTAGTGTAGGTACTTCTAAATGCTGGGTCTTCCTCCACCTGTAATTAGCTGGACGTCGCTGATCCTCTCCATTCATTGCTTTAAACCTAAACAGTTGGAATAATATTTGACTTGTGCATACAGTGCAGATCAATTATTAGATCTGGGTCTGCTCTGTTTGCCTAAATGCATCAAAATGAGTCTGTGTGAGGTGATGATGAAGACTCCAAGGTAGATATGTATTAACCATGATGGTATTCACATTAGATTGAGAGTATAGTATTGTATCACCATGTATACACAAGATCATATAATGTATACCTTTGGTTTTCCTATTATCAACTATTTAACAGATATTTGTTCACTTAATAAATTTAACACTTGTGTACCAAAAAAAAATTCTTTAAATGTGACAATTATGCATAAAATATAATGCCTATGCTTTATCAAAAAGATTGGTTTTCTTGCGACCCTTATGCAAAGAACTTAAAGACATGGCTGGATTAAAATTACACTTAACAATAGTACACAGTGCTTAACACAGTACTTAACACAGTACTAAACACAGTGCTTAACACACTACTAAACACTGTATTTAACACAGTGCTTACAAAGTACTAAACATGGTATTTTACACAGTACTAAACACGGTATTTTACACAATGCTTACACAGTACTAAACACAGTGCTTACACAGTACTAAACACGGTATTTTACACAGTGCTTACACAGTACTAAACACGGTATTTAACACAGTGCTTACACAGTACTAAACACGGTATTTTACACAATGCTTACACAGTACTAAACACGGTATTTAACACAGTGCTTAACACAGTACTAAACATGGTATTTAACACAGTGCTTAACACAGTACTAAACACAGTGCTTAACACAGTACGAAACATGGTATTTAACACAGTACTAAACACAGTATGTAACACAGTATTTAACACAGTACTAAACACAGTATTTAACACAGTACTTAAAGCCCCAGTGCATTTTAGCTGGGAAAAATATATTTTTCAAAATTTCTAATTAGCAAAGCCTCAAATGATGTTTGATTTACCTCTTAATGTTTAATTAAGCCCATATAATGAAATATTCACCCGGAAGTCTTAGTTGTTCAGACAGGGCAAAATAGTGAGAAAGATGGGCGGAGCTTGTTCTGAAACACTCTATTCAATAAAACCACGGATGTCTCGGTTTACATGGGGTGTTTCGGAAGTTCATCGACCTCTTCTATAGACTGAATTAATATTGATACACGGTAGTAGAGGAGATAGGAAGAATATCCATGAACTTCTGAAAAATCCCTTGTATGTTAATTTTATGCTATCATTGTTTTGAGCTAAAAATAGAACGAGACAGCCACAATTTGCATTTTCTCTAATAGAATCTTTTCTGTAAATTAGGCACTTCTCATGGTCTTTCAGTGATGAAATTAAAACTGAATTATATACGTTGTAAGTGCATTCGAATTTAGGTCTAACATCTATAAGATACTGGGACTTTAACATGGTTCTAAAGTGTAGTAACTCTAAAGCTTTCTCTTAACATGATTATAATGCTGCCATAAAATACCTGAATTGTATGAAATGATTCTATAAACTTGTAAATTTAGATCTGGTTACATTCACATTAATTAAATATTCACTATTAGTTGTGATTCCCTTTCACTGCAAACTAAAAACTGTTATGAACAGATAGTATTGGTTTGACCTAACATTAGTGATAGTGTATTATTCATACAACATAACGCAGGATAACTTCAGGTAAATCTAGTTCATCACAGACATTACAAAGTCAGCAGAAAAAGTCTGTTGCTACAATAATCCAAATGACAACACATGTACATTGTACTGCTACCATTCACCCAGTAAATCAAACTTATTGTAATTAATTCAATGAACATATAATTCCATTTCTTTTCATGAACAGACATAACTTGATAACAATTCTAACAAGAGCACTGTTAAAATAATAAAAATAAGCCTGTCCTGCAATTTTATCAAGTTAAGGGTCATAACTCAGGTGTCATGGACATTCTGACTTACTTTCAAACTTGATTGAGATACTGTGTCAATACACATTGTGACAAAGTTTGGTAAAGACTGGTTCACATTGGTCAGTGTTAGAGCACAGACATTGTTAATTTTGCAATTTTTCATCAATTGAGGAGACATTTTAGCTGGTTATTGATCATTGTTGACATATTGTGCCCATTCTTTTTGTGACCAAGTTAGGACAAGATAGGTTTACGTTTGCTCGAGTTAGAGAGCGGACATGGTTAATTAAGCAATTTTTCATCAATTAAAGGTCCATAACTCAAAAGTGTCTGGGACAATCTAGCTGGTTATCAAACTTTGCAAAGATATTGTGCCAATATACATTGTGACCATGTTTGACAAACTGTGACAAACATAATTGGTTCACGTTTGTCTGAGTTAGGGAACAGACAAAATCAGTAGACACCACCCACCAGCCCAGCCGCCGCAGGTGAATCTATCATATGTCCAGTCATTCGGCAGGCATATAAAAACCACACACTGTACTGCAAGTATATATGAAACTTAAACCAACAGGCTGATTCTAGTATAGAAAGTATACTCCCATAAAGATGCATTTGCTGAGTGAGGCTAAAACACAAATCCCAGACTGTCTATATGCATTCCAACAGGTGACTTGATGTTGTTAGGTGACACTGTTTACATCAATTTCAGAGTGCCAACACAATGTGGAACCAAGGTCTCACTGTCCTCCACCCGGATAGTAGCAGCTGTCCTGTGCAGGTTCATAGGCACATCCATCTTAATAAGGATGGATCCTGGCATCAACAGAGGGCGCTTGAAGGCACAGGTTATATGAATGTCAGCATTGGTATCAAGATCCTCATCTGAATATAAAGTATACCAGAATATACACCATAACATTGCTACAGCAGTTCACAATTTCCACCCGAGGTCCATGATTCGAACAAATTGATAGAGGTCCACTAGGCCATGTTACAAACCAAATATCTAAACTCCAGGCCCCATGTTCTCGGAAATAAAAATGGTACTTAAGTATGATTTTAATACTTAAATTTAAACTACGCCCATTGGTTTCAATAGGGATTTGAGAATGGTACTCAAATGAGCCTAAGATTGTACTTAAGTATTTTCGAGAACACAATGCCAGGCTTTATGATTTCTGACAAGAAAAAAATCAAATGTTAAGTCTTTATAGGACCAAGTTACCCTTTAAGCCAGAAAATTCTGACCCCATGGCCATTTTTAAACAAATTTGTAAGAGGTCCACTAGAACAAGTTACACACCAAATATCTTAGCTCCAGGCTTTGTTTCTGACAAGAAAATGTTTCAAGTGTTTCATTGTTTAAGCCTATACATGGGCCATAACTCCATACTGAATTGGCAAAGATATCAGCCAAAATTAAACTTAACTGAGAGATTATGGCCATAAACATTGTCATGAAGTTTGAAGATGATTGCTTAAGAAATGAAGATGCAAGAGTGTACACAAAGTAAAATCTGGTATTTTTTTTTAACAATGAAGGGTCATAACACAAGAGATTATGGGTAGATGTAAGCCATAACTGAACTCAATTGAGAGATGTTTATCAACAATGTCATAAAGTTTGAAGATTAATTAAAAATGAAGATTCTTGAGTGAACACAAACTGAAATCTGGCATTTTTTAACATTCAAGGGCCATAACTCTAGATATAATGGGCAGATATCAGCCACAATCAAACGTGGCCAACAGATTATGGCTAAAAGTATTGTCATAAAGTTTGAAGAAGATTGCTTAAGAAGTGGAGATGATAGAGGGTACATAAGACATTGTTGACGGACATCAAAACGGATGACAAGACATTGACTGACTACAATAGCTCACCTTGAGCACTTTGTGCTCATTCAATTAGATAATTTAAACAAGAGAGCCATGAAGGCCCTGGAATCACTCAACAGAGAACCAGATATTATAGTGTATGGAAAAGAAACTGCAAATATCTTATGATATTATGGAAAATGGGCTCTGCCCCCTGCCAGCCATATTTTGAGCTGGTCCCACTAATTTTATCAGTCTAGGTAGAGAGTGACCCAAGGAACATCTGTGCCAAAAAACTTTGAAATCCAGCCTTGGACAAGAAGATTTTTCAATTTTGTACTACAGTCGACATTGTATTAAGAGACCGCTCAAGGGACTGCCAAAAAGTGGTCGCTTAAAGAAATGGTCTCTTCATAGATATTTTTGGAAATCCAGGCAAACAAGTCATATATATACAAACTGTAAGCTAAATTGTATCATAATGTTATATTACAACATGAATACGATGTAAACTACACAATGTTTTGTTGTTTTATACCAATAAACATCAACATGTTTATTTTTTGTCATATTTCTTTAGCTGTTATCTTGGGATAATACCTTGGTTCATTGGCTGAGGTTTGCATTTGGTGTTCGGTGGAAAAACACAACTTTTGACATCAAATTCATGGATGGATTCGGACAATTTCAAGAAAAAATATTATTTAGCAATTAGCTTTCTTTATGTCTCTGTCTAACATAAATCCAGAAATCCCCTATAAATTTATTTCAACCGTGCGCCCTGGTCGCGTATCATAAGACGCAATGTACATACTTATAGGTACGAATTATTAATGGTACACATTGCATCCAGAAGTATTAATTTACCTTATTCCCAAATATTCTTTTACCAATTTTATCTGAAGCATTCGGCATTTGGAGGGATTGTTTCACCTATGTTATTCTTAGTAACTACTGAAATGGGAACCAGAAACTATATTTAGAATTTAGTCGCACATGGTGCAGTCATGCGTGGTCAAAACAATTGGTTTCAGGTGAGCACTTATGATCGGGATAATTGTTTGTTTGTTAGCTCAAAAAAGTTGATTTTGTGCATAATCTTACGTGCTGGGACTTGGTTTATGTGGTCCCTGGTCGCATAATAAAAAAGTTGCTTAATGGGATGAATTAATATTGTAAAAATGTTCCGGCGGGACTTATAACAGTCATTTAATAAAAAAGTTGTTTAATACAGATGGTCGCATGTACGATGTTGACTGTATATACATATAAGGTAAACAGGCTCCTCCCCCTGGCGGCCATGTTGTTCAACGCATCAAAATAATTTGAACAATCTTGGTAGAGAGAGACCAAAGGTGACCAACGGAACATCAGTGCAAAAATATTTTAAAATCCAGCCAGTACATTTGGAGGAGATTTTTTAAATTTCCACATTTTTTCCCCCTTTTAGTTGCCATGGCAACCAGATTTTGGCATGGAATTCTATGAGCAACTTGGAAGAGGACCACCAAAGGATCATTCCTGCAAAGTTTTATGAAAATCGATCAAAGTAGTTTAGGAGGAGATGTCACTTAAGTTAAATGTTGACGATGGACTTTGGACAAAGAACGCCGGACATTCAATAGATCACCTTGAGCATGGCAAGTTTACTTACTCTTCTCCAATTCAGCCACTGCTCTTGACAAGGTCCACATGCCATGTGCAATAGGTTTATCATATCCAAGCAACTGAGCACTCAATGGATACAAATGGTGTGGGTTCCAGTCACCTGTTAGCCTGGCATAATTCAGCCCACAGTCTCCGGGAACTGATACCTCTTTCCAGATAGGCAACTCAACTGCAATGAATCAAATACATCAAAATCATGTTTTGCATCACAGGTAAACACCTTCTTTGAGAGGGCATCACAAATGAATCCCTTCACTTCTATGTACTAGTTGTTGCTATACACTGAAATGTGTAAGCAAGACAACTACAAAACATATCTGTATGATTTACACTAGTTAGAGTTGCATACTTTAGACCTTAAACTATGTAGTAAAAAGGAGAAACACTCTGGATATAGCATGCACTAGTTACCCAAAGAAAGGCTCAGATTAGAGCAGTGAAAGTGTTTAATTAGCAGCAAAATGTCCAAGTGTCACATACTGTTTACCATCAAAAACCCATGCTAGACATATTACATTTCATTTGTCGACCATGGGTTACTTAGCTTAAAGGTATCATCACAGATCTCCAATACAACCAATCCACTGGTCCCAACATCAGCTGGTGAAGATTCACACCAATCAGTTATGTGTTAAAACGAAAAACAACACCACAATAGTATTGCTTAGGAATCAAAACTAGAGCTATCACTGAAGGTGATTAATACCCCCGCAAAATACTTTAATGCAGGAGAAGCCAGACTTCAGGCAGAGCATAGATAAGAACCTGTATACATAGTATATTGGTTGTGATAGTAATAAGTAAGTAAAGTTTTTATTTAAAGTTGATAGAGAGTCAATAATGGTTGTTTGTCACAGACGTTTAAAAATATAAGGTTACAGTTTTTGGACACTGCACTTCTCCTAGTCGCCATCTGTTTACATTTTAAGTTTCAAGTATATACCATGTATAATATTCGAGTTATGTTCAGGACAAGAAAAACAAGGAAAAGTAACAAAGGGAAATAACTCTGTAATTACTCTAAATAGAGTTATGTTCTTGTGCACTGCACTTCTCATATTGTGGTTGACATTGTATGAAATTGTTTGAATCCAACCAGTGTTTACAAGTTATACTCTGGACAAGAAAAGGAACTAAGGGCAATAACTCTGTAATTCTATAGACAAGTAGGGTTCTTGTGCATGCACTTCTCATATTGTGGTTGACCATTGTAGAATTGTTTTGAAATCCAACCAGTAGTTTACAAGTTATACTTGGACAGGAAAAGTAACAAGGGCAATAACTCTGTATTCCTATAGATAGAGTTATGGTTCTTGTGAACTGCACTCCTCTCATTGTGCTTGACCATTGTATGAAATTGTTTGAATCCAATCAGTACTTACAAGTTATACTCAGGACAAGGAAAAAATACAAAGGCAATAACTCTGTAATTACTCTGATAGAGTATGTTCTTGTGCACTGCACTTCCTCTCATTGTTTGACCATTGTATGAAATTGTTTGAATCCAATCAGTACTTTACAGTTATACTCCGGCATGGAAAATACAAAGGGCAATAACTTCGTAATTACTCTAGTAGAGTTATGGTTTTGTGCACTGCACTTCCTCAATTGTGGTTGACCATTGTATGAAATTGTTTTGAAATCCAACCAGTAGTTACAAGTTATACTTGGACAAGGAAAAGTAACTAAGGGCAATAACTCTGTAATTCCTTAGACAGAGT
>CM037780.1:12040298-12090298 GCA_021229015.1 Solen grandis | reverse complement strand
TTTCATTGCATGTATTTTACATCTCATATTTTCTTTTTTTGTGTTTAAACAGATTGTAAAGCACTTTTGAACGTATAACATATATGAAAAAAGTGCTATATAAATGTGGTGTAATAATAATAATGATAAAACTGGAACCTAGACCTCTCGGTTTCATTCACTGAAAAACGCAATGTAACTAAAATATAATATTAACTCAGGTGCTTACCAACTGATTTTCTTGTTTACCATTGATTTGCCAGTGTCCCACACGGTGATTTCCCTTTATAGGTAAAATTGCTGATCAAGTTTTGGGAGAAAGAGAAGACGAAGAGAAAAAAAGAGAGTGTTGAAGATATACCTACCATCATCAACCTGTGTTTGATTGAAGTCACGGGTGACTGGCTCCATCTTGACTAGATCCACCCCGAGACACATCTCCTGGGCCCTGGGGGACAGGCTGTTGAAGTCCACTGACTCATCACTGGGAGCGAACTTCTGTTTCTTATTCTTATCGGCCGTCACGTTCATCTGTACAAATAACGCATCTATATCAACATCTTTTCATCGTAAAAGCAGAACTTGAATAATTGATAAAAAATGAAGATAATTTATAAAGAATATTGTAACATAAGGTTATGAAAAGATCGCATCAATTGACGAAAGTATTTAGCATTACATGGTACAGATCGCATCAATTGACGAAAGTATTTAGCATTACATGGTACGGATCGCATCAATTGACGAAAGTATTTAGCATTACATGGTACAGATATACTACGTGTAACACGGTGTTTCAACGGAACAACACATGCGTTTGCTAGACAATCACAATAACTTTGTAAAAGATGTACTATTATGTAACTAGAAATTTGATCACTGGACACGAGATGTCAATCTTATCCCTTCTCATAGCTAGGGTATGCAGATTTTCGACCCCCAACTTCCGGTTGCATAACTTCTCATGCTGGTGGACAAAGTTTGTAATTTTCAGCTATGCCTTTTGAAGTCTTAAGCGGTCAAACAATGGAACAAGAAAAAAAAAATGACCGCTTAACAGATGTGACCGCTAAACGAAGGTTAAACCTATAACAAAATGCTAATATGGTGATGTTAAAACTGACCGTTAAATGCAGGTTGACCGCTACTTTTGAGCATATATATATATATATGCTCAAAAGTAGGGGATATATAATTGTTTGTTAAGTACAAGTACATCGTCGCAATAAATGATACAAGACTGCAGCTGACTTATAGGATGTCGGTGCATAACCTGTAGACCGCTAAAACATATTTTTCAAATTCAATGTTCATGTTTTATGTGTAACCCTACTACTACAAGTAAAAACACTTACGTGATAGTCAGTTATGCTATCTTTGACAACGTCAATATCGAGGTCTCTCATGTCTTCGTCCATATCAGTGACGTAACAAGTGGCGTCATCGTCTCCCTCTCGCGGACCGTCATATTGAGTGACCAGCCGCTTACTGAATGTGTCAGATACAGTGTATTATATAACAATATGTTTCAGTAAGCATTAAACAAATAATGTTAAAGCCATAGACTTTCGATAGCCAAAAGATACAATGGATATGCGAGCGCAAAAAAAGAGAATGTTGTGTAGGCCTTTTTTCTTTTTCTTTTTTTTTTTTACAGAAACCACGACAACACTTGATTTCATTCCTTTGCCGCCTGCTTTATAGTTGTGTTACTATTTTCAAACATGTATAAAACATCATCCTATGGTTGGTAAGAAATATATCGCCTTGGCGTTATAAACATAGATACATACGCATTTAAAGTTAAGTAAAACAATATTCATCAAGTCAAGAATTTCCATAGATATGTTCACGAGGCAAAGGTGCCAGTATATTGTAATATAGATGCCTTGACGACTGAATTCGAGAGAGACTGGTTAATATCAAAATCGAAACAAATAAGACTGGTCGATTTTTTTTGGTTGACCGACAGCATGTCAGTCATTTAGAGACTTTTGTCTGCGTGAGACAGATATAGAGGTGCCTCGCTTCAATATTTCGCCGTAGCCAAGTGGCATGAACCCCATTACTTTGAAACTGGACCAGCCAGTTCTCGAAATACCATCATGTGTTAAGCGCCAAGTACATGGAGGATAGACCAGGATCATTTCAACGATTTGTGTATGCCACGGCCTCTATACGAACCCACGACCTATATATCCAATATCTATCCTTTGTCCAAACGGCCACGGGATCCGGTCTAACATTAATGATAGAGAGCCGTAGCGATTATTTTTCTTTGTTGAATTTCAAAACGTTGCACTATTTCCGAATATTTTCTAAAAGGTACATGGTGGCTCGTGGATAAAAACCTTATTGTTGATGTATACATTTCATAAAGCATACAATAATTTATAATCCATTTAGACATAACCAAACAATAGAAATTCGAATAAAACATTCTAAAAAGTCTAATGAGCACATGGCCATTATAATTTATGTACATGTAAAATCATAACTATATGCTGAACGTCATATATATATTAGCTCTAAGAACCTACTTCTTGAAATCGGCAATGACGCGGACCTCCCCGGGGTTGGTGACATCTTCCTCGCGGTCCGTCACCACCACCTTCTCCTTGATCGGCTTCTCCATCTCCTTGCTCCGGAAGGTGACCCAGGCATCCTGGTGTTGGGATGTAATTATAATTCAATTAAGGTGTGTTCTCTTATCATCGGAAAGTAAACGTTTGCTCGAAATATGCATTCTTATAGAAAGGTAAGATTGCTTTTGTTAATTTGGCTTTAACTTTTCAGTCATTTGGGAACGTTGTTGCTGTCGTTTTTCTGCATGGGAGATATATTGCTATCTCACTGCATATCACAACGTCACGGATAGCATGATATCACACGTAGTCACATTATCCTGACACTGGAAAACCAGGACTGGGATACCAATCTATTACCGATCACGAAGGATACATACTAACGTACTATGCTGAAGACATTGGAATGATGCGAAAGGGGATCGAACCTCCTGGTTCCTTTGCGGACGCTTTAAGCACTCGGATCAGAAGAGGATAGAGATATCATGATACAGCCAAATAGTGATACAATAAACACACACAGACACATTTTAGAGCAGTTTTTAATACCTACTTTATAGCTGTCCCTAGCGATGTCAGACCCCAGGTACACGCCCCCAAGGATCGCGCCTATGACGACACCCAGCACCACAACACTTGTCACGCCCCCAATGATGAACCGCCTCTTAGAACATCTCTTGGAATCGGCCTGAAATAATAAAAACAACAACAATTTATTAGCAGGGATGGGAATCAGAACTGCGTCGTATCATTTATTTTGTAAACAAAAGCCGTCATCTTGGAAAGCAAAATCTATATTTTTGTTCATTACTATTTCTGTAGGAAATGCATGATACAGAGATGCAAATATGAACATGCTCCTACTTTTTCCGCTTCAGATGATGTATGAAAATTGAAAATCAATTTTGAAAAACAAAAGTCGAGGCGATCTGTAAATTCGATGTGGAGAAGAATATGCGAAACATTTGACAGATATGACGCAGTTGAAAATGCAGTATCCAGCCTGTTCAAACTCAAACTGTATTAACAATCGTAATTTTGCTTAACATAAGTATGGGGCCTTCGTGTCCGAGAGGGTTAAGTCGCTAACTTCAATACCCACTCAGCTCCTCACCGCGTGGTTTCGAATCCCGTCAGAGTCACTCGGATTTTCATGTGAAGAAACCTTCCAGCTGGCTTGCGGTAGGTCGGTGGTTCTACCTGGACGCCTCCGTGCATTCGGGATCTTCCTCCACCTGTAATTAGCTGCACATCGCTATATGACTGAAATACTGTCGAAGCGACGGTAAACTCAAATAGTCAAGTCTAAACATAAGTTACCAAAAATACAGATTCACGTCATGAGACAAAGTCACATTTGAAGAAGCAAATTATTTTTCTATTAAACAGTGATTTTTATAATATAAGTAAACTAGGGGCATTTATCAAGGGATCAACTTCATTTTAGCAATTATGGTAATCAGTCATTTGTGCCAAATTAAATTAAATTCTTACCGTTGGTTTCACAGAAGTAAAAAAAAAATCTATAAGAGTATATAAGCAAACAAGTCGAATCACTAGGAACCTAATTTTTCATGGGATCAACTTTATTTTAGCAATTATAGCAGACAGCAAGGAGGTGTAAATGTTTTGTGTTAAACTTTTGTAAGGGTCACCTAAGGATCATCATGCAAGTTTTATCAATAACTACCAAGCAGTTTCATTTTTTTTTTTTTTTAATTAAAAAACGGAGTTTAGTGTTTTTTTTTAAATACTTATATTTAGATTTTTTTTTAAAGTTTATTCGAATTGTTAAAATCCTACCTATAATTTGAGAAGATTTCATCTCACCGAAAATGTTCGCTATATATATTTGATCCACAGAAGCTTCCTCTTTTATACAAATGTCGTGATTACGTAAAATTTAAGTTAAAGTTTTATATCAAACTCTTTCTTAAAATATTGTTAAAAAGGAAAATGAATCCGCAGTACATTAAGACACCTTAACTGAAAAGTAGCTATACTGTACAAGTGCGATGTGGTCATCAGGTATACAAGCGAGTACTGCAATGCAGTAGAAACATTATTAGAAACTGTGAGTACCCTAGTTATCAATGAAGACAAGAAATCGTTCGAAAAGGACTGATAAAACATGCACAGCAATAAAAAGACAACTGCGTCTAACCATATTTAATTCTATTGCGTCTTACCATTTTGTAAAATCATTGTTAAATTGAAAAATCATTTGCTGCTTCAAATGTGACTTTGTCTCATTACGTGAATCTGTATTTGGCAACTTATATTTAGCAAAAACATGAGTATTGATATAGTTTGAGTGAAAACGCTGGACATACCAACTTCATCTGCGTCGTATCTATTAAATGTTTCGCAATTTTTTCTTCCAACTCGAATTTCCAGTTCGCTGTAACTTTTGTTCAAAATGGATTTTCAAGTTGCATACAACAATGAAGCGGGAAAATTAAGATCTTGTTCAAATATGTATCTCGTTTTCATGCATTTCCTACAGAAACAGTAATGAACAAAAATATACCTTTTGCTTTTAAAGATGGCGGACTTTGTTAACAAATAAAAGGTACGACGGAGTTAAGATTCTCAGCCCTGTATTAGTATTGCAATATACTTATCATCATATTAAAGTGTGAATATTTCATTTTTCCCTAAATCAAGCAAGGTGTTCATATATTTTATTATGTCATTAGATTTGTGTAATATCAAACAATAAACTGAAAAAAAATCTTTGAATGAAGTATCATTGTTAGAAGAATTTCCTAGCGTATCCCTTTAACACGATTTGACGTCAAAATTTGCGACACACTTACAAAAAACGTTTTGTTGCATGTGAATGCTGATGAGTGTATATCTAAAACGTGCATGTATTTTCATGATGCATTATTCTTACACTAACATAATAATTATTCGAAAATTTAGTCATTCAATGAACTATAACTTGACTCAGACAAACGATATATTGAATTACTAATTACAGGCAGTAAATATAGAGTGACACTCTGATCTACACTGGTTTGAACGTTTTAAAATTTTTTTTTTTTAAAAAAAAAGGGTATATATTAAACATATGTAATACACAGAACAATGAATGACTAGCCAGAGTATTTTATTGATACTGATATTTATCATTATAATGTCCCGGCTAGCTATGTGTTATTCTGTAATTAAACAATAAATCATTTCTATCCTGATGAAGAATAACTTCTAAAATATATGCTTTAATTTTAAAGTAAAACTTCTTCTGCGGATGAACATTTCATGATATTTGACTTTTTTTTCTCGTTTTTACAGTCTTAAATTGTTAAAGAAAAAAAACGAAAAAAAAAGGGAAAAAGAAAAAAAAAAAAACGAAAAAAAAAAAAAAAAACGTAAAAAATAACAAGTTCTCGAACATGATGATCACCCCTCGTATCTCGTAAACGAACTTAGCAGCAATTAGCAGTTTATAGAACGTCAGCAATTTCCTAGTCCAACATTTGTTTCGTTGTTTAAAGTTTCTCCAATTCAACATAAGCTGTCCGTATTTTTAGACATTAACATTTAAAAACACAATGGTTTAATTCTTGAACAGACCACCCAAACGAATTGTTAAACTGTTTGCAATATTTGTTTTACATCCCGTTATAAAAATCTAGTGTGATTAAATCAATGAAATAACAGTCAATGAAATAAATAAATAAATAAATAAATAAATAAATAATTTTTTTAATTAAATGGAGAAATACCTGAATTGGCTGCGTTACCACCTGCGGGCTGATGACAACTTTAGCGTTTTCCGACTGCATCATTGGCTTCATTCCTGGATCTGTGTGTGCACAAGTAAACAAGAGGTTCAGCTGCGATGCTTTGCATGTTCGAGACAGTCCAGGGTCCTTTTATATAGCAAACTAGCTAGGATCGCTTACAAGCATAGAATAGCACATGGTTGCACAATAAAAAATGGTTTTATTTACTTTTCCGTTATTGGTTATTAAATAAGATGGGGGATTTACCTATTCAAGTTTATTACGAAATTAGCTTGGCTATGTAAATTCAAGGACATAATGAAGGACCGGGGATCTGATCTCTCCTCTTTTTGATTGGTTGTGTGTGCGCATGGGCGAATGTCGAGATAAATCTACATGCCGGATGCAACGTTCGCTGCAGCACTGCAGTAACTTATTCGTAAAACAAAGATTGATGGGGTGGTTCTACCCGGATACCTCCGTGCATTCGGGGTCTTCCTCCACCTGTAATTAGCTGGACGTCGCTATGACGGAATTACTGTCGAAGCGACGGTAAACTCAAATAGTCAAGTCAAGTCAAAGCTTGATGGTTCGATGCCTGCTGGGGTGATATTTTTTTACTGGCTACCAGATACGCAAAGATGAAATAACAATGGTTGGACGGTAAACCTGATAAGCAAACAAACAAACAAACAAGCAGACAAACCCCTTTACAACAACTTATCTCTTGTGTTTTATGTTGATATTTGTCTAATACTTATCAGCATGAAATATATTTTTGGGTTTATAAAATTAGTTTTTTTTCCATAAATGCTCGCAACACCTAGGGGTCACCTTTGTCAATTAACCCGTATTTTAATGTCTTCTCAGGATACCTTGTCCCAAATAGGGGTACAACACATTTACAAAAATGGCAAGATTTTCTGACACTGGAATTCAAAGGAGATTAGATATATTCTTCCAGTACTACGGGTTATCTTATTGACCTTAGTCTAAATCAAATGTTCCTCATATAAATTGCAATATAGGTTTTATACCAAAAACAAACTTCAGTATGTCCAAAGCCGCGTCAGTCTGTTCAATACAAATTATTCAAGACATGTTAATTGACTTTATATAATAAAGACAGTTACAAAATTCTGCAAAATATTATCCCGTGGTTGCAACCTAGGTCTAAATTAATACGCCTGGCTGCACTAAAATCCGCGTTTGCGTTGTGTTTTTTTCTGTGCAAACAGATATCTCAAAAATATAAAATTTACGCAATCCTAGCTTATCTCAACTTGCAACTAAAATAAATTGGTACTACATAATACCGAACCAGGATTGTTATGGATGAATGAACCAATCCACTTCCTTTTGCACGCTGATTCGTTTAATTCAAACTTTTTTTTATTTTACGTTGATTGGGAAACAAGTTCTCATAATTTAATCATTAACATCTCTTCACGATTCATGGGTTGGACCAGTACTTTGCAGCAGGGAAGGTCGTGGAAAATCCTTGCCCCCCAGCGGGGTTCGAACCCATTACTACTGTACCACGGTGTCTATCAGTACGATTGGTTAAATCTATTAACGTCTGCTCGAGAACTTATTACCGTTTGCGTACGAACGAGCATTCTGTAAACCATTTTGATTTCATTAAAAGAGTGTTATCTGGAGGAACTACATCATGCTATTGTTCTTTTATGTGCAAGATTCTAATTCATCAATGTAAATACTTCTCACTCTTAACGTACTTTTAAATACAGTGATATTTCTCTGATCAAGATGATAAAATTAAAAGACACTCTCTCTCCCTTCCTCTCATTCTCTCTCTCTGGGTAACAAAAATGTAAATCTGACAAATTCCATTCAATGTACTTCCGTCAATGTTTAATTATCATTACGGTATTATTATTATTATTATTATTATTATTATTATTATATTCAGTCGTGACACTCCTTCATCACAAGTGCGGGCTGAGACAACTGATTAACATTCTGATTAAATTATTATCTCCTTTATCCATTTTCATTGTTTTGCACAAATTCAAAGATACCATGCTTTACATTGCAATATGAAAAAGGGGGAAACCTATATATAATTCTTTGATGAGAATCGACACTGGTACTTTATATAATGCTTTATTATATTTACATATAAGATATCAACATATAATAACATTCGCAAGATTGTCTGCGCAGTGTTGATTCCTAAGTACACTGGAAGCGTTACTTACGATGTCCTGTTTACTTTTTACCGTGAGAGCAGTACGTAATAGCAGTAACCTAAGTGACACGACAATAAGAAACAACGCAAAAAGCATACTTGAGAACTTTTATCAAGTTGTTTGTTCAGTAAATAAATTTTAATATCAATTAATATGTTTACGTCTTTTTCGTTACTAACACCAATACTAAGATTGAAAACATTTCTGCTAATGAGTACCAAAATAGAAACATAATGCGTTTTCTTCAGTGTTTAAGCCTTTCGGGTAATCCCGTACTATGCACCCGCGTCGCTATCAACCGCAGGATACACTCCTGTCTTTTCAGAAAAAAATCGTCAATATAATTATATTTAGCAACATATGCAATGATAATTATGCTACGCAAATTCTTGCGAAATATACTCGTTAGGGTAATTTTGATTCAGCTATGAAAATGATTGTATTAGCTTATTCATTTTTCGTCGATTGGAAAACAAGTTCTTACAACTTATACTAATCCTCTATACGGCGCCCGGGAAGGTCATGAAGAGTCTTTCCTCCAACGGGGTTCGAACCAACAACCTACAGATCCGTAATCGGACACGTTACCACTGGATCACGGCGCCCTCAAAATAATTGTCAAATATAGATAAACCACACGTCGCGTAATGCATATCTTGTCTTCCCGAGTAAGAGCAATCAGTAAAGGTCTTCATATCCCGCAACAACTCCTTTACACAAAACATGCAATTGCCTCATGTTCCCGTAGTATTTACCCTCACTGCCTGTCTCTAAAATTTCTTAGCCCACCCCTTTACTCTCTATATTCCTCACACTCTGTCTCTCAGTATTTCTTAGTCCACCCCTTTACTCTCTATATTCCTCACACTCCGTCTCTCAGTACCCTTTACTCTTTAATTCCTCACATTCTGTCTCTCAATATTTCTTAGCCCACCCCTTTACTCTCTATATTCCTCACACTCCGTCTCTCAGTATTTCTTAGCCCACCCCTTTACTCTCTTAATTTCTTAGCCCACCCATTTACTCTCTATATTCCTCACACTCCGTCTCTCAGTATTTCTTAGCCCACCCCTTTACTCTCTCTATTCCTCACACTCCGTCTCTCAGTATTTCTTAGCCCACCCCTTTACTCTCTTAATTTCTTAGCCCACCCCTTTACTCTCTGTATTCCTCACATTCTGTCTCTCAGTATTTCTTATCCACCCCTTTACTCTCTATATTCCTCACATTCTGTCTCTCAGTATATCTTAGCCCACCCCTTTACTCTCTGTATTCCTCACACTCCGTCTCTCAGTATATCTTAGCCCACCCCTTCCCTCTCTGTATTCCTCACACTCCGTCTCTCAGTATTTCTTAGCCCACCCCTTTACTCTCTGTATTCCTCACACTCCGTCTCTCAGTATTTCTTAGCCCACCCCTTCCCTCTCTGTATTCCTCACACTCCGTCTCTCAGTATTTCTTAGCCCACCCCTTTACTCTCTGTATTCCTCACACTCCGTCTCTCAGTATTTCTTAGCCCACCCCTTTACTCTCTTAATTTCTTAGCCCACCCATTTACTCTCTCTATTCCTCACACTCCGTCTCTCAGGATTTCTTAGCCCACCCCTTCCCTCTCTGTATTCCTCACACTCCGTCTTTCAGTATTTCTTAGCCCACCCCTTTACTCTCTGTATTCCTCACACTCCGTCTCTCAGTATTTCTTAGCCCACCCCGTTTACTTCTGTATTCCTCACACTCCGTCTTTCAGTATTTCTTAGCCCACCCCTTTACTCTCTCTATTCCTCACACTCCGTCTCTCAGGATTTCTTAGCCCACCCCTTACCTCTCTGTATTCCTCACACTCCGTCTTTCAGTATTTCTTAGCCCACCCGTTTACTCTCTGTATTCCTCACACTCCGTCTCTCAGTATTTCTTATCCACCCGTTTACTCTCTATATTCCTCACACTCCGTCTCTCAGTATATCTTAGCCCACTCCTTCCCTCTCTGTATTCCTCACACTCCGTCTTTCAGTATTTCTTAGCCCCTCCCTTTACTCTTTGTATTCCTCACATTCTGTCTCAAATATTCTTTAGCCCACCCCTTTCCTCTCTCTATTCCTCACACTCTGTCTCCCAGTATTTCTTAGCCCAACCCTTTTACTCTCTGTATTCCTCACACTCCGTCTCTCAGTATTTCTTAGCCCAACCCTTTACTCTCTCTATTCCTCACACTCCGTCTCTCAGGATTTCTTAGCCCACCCCTTCCCTCTCTGTATTCCTCACACTCCGTCTCTCAGGATTTCTTAGCCCACCCCTTCCCTCTCTGTATTCCTCACACTCCGTCTCTCAGTATTTTTTAGCCCACCAGTTTACTCTCTCTATTCCTCACACTCCGTCTCTCAGGATTTCTTAGCCCACCCCTTCCCTCTCTCTATTCCTCACACTCCGTCTCTCAGGATTTCTTAGCCCACCCGTTTACTCTCTGTATTCCTCACACTCCGTCTCTCAGTATTTCTTAGCCCACCCTTTCCCTCTCTGTATTCCTCACACTCCGTCTTTCAGTATTTCTTAGCCCCTCCCTTTACTCTTTGTATTCCTCACATTCTGTCTCAAATATTCTTTAGCCCACCCCTTTCCTCTCTCTATTCCTCACACTCTGTCTCCCAGTATTTCTTAGCCCAACCCTTTTACTCTCTGTATTCCTCACACTCCGTCTCTCAGTATTTCTTAGCCCAACCCTTTACTCTCTCTATTCCTCACACTCCGTCTCTCAGGATTTCTTAGCCCACCCCTTCCCTCTCTGTATTCCTCACACTCTGTCTCTCAGTATTTCTTAGCCCACCACTTTACTCTCTCTATTCCTCACACTCCGTCTCTCAGGATTTCTTAGCCCACCCCTTCCCTCTCTGTATTCCTCACACTCCGTCTCTCAGTACCCTTTACTCTCTATATTCCTCACACTCCGTCCATCAGTACCCTTTACTCTCTATATTCCTCACATTCTGTCTCTCAGTATTTCTTAGCCCACCCCTTTACTCTCTGTATTCCTCACACTCCGTCTCTCAGTATTTCTTAGCCCACCCCTTACTCTCTGTATTCCTCACACTCCGTCTCTCAGTATTTCTTAGCCCACCCCTTTACTCTCTGTATTCCTCACACTCCGTCTCTCAGTATTTCTTAGCCCACCCCTTTACTCTCTTAATTTCTTAGCCCACCCATTTACTCTCTCTATTCCTCACACTCCGTCTCTCAGTATTTCTTAGCCCACCCCTTTACTCTCTGTATTCCTCACACTCCGTCTCGCAGTTTTTCTTAGCCCACCCCTTACCTCTCTGTATTCCTCACACTCCGTCTTTCAGTATTTCTTAGCCCACCCCTTTACTCTCTCTATTCCTCACACTCCGTCTCTCAGGATTTCTTAGCCCACCCCTTACCTCTCTGTATTCCTCACACTCCGTCTTTCAGTATTTCTTAGCCCACCCGTTTACTCTCTGTATTCCTCACACTCCGTCTCTCAGTATTTCTTATCCACCCCTTTACTCTCTATATTCCTCACACTCCGTCTCTCAGTATATCTTAGCCCACCCCTTCCCTCTCTGTATTCCTCACACTCCGTCTTTCAGTATTTCTTAGCCCACCCCTTTACTCTCTATTTTCCTCACACTCTGTCTCTCAGTATTTCATATCCACCCCTTTACTCTCTATATTCCTCACACTCCGTCTCTCAGTATATCTTAGCCCACCCCTTCCCTCTCTGTATTCCTCACACTCCGTCTTTCAGTATTTCTTAGCCCCTCCCTTTACTCTTTGTATTCCTCACATCTGTCTCATATTCTTTAGCCCACCCCTTTCCTCTCTCTATTCCTCACACTCTGTCTCTCAGTATTTCTTAGCCCAACCCTTTTACTCTCTATATTCCTCACACTCCGTCTCTCAGTATTTCTTAGCCCACCCCTTTACTCTCTCTATTCCTCACACTCCGTCTCTCAGGATTTCTTAGCCCACCCCTTCCCTCTCTGTATTCCTCACACTCTGTCTCTCAGTATTTCTTAGCCCACCCCTTTACTCTCTCTATTCCTCACACTCCGTCTCTCAGGATTTCTTAGCCCACC
The DNA here is from genome assembly GCA_021229015.1 of Solen grandis. NCBI lineage: Eukaryota > Metazoa > Mollusca > Bivalvia > Adapedonta > Solenidae > Solen > Solen grandis. The sequence continues at coordinate 12,077,696 of CM037780.1, read as the reverse complement.
CCTTTACTCTCTCTATTCCTCACACTCCGTCTCTCAGTATATCTTAGCCCACCCGTTTACTCTCTCTATTCCTCACACTCCGTCTCTCAGTACCCTTTACTCTCTATATTCCTCACACTCTGTCTCTCAGTATTTCTTATCCACCCCTTTACTCTCTATATTCCTCACACTCCGTCTCTCAGTATATCTTAGCCCACCCTTTACTCTCTATATTCCTCACACTCCGTCTCAGTATTTCTTAGCCCACCCCTTTACTCTCTTTATTCCGCACACTCTGTCTCTCAGTATTTCTTAGCCACCCCTTTACTCTCTATATTCCTCACACTCCGTTTCTCAGTATTTCTTAGCCCACCCATTTACTCTCTATTCCTCACGTCCCGTCTCTCAGTATTACTTAGCCCACCCCTTTACTCTCTATATTCCTCACACTCCGTCTCTCAGTATTCCTTAGCCCAACCCATTACTCTCTCTATTCCTCACACTCCGTTTCTCAGTATTTCTTAGCTCCCTTTTAAGAGTATCACGGTTTCGGCAGTTGTTTTATTTGTGTTTAAAATAAAACAAATTTCACAATTTGCAAAAATTCATTGTGAATCCATCGAAATTTGATTTATCTCAAAATAGTAACATTTCTGGGGAAACCGTATAGTGGGTTCTTCGTACAGTACTGTTAGAATATACCTCTTCTCTTCGTTGGGGTTGGAACGATCGCTCTGAAGGAAGACGCTTTAGTCTGGCATGCGTTTAGACAACGATGGTCACTTGTCCCCGTTAAATAAGCCCAGTACAAGGCTCTGTGGGACACCTGTCCATTAGATAACATGGCTGAGAATATCAATGTCTCCAGAAAACCATTTTGGGTTGATTCCTTGAAAGCAGTTTAAAATTCCTCAATAAGACTGTCTTTCGAACCAGGAAATTATTTATTTTTTATGCTAAAAACGTCACTGGCAACGCGAGCAATCGAGCAGTTAGACGAGCGCCTTCCTAAGACTACCGGTCCTGTTGCCAGGCTCAACAGACCATTTTTTTTAAATTTTGTTTTGGAATTTTTTTATCAGATATATATTAATTCATGAGCATTTCAATACATTCAGAATTTCGTTCAAAAGCACTATATGTGTCTGAGTAGTCAGAACATTCGCTTGCTGTTTCCGTCGTCTTCGTAATATTTTGACCACTTGTACACTTTTTGACTCTGTCACCCCTATTCAAAACAATAACAAAAACATGTTATCTTTAGAAATACCGTGCGCGGGTTATATTCTCCGAGTGACAAATGTTTTGTGTGTGGATTTTCTTTCCGGGAGATTTTTATAACAAGTTCAGTGAGAAGTAATGAAATTAAAAGGTTTGAAACGCGCTATTAGTTTGGTTTAAAATCTAGCACTTGTTTATGCATATATATTACTTAAAAGGTCAATCTGACGTGACCAAAAATGCAATGTTGTCAGATCCTAATCGTGCATAGTAGAGGAACGTTAATGAGATTGTGCTCGCCTGTGATTGTTGGAATGAAGTAAGCCGTGATCTAAGTGAACTGTGCACGCAATAACTATTTTTAGAATAAGGTAAAGTAACAAAACAGAACAAATTTTGTTTCAAGAGAGAATTTTTTTATTTATAAAAATGCAATCTTTACATGCCTATATGTAAAGCATTTTTAATGTATGTACATAAGACATGTGAAAATGAAATAGGTAGCAATACTGATGAAAATAGTTATGCATAAACATATGTTTAGTTTATTTTGAGAAACAAATAAGTTCTTAGAACTAAATTATCCCCCATGAGAGCCCCGGGGTTGAACAAGTACTTGAAAGTGTTTTGCTCCCAATATGAATCGAACCCCAACCTTTGGACCCGAAGTCATTTACGATACTTCTGGACCGTGGTGACCTTCAAAGTATCAGTGGTACATCATATTGAATTTAAAAAGCATGGACTTTGATGCTTTTGAAAACAATCAGTAAAAAAGCAGCACCTAAAGTATTTGAAGAGTTTGATATAAGGTCGGTTGTAGAATTTATACAGGCGGTTATAAATTATTGATGGTGAATATGAAGACGATATCGATGCAAATTTGTGAATAATGAGATTTACATTACCATTTCAAAGATTAGAAAAAAAAATGTCATGCAAAACGGTGTATTCAGTCTATTAAATAATGCATAATTCCGAATAATCAAATAAACAGTCGTAAGCTAAACATTAACATTATATTTTGGTAAATCAATGAAACAGTTGGTTTGTTTCTCTGATAACACATCGCATTTTCGTAGTTTGAATTGCACTGAATTGCATCAAATACAATAGACGAGCCAATAGAAAAGAGAGTCGAACCTGAAATTTCTTTTCAATTTGTAATTATCATCCAGCAACTGATGTTCAGCTAATGTAAAATACAGTAGATTATAATTGTTAAAACAATAACATAGCTAACACAGTATGTAAATTTATTCATATAGCATCGTATCCTTAATAAATCAAAGTATCCACTCAATGCATTTAACAGCCAGCAATACTGAATAAAACCTTAATGTTACAAAACATAGACCGTGACTAATTTACTTAGAAGGGAGACAACTTATTGGTAATAGAACGCATGAGAAAGAAGACATAAGAAGATTAATCTCCGCTTGACAAGACTCAAAGATTGATCGATTAATTGGTTGATATTTCAGAAGTTGACCCCAAGCGCACAAAGGCATTCGGGTAGAACCACCGACCTGAAAGGCGTTCGTCCTCCCTCGGTTAAACACACACACACACACACAAGATGGTGAGAAAAATACTAATGATGAGCGGGCCAAAACTGGCTTCATAAATGATGGTTGTACCCCGATACGACAGGCATTATATGATAAATGATTTTGTATCTTAATTAATCAATTCTCAAAATTTATGTATATTAGGGATTCTTTTCTCAGAACGAGGTTTAGATGGGACAGGTGTACACACCAGTACAGCTGATAAACACTCAGTTATGGCGTCCATTGGTGGAAGCACACCAAGAAATAAACCGTTGAAATAAATTTCTCATCTTCATTTCTGTGTTCTAGTTTGTAATTCTTATGCAGATATAACTTCTCATCACATTCCTTTCTGGCTGTCCAGAGACACTGAAAACTGAGTTTAAATCACTTTGTTAAAAAATTGTTTGTTGTTTGTTGGGTTTAACGTCCCACCGACAGTATTTCAGTCATTTTGGAGACGAACTATATTAATGAACAAGGGTATTTGTTGATTGTATACTACTACTACTACTACTACTACTACTACTACTACTACAACAACAACAAAACAACAGCAGCAGCAGCAACAACAACAACAACAACAACAACAACAACAACAACAACAACAACAAATCTTCTCTAGTCTTATGTTTTTCATTATATTTTAATTACAAAAGTACATGTACATTTTAGTTTCATAAAGAGATTACTTCATATACTTGGAGATACTTATAATATAAAGTTTATCATTGTTTACTGGGTGTATGTCAGATGTTGACATTACAAAAATCTCCAGTTCAGACGCTGAAAAAAGTCCAGATTTAAGTCAAGTAAACGATGTGTAGAAAAATATATCTTAATTTGAGTTTTACAAAATTTCAAAAACTACATCGAAGGAAAGTGTTTCCAGTGAGATTAATTTTAGCAACATTGTTAAGACTTGATACAGTAGTAATAAGTGGTTCTTTTAAGTCCTCAAATATGCTTCCAGGACACTTGAGAATTCAAGAAGTCCAAATGGCCGATTTCTTGATGGGCTATATGTACCTTATGGTTCTGGTTTCAAGCAATGCAGGGATACCAGAAGTGTCAACAATTCCACCAGGATATATATACAAAAAATTTCCTACTATAGTAGGAGTAAGCATTAGGTTCCAAAACTATCCCCCGTTATTTGTGATAAACTTTATTTCTTTTATTCTTAGTTACAGGTAGAAACAAGCATAATCTTTTCTACAGTTTGCTATTTTACCCACATTAGATGATGAAAGTCTGTGTGCCAGAGATGACCTTTTTTCTCTCCAAATATGTTTATCTCGGATATATTAAGACTGTTATCATGATCTGACTGAGGTCGAAATATATTCGTGAATGAAAACACACCTCCTGCCTAAAATGCTATGTTTATGCAACTTTTGTTGGAAACTTAAAATGGAGTCAATTAAAGCATGGTATTTAGTGCCATTTATGATTATGTTTTATGATACTGGGTTCGGTCTCTCACTGGGTTACTAGTATATAACGTGAAATAAATGGGTCTGGACACTACACTTCAAGCTCCTGAGGTTCCTTGATTCTTAAGATATGCCACGTCTAGTGTAAAGATGTTGTTTTAATATCCTCTGGACCCATTATTTTTTAACCCAGCAATTTGTTAGAGGAAGCCCGTAATATGCTTGCAACATACACTCTTGCCTACTTGGCCAGTCACATTTTGCAACTAGTATTACATGAAATGAAATAATGCTATCCACTGAAAATATATCTTATAAAAGTATATTTCACACATAATATATTGTTGATATGTAATATACAAAAAGTCATGTAGTGTATGAAACTTGGTTTTTGGGGTTTCTATTTGAGTCTCGAGAAAAGGAAGAAAACGTATGTTATAATCTTTAAATTAAATATGAATATAAAAAAAATGTGTGACTGAATTCCATTCTTGATTGAAATGGCATTAACACATAAGTATGTGAAATTTCATTCTTTCTTTGAGATTAGTTGAATTTGCTGGTTAATTTGCATTATTATCATGAAACAAACATCTGGGATATTGTTATTGCTAGGTGCCTAAGAGAAGTTGGTAACTCATATTAATCTTAATCTACAATGGAATGTAACCTTACTTGTTTTTTCGTAGGTGTTGAGAATTGGTTTAACAATGTTTTTACATCTGGTCAGCCGGGTGTGTATTTGTGAATATGTATGGCTGGGCTTATTTGCGATTCTGTGTTTTAAATAGTGGACAAACGGAAACTGTCTTAGTCATTAATGTGGATAGTCTTCACTGTAAAACTTGATTTTTTTTGTTCAAAGACTTCTTCTCTGATGAAACTGTAAGTTATTTAATAATTTTCTGGGCCTCAACAAAGCTTAAGCCTGTGTAAATATGTACACAACCTTACGTCTCTTTCAGTGTAAGCTACTGAGTTTGTTTACACCTGACCCATCTTAGCCTCGTTCTCGTTACCTTACTGAATATGCATGAGTTAATATTAAGAAGAGTCAATTCCGACAGAATGTGAGAAATAATGTCACGTATATTTTTTTTTCACCACTGACACCTAGTTAACATCAACACGTGTATTAAGGTATATGTTTATTTGTGGGGGGAGATAATCTGTATTTAAGGTAAATTTGAAATATATGGAAAATATGCCATATCTGTGACTGAAAAACTGAATTTGATTTTCAAGAAAAACTCAAGGTAGAAATATGGACTATGTGATTCTGTTTCAAATTTCATGAAAAATCTAAACTTTACCGTCGGAAAATGGAGAAAGACACTTTTTTTTTCTTTTTTTTTTTGGAGATAACTCATCAACTAATGTGATACTCTCGATAAGTAACATTATACATTTTGTTCAAATGATAAATGGTGCAAATCGAAGATGCTCTAATGCACCTTTGATTACCGTTCTCACTGAAGCAAAATATAATGTATAGATGCAGTGACTTAGACAAACTTACCTTACTAACATAACTACACTGAGTCACTGCAATGCCGCCTACTATTTTTCGAATGGTGTTGAACTTCAGCAACAATACCAGTCTCCCATACAGTTGACAAGGTTTTAACATTATTTGTTTGTCGAAGGATTGGATAGCTATTGGTTAAAAAGTAAGGGGTGGGGGCGGTCTGATGACAGACACGTAATCAACTCACGATAGCAATAAACTTCTGAAATGAAATAGATTAATATATAAGAGACTAAGTGTGTCAAACAGAAATTTTGCAAGCAAAAGCATCGCTAGGAGCTAAGCACCAGGTATGTGTAACTTTTAACTATGCTTTTGTTTTATATTTTTTCAGTGTGTATTTGGATTGATAAACTTTGATAAAAATCAACGTACGAGTAGTATATCACCGTCTGTGACAGTTGAAACACAGTCGGGCAGATAGGTACTACTACTAGTTAAAAAAGTATGTTGAACATGTATATTAATCGAATCGTTTTATTTTTAGTTTTATTATGGCGTATACTACTGGAGAAATAACATTAAAGAGTCCACGGATCAGTTACGTATATATCTACATTAAGATATTTTAATTTGTGTAACTACTTTAACAAACTCGACCCGGCTCAGGACCTGGTCTGCCGGCGTGCAAGTCCAATGCTCTAACCTCTGAGCTAAAGAGTCGACTCTCTGACGCAGTTGTCAGAGATGGTAATTTTCTCATCTATCGGACAGAGTTATCCCGAAATTTACCCGTGTGAGATAATCTTATCTCGTATATATATATATATATATATATATATATATATATATATATCAACCCTCGGTCTTGTGTATTGATTAGAACTTACTACGTGGTAAAGAAACACCGAAATGCGGTATTGTGTACGAAGAAAGCTGAAAATGATCGTTGGTAGGTGAGAAAATAAATCTACCATGCCCATTGAGTTGAAGATAAGGAAAACCCACCATCGGGTTGAGATACGTCCAAAAAACCGAAGCTTGCCGAGGTTTTTTTGGACGTATCTCAACCCTCGGGTGGGATTTCTTTATCCACAACTCACGGGCGTGGTAGATTCACTTTATACCTGTGACGGCGTATCGTCACACCTACATGTACCACAGGTTGGTGTATCAGGTAATAGAAAACGAACTTAGGATAACTTTTCTACTCCACTGATTTTCATCTACATAACATTATCAACAGTTATGATTGTATTTGCATAGGAACACGAATAATCAACATCCAGCTAGAAAGAAAAGCGAAATGTTTGCGTATCATAGATAAGAATTTTAAACAGAAAATTGCACGAAAACCGCTTAAGGCTCTTAAAAGCATGTACATGTATATAAATACATTTGTATACTCAAGTAAAAATGATATATAATCGTTACGTCACATGCGTATAGTGGCATCCGCGAATTCCAGAAGGCACGGGTGTCATACATACGCACGACTGGACAATTCTGAAACAAAAAAGTAAGCGTATTGGACATTTGCGAATTAAGAGGAAGACGGAAAAAAATTGAGGATAGGAATGTCTTGAAAAACTTCACTTTTAAAAGAAGGGTTTTCCAGTTTATTATTAACCTGTTTGCTTAATCAGCAACTGATTTTGTTCAAGTCTTGACCCCAGTCAGGCGCGATGATACTGTAGAGTATAGAGTGCGTATATTCTTATATGAGTCTGACCGCCGTAGAAACGGTGGGAACTTTAATAATAAATGAATTTATCCCATTTTTATGTTACAGACACTTATTTTTTTATAATTTTGTATTAAGAACATAAAATTTTCGAATGTAATTTGCACAGTTATTGTAAAATGTTATTTTAAAGCAACTTGTGAAATTTCATACAATTACGACTTGAAATAACACGGACGGCGTTAAGTCCCCCACCGGTGAGGTGAATTTTGAATTTTGAAAATGGATTTAATCACCCCCCACACCCCCCCCCCCCCAACACCAAAAATAAAATATATCAATGAAATTTGCACATATGATGTAAAACGTTTTTATAAAGCTACTGGTGAAATTTCATACCTAAACGACCTGTAATAAAACGGGTGGAGCTATGTAACCCTGGACGGCGTATGGATGGCTGCATGGCACTTTTTAATGCGACCATTTTTTGCTGGTCCCCGGTTTCCGTTAATATTCATTCGTTTAACTGCTTACAGATAAACTAGCCTAGCCACAGGACGTTAGATTTACAAGTAATGTTTAAAATACATTGAAAACGTACACAATGCCATTTACTAACTTACGTAGATTCACATTAAAGCTGTTTACATAGACTTATAAGTAGTGAGAAGAAACAACTCAATAGCACAAATGAAATAGAAGAAAGCATAACCTTTGCATGTATACATGCAAGCACTTCTCATTTAGATAAATGCATTTGTCAGTTGCATCAATTTATCAACTTACTTCGAAGCAACTTATAGCTGTATACGTTGACTTATAAGTAGTGAAAAGAAACTTTGTCTTTGTGTCTTGAAGTTATAAAACACAGCAAAAGCAGTGTGGCGTAAGCCGTAGTTACTGTCAAACGGAGCGTGATATTTGCCCTTGTCGTCATGGTCTACGAACGTGTGGCTTTTAACAACATCTAGCAATTTTAATTGCGATACTTCTACAAGCAGGTATTATATAAAATCCTCGAATGTCATTTCAAAACCTTTCCAAAACGCACCCTTTATAGGTATAATGATTTTTAGTTGTGTGTGACGTCAGTCACGCCAACTATAGTACTACGTTTTCAACCCAGGTTCTCCTAGATTTAAAACCGAATAACCTCTCAATAGTGTAAATATGATTGAACAATTGTATATATCTTTTAAAGTCCGTCTTGGCCGACACTTCCATCACGAATGTTAACTGAGAACTGAGCAAAAATAATAAACAGGTGAAGCGAAGGGGCGGAGTAACGTACTTATTGGCATACACACTGCCTTTTGTTTTTTACAGTACCGCAGTTTTATCGATGTAAAATTATTGGAAAAGTCAAAGTCAATTGCACGGCATAGTAAACATATTGCTTAAATAGTTTTATACGTATGTTTTTTTCTTTTTTCAAATAAGAATGTTTTAATTGCTGCATATACTAGATTACAAACCGAACCGAGATGGGCAAGATATAGTAACCAAATAGATGTTAAAACAAACACTTGAAATGTTCGCAAAGATCAGCAGGTCAACAGGACTGATAAATATAAATATGGTTTCCGGCTATGTATTTTGTTAACAATTAACTTGACGCCAAAATAGGTATAGCCACGCCCCGAATATTTGTCGGAGGTTGTTGAATTAAGGTAACTATTGTAAGCAAGATTCATGTGAATTTGTTTGTCGGAGGATTGTACAGCTTTTCAGTGGTTAAACCGATATGCATATTCATTTCGCGGCGTCTTGGCTTCATGTTAATTGAAGTAGAATAACAGAACAAGCAGACAGTTTCTGATTGGTTGTTCGTTCTTTTCCACAATTCAAGTTAACTTTTGGTATCCCGCACATGACGTGAACACAAACAGAACATCTCGGCCATATGCAAATGCGATATGTCTGAAATGTTACAAGAAAGATAAGGGAGTCACAAATCCAGATGAATATATGGCTTGCTGCTGTCGCGAACCAAAATTTATTGTATTGTGAAACACTCGTGAAAATAAAATACCATTTTACCTGAATAGAATAAAATGCAAACGTAATATAGTTCATATTGATATATGTATCTAAAAACCTAACAGCAATTGTGAAAACTATGAACAAGAAATATCTTTAAAAAAAAGATATTCGGCGTAGGATGAAAGGAAAACGAGATTTCCAGTCTTCTAGAACATTCCGAGGAAAAGCGCGCGAAAGACCGACGCACAACAAATTTAGTACGCTCTAGAAATAGTTCAGTATTTTTTCTATGAAATATACTTATTTATAGACGGTAATACAAAAAATTATATCTGTAAATAGGCTTGTTTGATATTTGTTCATATCATTATTGCATATGACAATTATGATATAAAAGCGTTATTAGTTGTTTTGGTTTTGGTGAATTAATTTTCAATGAGAGCATCTCGGCAGGCTGGAAGAATTCAATATACATAGTAATTAAGGGGTTTCATGTCATAACACGGTGGATTCTTTTTTGTTGTTTTAAATCATTTTCACAAAGTAGCATTCCTCAATTGATGGAAAAGGATTGTATTTAACTTACTGAAATCACTTTCATGTTTACATCAAAAAGAAAAGTAATAACACCAAGCTGAATGATATATACAAGCTGCACCCCTTATTTACAGTAATTTTATAGTCCACAACGATGCGTTAACCAATGACAGGAGTCCTTTTATTCAGCTTAGAATTATTTACCGCTGTTAGCGTACATTTGATTGGTTTAAGATGTGAGTTGAAATCGAAATTATACAGCTACGCCGAAAAAAAGGTAATTCTGTATCATCCCGCGTAAAGTGCATATATCACTTTAGATTTCGAAAAATTCAAGCAGAAAATATACCGCACAGTATATTTACGCTTTGATGATGCAAAGCTATCTTTTATTCTACACCTTCTAATCCGCGACGTGCCAATCACCTTTAATTGCTGAACAGTGTAGTGCGTAAGTAAGGCCTTTGATACCAAACTAGTGTCTTCATCCAATTCATATAAAGAAACAGGATGGAATACTTTAAGTGATCGGCGATACATTCATAAAGTAATTTTATTCTACAAAATAATGAATCCGTTAACTCCCAGTTATCTCCGAACAATTATACCTGAGAGAACTTCTGATTCGCGTTATAGTCTACGTAATTATGTTTATCTGCGGGATGTTATATTGTACTTACACAAAATCAAGTATACACACATTTTCCATTTTCATACATTTTTTTCTGCTAACAATAATACATGTAACATTATTTAACTATTGGAACATAGGTTACACCACATTATCATTTAATCTATTCGTCTAACCAGTTACTTACCAGAAATTTAGATCTTCGATTTAGTCTTTATGAAATTATGCTTTTAGTCTTTAAAAATCCCCTTCACCAGCCAGTACGGAAACCAATGGGTGCGAACGTCATTTACAAGGACCATCTCCCATTGTATTATCAAGCACCTGTAGAACAGCGAAACGGATATAACATCATTTCCCGCATTGTCGGAGAATCACGTCAACAACAACAATTCTTCGGTCCGATTCTTTGGCGATTGCGTCAAACGTTTTCTCGTCTGTATATACCGTGGGTTTTCAGCTGGCAAAACTTTGTTTTCATGAATATTGCTGACCAATGAAATCGCGTAAAGCATTTTGAATACTCTTCGTTGAAATTTACCAAAGCAAAAGCTGACTCATTGTTCCCGCAAGATACACCACTATGCTTTGACGAGGAGCGTGGCGTCACTCTTCATGGACGAACAAAGCTAACTTTCAAATCCCGCGCCGTTTCATTGGTCAAATGATCCCTGTTGTCGCCGTGCTGTCTCTGAAACGGACCCAATGAAATGCCTAATTAATAATTTATGAGTACAATGATTTGCTAACCAAATATCCCACGGTCGATTAAGAACCAAGGCTTATTGAGCGAACGTTGGTTTTCCGACGATGACCTTAAGTGCAGGTGCAAGCATCCGTTTACTTGGAGTTATAATATCTTTTGCTCAAAGTATATAAAGGCTTGTATTTACTGTAAAATTCCCATTATTACCGTAGACCATGATAACAATCAAATGATGGTTGGAACGAGGAAACGGATATTTTTCCTCTTTCAAAGACCAAGTCTATAAGAATAATACGAATGGGCTAGGTGCGAGGCGTTTAAACTTAAACTGACTTTATTCGAACTAGGTTAAATTTTTCTATTGCAATCACTTGTACATATCAAATAACCATATTTATGACATATATTTTGTGGCCCCTAAGTTGACATCTCATACGCATATATTCACTTAAATTAATGTACACATGATTCATGAGAGATATTACTGTTCAAGCCATTAAGCGGAACCGGTAGACGGATTTTTTGCATGCCATTTTCTTAAAGTAGAGTAACAAAACAACCACCATGAGCTCGAATGCAGATGCTCGTTTCTGAAAACCCCTCTCATTTTTTCTTCGGCCTCGTCTTTTTCAACAGGGGCTGTTGATTCCCAGTAGTTTAGGAAAAAATGGTTTTACCTCTTTTATTCATTTTTCTTTAAATTTAGGACATGAACTTATTTTCAATAACCTAATTTTGGATCATGTTTGTAAGAGTCACTTTATTTCATATGTAGGTAGGTCATCTGTTATTAACTAACCCTTAGTTATAACTTTCAAGTTCTCGCCCAAGTACCTTGCTGATTTTATTTGTATTGTATTTCTGTAAGAATGAAGAATGAGTATAAAATAAATATAAAACTTTTAATCGTATCGTTTACATAAAAAACAAAAAACAAAAAAACAAAACAAACAATAAAAAAAAAAAACAACAACAAACAAACCAGTTACGTGATACTCCCCTGAGGGACAACGCAAGAAATATTCTTTAGGTATGTAGTTAAGTCGTTTTTGATGTTTGTTTTGCACTTTCTGGCTGGAGATCCAGGTGCCGCATACGACCCTGGTGTTTACTTGTTTACTCAAATAATATCGGTCTCGCTCCGTATATAAAAGGATGTATTTACAGCTCATACTCAGCCTAATTTCGCTCTCACCCCTAAATATGAACGTCGCTCATTTGAATTGTAAATATCAATTAAATCCGGTTTTCCTAGTAATACCCTGCATATTTTAACCCGATATAAACAACTTACAGTTGACAGAGTTCACGAGATGTGTGCTTGTGGCTTCAGCATCTAGTCATACATCGATGCGCTTTCTTAACCTTAGAAAAAGTAACGCCTATCTAGGGCAATCCATATATGAATATGCATTTGAAAATACTAGTACTTATAAGTAAATACAAGGTAAGAATTCTGATTTATATTTAACAACACCAATTTTACAACATTCAGAATCCTCACTTTATGCACATTAATCAGGTGATGGTGAGTAAGAGCAGCTCATCATATTGTTTTTGTCCTTTCAGTTTGTCTGTCTGTCTGTCTGCCTGTGGACAACTTTAACCTTGGTTATAACTTCAAAACTATACAAAGTATTGACTTGAAACTTAGAATATACATAGATGAATTAGATGGTGACTAGGAAATGTACAGTAATCAAGACACACAACTCTCCCTGGTCGAAATTGAATTATCTTCCTTTTTTTCTTCAATTTTAACAGGTAATGACTTAATAGTTTATAATGGGAGAGTGCAGTGAGGTAACTCTACCTGGACCAATTTTGTAATTATATCACCTATTTGACCTTCTGGCTGGTGCTTCTTGTCAAGTCTCGCTGTACTTCATGAGTTTGGTGTTTTAAACACTACTTGTTACGCAATCGTCCAAGAACAAAATGATAAATGATGCTTTACAGTAAAAACGCCCCTCGGTTAAATCGTTCTTTATTTGGTAAAATCGTCCATCGTTTTCGGTCAAATCGTCACTCAATAAATATATCTTTATCTATGTGTATTTATGATAAAATAAATTATAGTCATAATTGAAAATGTATTCAACGGATATCGGGGAGTTTTTCCTTTCTTCTTCGTTTGATCGTGGTTTAATGTCAAAACACCAGTAGATTAGATTACATTACTAGATTCTAAACATTATAGTCAATTCCCACATCTTTGATTCATGATCGGAACTGAATTTTATGTCATCATACAGCGGGATTTTATATGACACCGAATTTCTATTCGAATACTACACACAAAATCAATCGAACTTACATAACCGGTTTGTGAATTTCAATTATATTACATGTATCTATTTACAGTTTTCAGTGATGAGCAATCATCCGTTTCGTGTAACATGTGGTTTAATACAGGTGATATTCGGGTACACAGTGCTTCGTCTTATGAATTAAAGTCTTTACTTTTCATATAAAATTAATTTAGGCCTACGATTAGTAAAAAATATTGATAAGTGGACTTAATCCCCTTTTCATCTAGTTTTAACATCGTTTTGGGCAGATCTTAATCCCTCCCCCCTTTTTTTTCAATGTTACGAACGTGCGTAAGTGCGAAACGCTAGCTACGCCCCTGTTAATACTTTCATTATTAACATTAACAATCTGGTTTATTGCAGTTAAATAAGAAAGGAACCACTCCACAGAATAACTATAAACTTTTTTTTAACTTTTTTCACGTGTGAATGATCTATTTCTGTATACGAGTACATGTGTACTACATCAAACGAGTTACTCGATATTGTTTAAAGGTAAAGGTAAAGTGTTTCAGTTTAAAATGTTTATACCTCAGACAGAAAACTAGATCAATAAATGGTTTCAAAGATTTCGCATTCATCGCGCCCTAATGGCCTGGAAGTATACGTGATATCGAAATAAATAAATAAATAAATAAATAAATAAATAAATAAATAAATAAAATTGTCCCATATATACACTGTTTGTCAAACATTTTGAATGATTCACATTTAACCATATCTAAACCAGTCTAGATAGATAGTTAATTAAACGCCTATCTCAGTAAGTCAACTAATATAATTTATACACTGATGGATCTACTTCAAATGACGTAATGGTTGTCTCGGTGAGTCGTTATCTGATAAACATAATGGGGTTTAATTTGCATAATACGTAAATAACTTGAAATCATACATGTTCATTCAAAACACGACACATATATCTAGACATAATTTGAGGCCTTGGCAACTAGATTAGACAAATCCTTCAAGGGGCTGCCTGATCAGGGTCACCATTGTTCGCTCATACACTTCTGTTTGTACTGAAAAAACAAAACAAACAACAACAACAACAACAACCAAAAAACAAAAAAAAACTAGAAACGCAAGCGGTATCTCGGTTTTCGCTTTTAACCTAATCAGCTTGAACACATTATTTCTACTCAGCCACAATTTTCAATATGAAACAGAACGCAAAGGTTTTTCGAAGACCTACTCTCATTTGTACAGTTTTTAGTTGTTATTTTTGTTTTGTTTTTTGTTTTGCAATGTTAGAACATTCAACCTCTTCTAGCGCAAATATTTTCCTATACCCTTTAATTTGAAATCCATCACATTCTGTAGTGCTGTCAACAAGGAAAAAATGCTGAAAACCGCATTTGAATCAGACTTCAACTTTTTGAGTTATAAGCAAAGGAGAGATTTTAAGCATGGGTGGAACATTCTGTTTCTTAAATGTCACAATTTTTAGCTTAAAACCTGCTTTACACTTGTTAAAAAAATGATCAAATTTTGGACTGCTGTTACATGACCAAATGAAGCCCGATCTTCGAAAAATATCACTAGAAAGAGCTCTTCAAGCACCTACACTTTTGTCCAAATACTCTCAATAAAATACTTTTAGTTTCGGACCTTTTTGGGGGCCGAAGAAATAAAACAATGATAAAAATATGACCTTGACCTTTGCATTTTTTAAAATTATAAATTAGCGGGCTCTTTGAATCATAAGACTAAATTATTTGTGAAAATATCATGAAGATTGAACCAAAAATAATGTCAGGGGCAACAGTTTTTGTTTTTTTGAAATTCTTATTTTTCCATATTCTAATGAAGTTTGACCGTATTTGAGAGGACAAACCATACATTTCTTAAATTCACAACCCTATATTTTTGTGCGTATATGTCTTGTAAATCGTATGTAGTAAATAGAGTTCTTCTATCTGATCTCTAACAAAAATTGATAGATTTTTCATGCGAGGTTCGAACTTTCAACCTTCCGTAGCTCAAAATCTTTCAGCCATTCGTACCCGCGAAACTCATCATATTTTATTAGGCTATCAACAAAGAACATATTGCAACAAACCTCATTTGAATAAGACTTCAACTTTTTAGTTGTAAGCAAAAAAGTGATTTCAAGCAAAGCGCCCCTCACCCCAGCGGCAAAATGAGAAACACAATTTTACCATAAGGTACCTAGCAATGCAGCAAATAGTTCAATTAAGTATACAAGTCGCACTTGTAGACCATTCAATTTCTTATATATCACAATTTGAAGCATAAAAACTGATTTACAATTGTTCAAAAAAGGATCAAATTTGGACAGCCGTAAAATGTCCAAATCCAAGTCCGATCTTCAAAAACTAAACATCACTCGAAAGAGCTATTTAAGAATTAAAACTTTTGTTCATATACTCTCAATGAAATATTTTTAGTTTTGGAGCTATTTGGTACCTAGCAATGTAGCAAATAGTTCAATCATGTATACAAGTCGAACTAGTCGAACATTCTATTTCTTATATATCACAATTTGAAGCATAAAAACTGATTAACAATTATCAAAAAAAAAAGGATCAAATTTTGGACCGCCGTAAAATGACCAAATCAAGTCCGATCTTCAAAAACTAAACATCACTTGAAAGAGCTCTCCAAGGACTAAAACTTGTGTTAATATACTCTCAATGAAATATTTTTAGTTTTGGAGCTATTTGTGGCCGAATAAAAACTCAATAATCGTAATTTGACCTTGACCTTTTCATTTTTTTAACCTTTTAATTGTGAGGCCCTTTCAAACATCACAATACATAACGTGTGAATAAGATTTTACCATAAGGTACCTAGCAATGCAGCAAATCGATCAATTAAGTATACAAGTCGTACTAGTCGCACATTCTATTTCTTATATATCACAATTTGAAGCATAAATACTGATTTACAATTGATCAAACTTTGGACAGCCTTAAAATG
This sequence comes from Solen grandis, assembly GCA_021229015.1. Taxonomy (NCBI): domain Eukaryota; kingdom Metazoa; phylum Mollusca; class Bivalvia; order Adapedonta; family Solenidae; genus Solen; species Solen grandis. The sequence goes on along the minus strand of CM037780.1, from coordinate 12,061,243 downwards.
TCAAAATCCAAGTCCGATCTTCAAAAACTATACATCACTGGAAAGAGCTATTTTAGACTTAAAACTCAATGAAATATTTTTAGTTTTGGAGCTATTTGGGGCCGAATAAAAACACAATAATCGTAAAATGACCTGACATTTTGCAATTTTTTTTTAACTTTTTAATTGTGAGGCCCTTTCAAACATACATAAAAACATAACGTGTGAATATTTCATAAAGAATGAACAGAAAATTAAGTCAGGAGCGACAGAAACATGTTTCTGAAATTTTAATTTTCCTAAATTTTAGTGAAATATGACCGTTTCTAGAATAGAATTCATGCATTTCTTAAGTTCGCCACCCTATATATTTTGTGCGTATATGTCTTGCAAATCGTATGCAGCAAAGAGAGTTCTTTTATATGATCTCTAACAAAAATGAATAGGTTTTTCATAGACCTACACTTATTTGCAGTTTTTTTGTGAGGTTCGAACTTTCAACCTTCCGTAACTAGCTCAAAAATATTCAGCCACTCATACCTTGAAACCATCACATTTTATTAGGCTATCAACAAGGAACATAATGCAAGAAAAACATTTTGATCAGCCTTAAACTGTGAGTTTTAAGCAAAAAAGTGATTTCAAGCAAAGCGCCCCCTAGCGGCAAAATGAGAACAAAATTGAGTAAAATTTTACCATTAGGTACCTAGCAATGCAGCAAATAGTTCAATCAAGTATACAAGTCGAACTAGTCGAACATTCTGATTCTTATATATCACAATTTGAAGCATAAAAACTGATTAACAATTATTAAAAAAAGGATAAAATTTTGGACTGCCGTAAAATGACCAAATCAAGTGCGATCTTCAAAACTAAACATCACTGGAAAGAGCTCTTTAAGAACTTAAACTTTTGTTCATATACTCTCAATGAAATATTTTTTTTAGTTTTGGAGCTATTTATGGCCGAATAAAAACACAATAATCGTAATATGACCTTGACCTTTTCATTTTTTTTAAAACTTTTTAATTGTGAAGCCCTTTCAAACTTAACAATACATAACGTGTGAATATTTCATAAAGAATGAGCAGAAAATAAAGTCAGGAGCGACAGAAACATGTTTTTGAAATTTTAATTTTTCCTAAATTTTAGAGAAGTTTGAACGTTTCTAGAAGAGAAACCATGCATTTCTAAAATTGCCACCCCATATAGTTTGTGCGTATATGTCTTGCAAATCGTATGCAGCAAAGAGAGTTCTTCTAAGTGACCCCTAACAAAAATGAATAGGTTTTTCATAGATCTACACTTATTTGCAGTTTTTATGCGAAGCTCGAACTTTCAACCTTCCGTAACTAGCTCAAAAATATTCAGCGACTCATACCTTGAAACTATCATATTTTATTGGGCTATCAACAAGGAACTTAATTTAAAAAAAAAACATATTTTGCTCAGCCTTAAACTGTGAGTTTTAAGCAAAAAAGTGATTTCAAGCAAAGCGCCCCCTAGCGGCAAAATGAGGAACAGAATTGAGTAGAATTTTATCATTAGGTACCTAGCAATGCAGCAAATAGTTTAATCAAGTATACAAGTCGAACTTGTCGAACATTCTATTTCTTATAGCATAAAAACTGATTAACAATTATTAAAAAAAAGGGATCAAATTTCGACTGCCGTAAAATGACAAAATCAAGTCCGATCTTCAAAAACTAAACATCACTGGAAAGAGTTCTTTAAGAACTAAAACATTTGTTCATATACTCTGAATGAATACTTTTAGTTTTGGAGCTATTTGTGGCCGAATAAAAACACAATAATCGTAATTTGACTTGACCTTTTCAATTTTTTTTAAAATTTTTATTGAGGTTAATTTTTTCCTTAATTTTAGTGAAATTTGACCGTTTCTAGAGGACAAACCATGCATTTCATGTTCATGGAAGACCTAGAGCTGTATTGACAGTTTGATGATATAACGTTTATTCTTCTTTATTTGCCGATGATATGTGTATTATTGGTAAGACTGTAGATGAACTTCAGCATAGTTTAAATCTTTTATTTACATACTGTAATAATTGGGACCTAGAAGTTAATGCTGATAAGACAATATTTGAAAAATAATGGTATTAAGAAATAGAGGTCCAGTACGTGAGGAAGAAATTTGGAATTACAATGGTGTCGCCATAGACGTAGAAGATGATTTTAACTACTTAGGAACCGTCTTCAATTATACGGGGTCCTTTCTAAAAAATCAGGAATATATTGTTGGAAAAGCTTTAGAAGCGTTAAATGTCTTATTATATAACTGTAGGCAGGTTCAGATAAAGCCTAAAATTTTGTGTCAATTGTTTGAATTTTTTAAAGGATCTATTTTGTTATATAGTTCTGAAATTTGGGGATCTAGTAGGTTACATGATGATAAGATAAAACATTTGAAATTTTTAAAAAGAGTGTTAGGTGTAAGATTAAATACTACTTCAAATGGTGTATATGGTGAGCTGGGAAGATACCCACTGTATATAAATAAATATTCACGTATAATAAAATATTGGTGGAAAGTAGCCAACAGTGATAATATTATAATCAAGGCACTATATCAGCAGGGTGTAAAGGGTTGTGATAATGGATATAAAAATTTGGTTGCAAGTGTTAAACAGCTTTTAGAAACTTATGGATTTGGTTATGTTTTTAATAGTGTGCAAGATTTAGATATTAAAACGTTTCAGAATATTTTTAAACAAAGAGTAATTGACAATTTTATACAACAGTGGCATGTTTCCATTGAAGGAAGCTCAGTTTTACTTAATTACAATTTGTTTGAAAACAAGTTTGAATATGAGTCGTATTTAGATATATTGCCATACTCGTACAGATGTTAATTTTCCAGAATTAGATTATCCTCGCTTTCCCTGAGAATTCAGACAGGTAGATTTGCTCAAAATAGATTAGCTCGTAACGAACGAATTTGTCTCAATTGTGATTCTGGGGACATTGAAGATGAATATCATTTTATTTGTATATGTAGATGTTTTCACGAACATAGGAAAAATAGTAAAAAATACTTCTATCGAAGACCATCAATGTTTAAATTTTTGGAAGTTCTGAAATCAACTATAAAAGACTTTGTTAAATTTATGTAAATTTATTCAGGAAATTTTTTGGAAGAGGAAAAATAACCAAATGATTAATTAGGGTGTTCATCCCCACTTCACTTCTTAATTTAGTGACGTGATTTTGTATTGATGAAAACTATAATTATGATATTGTTTGAAGATGATGTACTATGTACAAATCTAAATAAAAATATGTTCTGTTCTGTTCTTAAATTCGCCACCCCATATATTTTGTGCGTATATGTCTTGCAAATCGTATGCAGCAAACATAATTCGTTTATCTGATCTCTAACAAAAATGGGTAGGTTTTTCGTAGACCTACCCTCATTTGTCCATATTTTCACAAGGTTCGAACATTCAACCTCTCCTAGAACATTTTTTTTCCAGTACTCGATGCTGAGATATCAATCATATTTGATTGGACTGTCAACAAGGAACATTATGTAAAAAACCGCATCTAATTCAGGCTTCACATTTTTGAGTTATTAGCAAATCAGTGATTACATGCATAGCGCCCCCTAGTGGCTAAATCAGAAATAAAAGTGAAAAGTTTTACCATTTAGGCACAAGTTCAGATAAATTTGACTCCATGCCCAAAAAATTCATAGCTGTAGCTTTTCTCATCTGGCCGCTAGGTTGGCTACAAAAATGGGTGGAATTGGAAAAAAAACAACAACAGACGAAGAACAATAGGTTTTCGCCCTGCAGAGGCGAAAACCTAAAAACATTGTTGTTTTTTATATATACCTTATGAAGTTCAATAAATTGATATTTACCCAGACTGAGTCAAATTTTATACATGGATATTCGACGTAAAGGGTTAACGATTATTCAACGAAATTTAAAATCCGCGAAAAATTATGCCTTTTTGGATGATTTCAGATACTATCAAAGCAGCATGTGTCTGTTGTTTGTCTATATCAACAATGAAGCAGAGGTTGACGAGTACCACGTGGTGATTGCCAGCAATCGGGATGAGTTCTGGAGCCGCCCGACCGCCCCGGCACAGATGAAGGGAACCAGGCACCCATGGATCGGCGGTAGTACTGTTTTGTTTTCACACCCGTATTCATGATAGTAAGGATAAAATAGCGCAATTAAAATCGAGCACGGCACCACTCTCTCATATCCACATAAGCTTGTATATGGCAAAGCAAAAAAAAAAAAAAAAAAAAAAGAGAGAAAAAAAAACAACATGTTATATACAATGTATACACTATATATATATTTCCCTTTATAGAATATGTCCTCACTCATATTTTTTTAAATATAGGGATATAGGGATACAATCCTTTTATAGGGGCGCCGTGGTCCAATGGTAACGTATCCGATTACGGATCAAAAGGTTGTGAGTTCAAACCCCGTTGAAGGCAAGAACTATTCATTACCTTCCCAGGCGCAAGTACTGGTCTAACCCAGGAACCATCGAGAGGGATTAGTATAAGTTGTAAGAACTTGTTTACCAATCGACGTAAAATAAATGTTTAAATTAAATAAATCCCTTTATAACTGCGGGGTCAAAAATAACCGTTCTATTTTTGTTCGACATGAAGAATATATAGAGTTATTGCAGTCATTCATGCGTCAGCAATGCAGCTTGGTACAAGTTTTGTATGCAATCCACCATTAAGCTTTTATTCATGGTACTGTTCAGGGTATCAAACAACCCAAGTAGATTACTCTCGACTGTTGACTCTTTCATGCTTATATCTCAGTAACCAGGAATGGGATTGAGTTAAAACGTCATTAATAGAGGTACCAGACTGTTGGGTAGATTTTATTACAAATCATTGCCTGCCTTGACTATCCGATAGAAGATATCTGACTGAAACACAGTATATATATGTACATGTATATATATATATATACTACTCAAAGTTTGCTAAGCACCATCAGCTATTTTCCCGTAGCGTTGCATGCTTAGACAAGCGACTTTAAAGGCATGCTACATTAACTTTTACATTAAAACAAATCTTGCTTTTATGCAGAAGTATTGTTTATGTACCAAACTTACTACCAGTTACAAGAAATAAGCCTTTCGGATCCTCAATACTTGGAATTAATCATAATTAGAAAGTGCGAATTTTGAGAAAACACCTTAAAATTTAAAGTCAGCTAAAGTTAGAACTTTGATCTTCAAATATCTCTGTTTTCTAAATGGAATACTTTTAAGGATATTTGTGACGATGTTGGCCTGTTTATGGTCATTTTTTTCTGTATTGATCACAAGATTTAACTTCCATTTATAAAATGCCATTTCTTGCAAAAAACAACAACAAAACACTTTTGTGAATTTTGCAAATAATGACAGGAATTGGCTAAATCGTTGTAACTTTTTTTTGAGTCTCTTTTCTATCATTTTGACAAAACCTATGCGTAAAATTGATTGTCAGCTAACGCGTTCCTTTCAGGTACATAGCATAACATTCAGCATGTGTTTTCATGTGACTCTATGGGAAAATAGCGGGTGGTGCTTAGCAAACTTTGAGTTGTATATATATATGCTCGCCTATCACGGCCGCTTAACACCATCTCTTTCACAAATCACAGGATTTTAGCCAAAATCGATCTTGACCTGTATTTTGATATTACAAGTATATACTTACATACCAAACAGGAATTCAATATATGGCGTATCTCACATTATATTGCGTGGAAAAGGGTCATTTTACATAAAATTTGCCTATTAAGGGTGCATAACTCTACAACACATCAATAAATTGTACCCAAATCGAATTAAACCCTTTTTTAAATATCATATTCTTGCATACCAAATATGAAATCAATACATGGCTTAAAAAACCGCTGAATGAAATGTCTACGGACAGACCGTCAGACGCAGTCTAGACCATCTTTGATCTGGCCACTTTTCAATAAGGAGAAATGAAGACTGTAATAATATAGAGATGTTCCGAAAATCAACTATGGTACAGCCACGGACTATTTCACCAATACGATTCATTTGCATTCATATCGACCATAGAGTCACCTTTATGTTATGCCAAACATGTATCTGTAATTAGGTATTAAACAAATGAGATGGGATTGAGTTCCCTGTTTATGTCAGTATTTTCAATTATTTTACGGGGACAGACAAGTTTATTGGAACGTCGGTTATATATTGTTAAGTTAACACACGACCTAATAGTTCAGTGAACGTGAACTCTCCTTGTCTCTCTCTCTCTCTCTCTCTCTCTCTCTCTCTCTCTATATATATATATAGTGTGTGTGTGTGTTCGTTTTTTGTTTGTTTTGTTGGGTTTAACGTCCAATCGACAGTATTTCAGTCATTTGGAGACGATGTCTACTGCCACACTGCAGTATCACGCCGTTGACATGTGGCATGATACCACACCCAGTCACATTATTCTGACGCCGAGCCAACCAGTCCTGCAACTACCCTTATATGCTGTGCTATAACAGTTCCATTTTAAGACCTTGGTATGTCGCGGCCGGGGATCGAACCCACGACCTCCTATATAGTGTGTTTGTGTGTGTGTAAGTGAATACACCAAAGTATTTCTCTTATAATCATTGCTTCTCTCATTGTTGTCAAAATATATTTGGTCAATATATATTGCCTAAATATTTACATCTCTCTGCATTTTACACCACAATACGAAATGTTATTCTATATTAACTACACTCGTGTTTACATTATTTACACAACTTGGGGTTTCCTTTCCTTTTTGAATATCTATCATTCCTTATTTCTAAATTATATTACAAGCAAAGATATCTTTAATATATTTCAGATATTGACACTATATCACCATTCCACACTTGTATACACATGTGAGGAAGCCTTCCAGCTGGCTTGCGGTAGGTCGGTGGTTCTACCCAACAACAACAACAACAACAACAACAACAACAACAACAACAACAACAACAACAACAACAACAACAACAACAACAACAACAACAACAACAACAACAACACTTGTATACAGTGATCGCAGCTCTACATTTCTTAAAGTCCCATTATATTTCACAATGATAACATTTTCATGATAAAGATAAGATAAAAAAAAAAAAGATCTAACACAAATTATACCTAATGTGCCTATGTATTCTGTAAAATAACAGTTAATCGCATTCAGAACGATCATATAAGGTCATTTAGTATTTTGTATTGAATCAGATGTCAAAGTACTCTCTTTATTTACATTTTCCCGAGACTGTCCGTTATCGGAAATAATCAAAATTTAGAACCCGTCACCGAATAACATATTGTTTATCTGCTGTCATCAATTTATGTACTCGCGATTCGTTAACGGAGACATCGTCTACGGAAGGTCTATAGAAAACGTCAGAAAATTGACGAAGATATACTGATCATGTATTTTTTTGGGTAAACAATTAAATGCAATATGTAATAAAATATGTTTTTCTCATCAATGCATTGTAGAAATGTTGTCGTCAAAGAGTATGTACAGATTGCATCTCTTAAAGTCCCAGTATCTTACAGCTGTCAGAGCTAAATCCGAATGCACCTTCAGCATATATGCCTCTGTGTTTTCATCTCCGAAAGACCTGGAGAAATGCCTAATTTCAGGTGGCTGTCTTGTTCTATATGTAGCTCAAAATAACGTCAACAAAAAATTAGCATACAAGGGGTTTTTTCAAAAGTCCGTGGATTTTCTTCATATCTCCCCACATCCCGTGAACACCAAGACATCCGTGATTTTACGGAACAGTGTGTTTGAGAACACGCTCCACATTTCTCACTATATTGCCCTGTCTGATCAACTAAGGATTCCGGGGGATTTCCCGTATTCTTTCATTAAATATTATATGGGCTTCGTTAAACATTAAGAGATTAATCAAGCATCATTTGAGGTTTTGCTATTTCGAAATTTTGAAAAAACATAACTTTTCGTTGCAAATTCTAAGCTAAAACGCACTGGAGCTTAAACAAATCTGTAACCAACAATCTACCTGTCTCTCTGAATAATATACCCTGTTTTTAGAAGACTACTGGGTCCTCATTAAGTCAAATCTATCATGATAAAAAATGATCTATAATAAAATCTTCAGAATATATGTTTTTTTTTGTTGATTAACTGGTAATTGTGTATTAGTTGTCTTTTCCTTTAAAAATGATGAATAGAAGAAATTTACAAATTTACTAGTTCTTCTTTTGATCCTAAAGATACGAATTACGGATTCAACAACAACAACAACAACAACAACAACAACAACAACAACAACAACAACAACATTCGGCTCCCCATTTGAAATATGTAATTTTCTAACATTTATTGTCAGCTCTGGCGTATATTTTGATAAGACAAATACGATATGCTTTATTTTATGTATTATATTTTGTTGTATAAAAAATATTGTAGACTATGATCTGAAATAAAAAATAAAATATGTTCTGTTTGATCGTTAGTTAATTGTTTTGATGTTCACAGGTAGAGACCTGCAACCAGGCAGGGAGGGTGGTACATGGCTGGGCTTATCAGTCACTGGCAAATTCGGGGCCTTGTTGAACATACTGGCTCCCCACTCTCATGACAAACAAGGTAGAGGTGAGTGCGGTAGAAAGGACATGCAAAGAATCTGCTCTGGAATCGCTTCCAATGATTTGTTTAGTTCCACCGTACATGGCGGGGACTTAAAAGCGATTAAAAAGAGTTTAAGAGTATGTTTGTAAAACTAATCAGTCATATTAACTTACGAGGGTTGGCAAAATGATGTTGACAAGCTCCATAAGATTCGTCCTGTATTGAAAAAATGAAATACATATATTTATCACTGGTGGTTAGTTTTTTACGCTTTGAATTATAAATTACATCATGGTATATAATGATAAAAGTCATAGAAAAAAGAAAGATATTTCTGTAACCATGGTAACGACCAATCGGCTAGTGAGACGTGATGACATTGTAACAACGTTAAATGTCGCACCAGCGCTAAATGTCGCACTTGACGTTCTATGTCGCAAGGCTGACGCTAAATGTCGCAACCACCGCTATATGTCGCAAAACCTCCCGATATTATATGTTGTAAGTCTACTGTTGTACCTGTAACGCCAAATATCGCAAAAATTTGTCGCAACATCAGCGTTAAATGTCGAATTTCTTTTATAAGCACGCTTTTGTAATATTACTGACCTAATTTCAGCTCCCTACATATCCCGGAACAGTGAGCCAGGGTTTACCGGTATGAACCGGGCACGACCGTAAAGGCCCAGTCTTTACTGGTTCGGTTTTATATAGAGTGGGAGTAGATATGGAGTATATCTCACCGAAAAGTGATTTAATTAATATTTCACGAGTGAAAATCGCTTTGATGTTAGACAGATTTCATCTCTTCGAAAAACAAACATGTTTTCTCTCTATTTCATGGACACGACAACAACGGTGGTTATTGAATGAATAGTTTTGCAGGATAAATGATAAAGTCTTGTAGATTTTGTTCTAAGAAAAAGAATACCAAACACGCTATGTTCACAAAACAAAATTGTTATGCCTGTTTGAAGTTGTTTTTTTTTTGTTTTTTTTTTGCATTATTTTGGAGTCCGATAACATTTTAAGTCATTTCTACAAAACAATCGATTCCAAGTTAAAGAACTTATTTCAGTCAAGAAGATGAATACAAAGTTATATATATAATGTGGTTTCACTTAAAATGGGAGAAATACAGCCAATTTTCTTTCACTACAGTAGACCGGTGACAGTGATATATATTTCAATATATCACTTACTGCAAGTGCGCTGATGATATGAATTATTACTGATAGAACTTAGTATTTCACTGGTTTGCATGAAATAAGTTGATGTATCCCGGATCAGTGATGATTTGCCCTCCCTTTTTTTTTTTTTTTTTTTTTTTTTTTTTTTTTTTTTTTGCGAATTTGCCCTTAAAGTCCCCGTGAGATTTGACCTAAGGGAACTCCCTCTTACCCATTCAAAAGGGAAACAACTCGAATGAATATTAAGTGTTTGGCACTTTGACATCTGTGGGTCTGTCTGCTCTGGAACTAACTCCTCAACAAATTACCCGAATCATACGACCAAAAACCAAGAATCCGGGGGTAAACCAAACATTTACATGAACAAACATTCATTTATTAGCTCGATAAACACTTATATCATGTTTTAACTTTACAGTTGTGAAGCACTTGAAACAAAACATCAAATTTCCGCTTATATAGGATTGCGACATTGAGCGTTGATGTTACTACATATAAATCGGATGTGCATTTTTTTTTCGACATTTGGCGTTACAGATGCGACATATACCGTCAGGAGGATTTGCAACATTTCCCGTTGGTTGAGACATTTCACGTTGCTACAGACATTAGATTATGTGTAATGCAATAATGCTGAAATTCTGCGTTTTTATTGCATGCCAATGCAAAAAAGTAAACAACCAAACTAAACTACTAAAATGACTCTTGACGTTTGAGCGAACATTAAAGTTTGCAAATGACTCGACCAAAAAAATAAATAAAATAAATAAAATAAAAAAAAACTCCCGCAAACTGAACAGTAAATAATAAATAAAAAGATCACTGGTATACATATTTTAATATTTTCATCTCGGGCTTTATTTTATGTCAAAGGAATGTCAATTTTTCCATAAAATAAAAACCAGGGTCTTACATTCTATACTACTGACGGGCAAAAGAAACGCCCCAACGGAATTTGGCGTTATTTTCCTCATACCTATTGAATTTTTAGTGAAATGTAATCTGTATACATGTACATTGACCGACAATCATGGCAAAGAAAAAATCGTTCGCTTCTATTCTGCCCGATGTCCATTTCCGGTGGCTGCTCATGATTTCCACGTGCACCTCGTGTATGTTTACCACGTGGTGAAATCGATCACATTTTACACAGTTATATGTGCTAGTCGATCACAATTTCAGAGATTTTCTGATTAAACATTCGTATTTAAGAATGCCAAGGCTAAGTTCTGAAGAGAGAGCTCGCGTTTTGGCCATGCTCGAATGCGGGTGAACGCAAGAACAAGACGCCAGACGTTTTAACGTCTCGCGTTCGACGATTCGGCGTCTTGTTCGACGTGTTAGAGTTACGGGAACGTTTGCCGATCGGCCACGTTCAGGAAGACCTCGTGTGACGTCTGTAAGACAAGATAATTTCATACATCAACGTCATTTGCGTGAGAGGTTTGTGACGGCGGAATCGACGTCGCGTTTAGTAGTCGGTAATCGTGGTCGCCCAATAAGTCGTTATACAGTTAGAAGACGACACGACTGAGGGAACGCGGGATTACCTGCCGTAAACCCTACCGTAGTTTAGTTCTAACTTTACGCCACCGTCACCAATGTCTGATCTGGGTCCGCAACCATCGCGGTCAGCGTTGACAGAACGTGGTGTTCAGCGACGAGTCGCGTTTCAACTTATGGAACGCCGACGGGCGTATCCGTGTGTACAGGCGACGTCACGAACGCTACGTTGACAATTGCGTTGTCGAGAACATGGAATTGGGCGTTTCTTTTGCCCGTCATTTTATAAGATAACGATCGGTAAGTAAAACATTTTCCCTAAAATAACGACCGGTAAGTGTCCAATCTGACTAAAGTCATCTCCTATATATACGCTACGCTACATTACCGTAGGAAGATCTGTAATTTAGTCAGATTGGGTAAGTGTCACATTTCCATAAAATAACGACCTGTGTTTATTAAAATACGGATTGAGGTGGTATGGGCGGAATTAAAACACATTGTTACAATTTAATTCTAATATGCTAGATATTGAATCTGAATAGAAGAAAACGAATGAGATTGTAAATGCTTATCAAGGACGTCTAATAGTCTAGTATACTAGTCAAATATAATTTACAAAATTATTGTACTTTTGATGTATTATAAGTAACCATGTTTATACCTTTGAGGTATGAGCTCATATACCACACTGTAATTGCAAACCCCACGGGAGCGAAAATATAGAAGTTTTGCCTAGCAGGTGTAAAATCATTTATTTTTGTTTTATTAAATTTCGTTGATTATGTACCTAAGGGAATTTCGTAGGTACATTTATTCGTGGATCTATGTTCTAGAAAACGTGAGGTCTGTATAATATTCGTGGATATAACCCACCACGAAATCGACAAAAAAATTAGAATCCCATGAAATTTAATAATTTCAAAGTACATACATGCGTATATATATAGGGCTGCTTCATATTTTTAGGTACGTTAGTGTCAGATTTCCTCGAAGAAGAGTCCAACTGCAGTACCTACTTGACACACATTGCTGAACACGCTGTTGATTTCTATCCATTCCAACTGATACTTCTGGATGCAAGGTAGGGGTCAAGACGATAATGAAGCTGTGATGGTCTCGTGATGGTGTTTGATGTATAAAATGATATATCCGAAATATATGACACTACGATAACGTAGAGAAATAATTAAAACTGGACACATACGATGAAAACTTCATCGATACTGATCTTATAATTACCTTAACTTTATTATCTTTATGTAGGTCGTTCACAGTTGAGTTGAAGAGATAAAACAAGATACTTTTCTACTCTCCCTCATTAATGTTTGTGAATTTTTTGTTTTTTGACAAGTATCAGTTTATATTCACGGGAAAACGCCCCCTTTTTTTAAAACTTAAATCGGGAATTGCGGTTCAATATAGAAGACTGTTTTCCCGAAGCAGGTGCTTTTTGTACCTCGTGACACTGTCCCACACAAATTCCAGGTAGCAAATTTTCAAGTGTTATTTTTGTGAAGTGAGCGCATGCGCAATCAGTCATGAGACGACATACGGAAATATTCTAAATATAGTTTATTTTTTTATTTTTAGCTCTACTATTAAAAAACATATGAGAGCTATTGTAGTCACCCTTGCGTCGGCGATGGCTTTGCAGATTTCGTTTAAAGTTTTGCATGCAAGTTAATATCAACCTTATATCTCAATTACCATTTATGGCATTGACTTGAAAGTTAAGGAATATGTTCATGGGCATCAGACTACCAAGGTAGATAACTCTTGACTGAATTTGATATAAATTATGGTCCCTTTTTAACTAAGAATATTTGGTTAAAGTATTGCATGCAATAGAAATTTTGGTTAAAGTTTTGCATGCAACCTACTATCCAGCTTGTATCTCAATAACCACTCATGGTATTGACTTGACAGTTTATGAATATGTTTATGGGCATCAGACAACTAAGGTAGATAACTATTGGTGGAATATATAGCAACTTATGGCCCCTTTTTAAACTAAGAAATTTTAGTTAAAGTTTTGCATGCAAAGTACTTTCATGCTTTTATCTCAGTATTCAGGCATGCGATTGATTAGAAACATCTTTAATACATTTAGGGGTATAATACTATCAATGCAGATAACTCTTGATGGAATTACAAATTATGGCCCCTTTTTAACTTAGAAATTTTTTTGTTAAAATTTTGCATGCAAGGAATTTCATGCTTATATTTCAGTAACTAGGCATGGGTTTAATTTGAAACTTCTTATATGTTCAAAGGTATCATACTATAGTATGGCAGATAGTTTTTGACTGAATATAATGCAGATTAGGGCCACTGTTTGACATAGACTTTTTGGTTAAAGTTTTGCATGCAAGCTACTATCCAGCTTATATCTCAGAAATTGTTTATGGTAGAAAGTTTAGGAGTATGTTCAGGGGCATCAGAAACCCAAGGAGGATAACTCTTGGGCTGAATTTTAAACAAATTATGTCCCTTTTCTAACTTGGATACTTGGTTAAAGTTTTACATGCACAGTGTTATTATGCTTATGTCTCAGTAACAATAGGCATGGGATTAATTTTAGACTTCATAAACCTATTAAGGGGTATTAGACTATCAAGGTATATCATTTTTGACTATTATTATATACAGGGTATATGAAGGGCAATAATTGAAATAGATTTCATTTGATTTACCAAGAAGCATTTTGAATAGTCGAGCGTGCTGTCCTCTGACAGCTCTTGTTACATATAGGTTTAATACCGTCCGTAACGCTATTTCCTGTGATGGAGAAACCACCAAGCAATATTGCGTTGGGTGACCATGCGTCTGTTGACGGGTACTGATAGAGGCAGTCCCTGATAGAGGTTATAGAAACATATAAAGTTTTAAATCAAGTCCTTAGTCAATGACCATCAGTGAACGAGTTGCTTTGATATTATAGACCTGATACATTTTCGTGTTGTTTTTTTAAACTAAAATTACTTTGTTGATCCTTTGTCTTGATGTATTTTTCTGCAGCGACAAACCAGTGACCCTGCACCACCTAAACAGTATCAGTGGAGAGATCACAACACATCCATCAGGTGAGTCTTGGAACTGTTCATTTTTTCGGGTAGGGTAGGGAAAACTTATTCATAGTAATAGACATTGAAATAAACTAAATATCTAACGACAATAACAATAGATAAGTCAATAATTATGATAATTCATCAACATAACTATCACTTTAAATTCTGTTAAACATTGTTTATGTGTTTATGCGCATGCATCTGTAAATCAAAGCGCTGAAGGCACTGAAGTTGTGTATGTCTAAAGTGGAAGATGGTTTGACGAACTGCAAATATGCAGGGTAACTTAGCTTTTGCCAAATATCAAACTAATATCAAAATGATAAACGATTGTTCATTGTAGGCTATAGAAATAGGGAGAGTAAGAGTGGCGAAGTTCTAATAGTTAACAGTTAAAACAAATGGTGCGTTCATATTTGATTTCTTGTAATTACCATGTTAACGCAACGTTAAAGCGGAGTTATAGGCATTGCGCGAAAATTTGACCCCCGTTTATTAAATTAAATTTAATTAACAAAAGAAATACGACAATACTGTTCTCTTAGCACCATCAGCGCTTTGATTTGTACTACCGAGCGACGGCACAGTTTCTATTATAGATGCAAATCACTGATTCTTTACTGTGTCCTTAGTAACATACAGGTATATGTCATTTTATAGAGCAACAAATAACCCCCGGAGATACCTCTGATGTATCTGAGATAGTTTGATGTGATAATTAGTAAGTTACACGGATGTGTATCGGAAATCAAACTATCTATATGGACTATTGTAACACCATTAAATAACCAAAACCTGCACACCCACCATCCAAAATCAGGCACGAGCCACCTTTGCATCTAGAGAAACTATACTCCTCCGCATGGTAAAGTGAAAGTTACGCAACATCATAGGGAAAATAGTTCTTTTGTGCTTTTATGCTACATACAATTATTGTGTCTCGTAAATTTTTTTTTTTTTTTTTACTCAAGATTGAGTTTTTAACACGTTGGCTGAATTTCAGCATACATGTGTTGTAGAATTCTGTTCAATCGGTCGATCATTTATACAAAATGAAGAGGTTACTCGGTTTTAAATGTAGAGACTGGGACCCCCAGAATCACGTCACATACAACTAAAAATACAGAAGTGTGTTTGTCATAAAACAAAAATGTATGCTGCGTATCAAAAATATGCGTGCTTGAAAGGTCAAGGTCACGCTAGTTCTTAAAAATGTTTTGTTATTTTTAGGCTAACTCAATACAATCGAATGTAATTGGTAAAACTCATCTGATGAAACTTTCAGAAAACAATCTTTAATTATACGTTAATATAACGGCGCGAAAACGTATTCATTCTGATGACGTCATAAAAATATAGTTTTATCGCATTTCACGTGAAATGAATAAAACTATTAACGCTCTTGAATATTGTCATATCGCTGCAAAGATAACACAAGTAGAAATCATTAAAGTTTCGTGCATGAATACCCGTGTATTAGAGAAACTGAAGTTTATCAGGAAATGCACACATTTCAAGCTAAATTAGTAACATTGAATCATGGGATTTGTTTACACTTTTGTAACAAAGGATTTCATTGGACCGTTATTTAATCAAAGATCCCCGGCATCGACATACCAAACTCGTAAATTTGTACTGGTATAGCTCCCTGTCTTGGCGCTCAGCATATAAGGGTAGTTCCAGGACTGGTTGGCCCGGTGTCAGGATATTGTGACTGGTTTGGTATCATTCCACATGTCTAAAGCGTGATACTGCAGTGTGGCAAATAACTGAATTGCAGTCGGTGAGACGTTAAACACAACAAACAAACACACTAGAAGAGTTTTAATTTTGAGTTCCCGAAATGCCGCATGTCGCAGGCTGATCAGGTTTTATGCTGTTCGCTGCTCCTCAGTGGTCTGGAAATTAGGATTTTGTAATTAAATTTGGTAAGGTTTAACTGTGGTTTTCTGCAGATCAGGCTTTGTGTGATACCTACTGAGTGCGTCAAAATGAGTCTATATAAGGGAAAGGGTTAAGTCTGTCAACGAAGAGCAATAGCTCTAGTATTACTCAACATTGAACTGTATCAGTCGTAACGCTCAGTTGTGTAGAACAACTCACACACCATATTATGCTTTATGACAAACGCTCAGTTGTGTAGAACAACTCACACACCATATTATGTTTTATGACAAACGTTCAGTTGTGTAGAACAACTCACACACCATATTATGTTTTATGACAAACGCTCAGTTGTGTAGAACAACTCACACACCATATTATGTTTTATGACAAACGTTCAGTTGTGTAGAACAACTCACACACCATATTATGCTTTATGACAAACGTTCAGTTGTGTAGAACAACTCATACACCATATTATGTTTTATGACAAACGCTCAGTTGTGTAGAACAACTCACACACCATATTATGTTTTATGACAAACGTTCAGTTGTGTAGAACAACTCACACACCATATTATGTTTTATGACAAACGCTCAGTTGTGTAGAACAACTCACACACCATATTATGTTTTATGACAAACGCTCAGTTGTGTAGAACAATTCACACACCATATTATGTTTTATGACAAACGCTCAGTTGTGTAGAACAACTCACACACCATATTATGTTTTATGACAATCGAACAGTAGTCATTTGAATCCGATTGTCCGAATTTGAGCGTCAGTGAGTTTAAAAGCACGTTTTATCTTTCATCTCTAACTTTAAAGTTAGAAAATAAGTGTATGTATGGAATTCTGGATGTACTAATCGTAAGTTTAAATTGTGATGTTTTATTGTGTAAGCTTCAGTGATCATCATAGTGTATGTTATATAATTTCGTAAAGTGTTCATAAAAATTGGATAATTTGAATAAATCCATCCATATGAAATGATCATCATGGTCTCTCCCTGAAATCACTGAAATGAAATAGAACCTGTCAATACTATACAGAATATTAAGTAATCAAAGCGCAGAAGGCACTGAAGTTGTGTGTGTCTCAAATGAAAGAGTGCTTGAAAAGCTTCAAGTCGATCACAAGTATTCGGCTTTGATTCATCAATAAAATGTCCCGGGTGTGCACGGATGCAGGCGTGTACAGATCGATTTATAAAATTTTTTTTGATAAAATATTCAAAGCGTGTACACTTTGATTCATTCATAACATGTTCCAGGCAAATAATATAAAATGCTCCGTGTATGTGAAGATCCAGGCGAGTACATCTTTGATTCATTTATGACCTGATTTGCAGGCGTGTACATCTTTGATTCATTTATGACCTGATTTACAGACGTGTACATCTTTGATTCATTTATGGCCTGATTTACAGACGTGTACATCTTTGTATCATTTATGAACTGATAAACAGGCGAGTACATCTTTGATTCATTTATGATCTGATTTACAGGCGTGTACACTTTGATTCATTTATGTCTTGATTAACAGGCGTGCACATCTTTGATTCATTTATCATCTGATTTACAGGCGTGTAGATCTTTGATTCATTTATGATCTGATTAAGAGGATTTTACATCTTGATTCATTTATGACCTTATTTACAGAGGTGTACATCTTTAATTTATTTATGATCTGATTTACAGGCGTGTACATCTTTGATTCATTTATGACCTGATTTACAGGCGTGTAAATCTTTGATTTATTTATGATCTGATTTACAGACGTGTAAATCTTAGATTCATTTATGACCTGATTAACAGACGTGTAAATCTTTAATTTATTTATGATCTGTTTTACAGGCGTGTACTTCTTTGATTCATTTATGATCTGTTTTACAGGCGTGAACAGCTTTGATTGACTTATTGCATATTACAGCTGTGTATATAATTTAAAGCATAACTTACAGGATGTACAACTTTGATTTATTTATTACATTTTTAAAGCGTGTACATATTTCGATGTTCCAGGCGTGTACAGTTTTGATAACAGTATAGACAGTCTCAACACTCCATGGGAGAAAACAAAGGCAGGGGAAAAACAATTCAGACGGATTGTACGTGAAAACAGACAGACGGACGAAGAGAGTACTTCACGTCTGATCGGACAACTAGTGAATCTTCTGGATGATAAATCACAGTAAGGAAACATACATCCACAGGCGCAAAGTACTGGTCCAATCCAAGAACCTTCGAGAGGGATAGTAAAAGTTGTCAGAATAATCCAAAATCGGCATAAAATAGGAAATGAGTCTGAATATTTTATTCTTTGTCAGTCACTTTTCCCCCCAAGAATATAAAACCACGTTTGGTCCTAAATACATTAATAATAGGTCAACAGCATACTTCTCAAAGCGCACAATGCGCTGTCAAAAGAGTGTCAGTGAACTAGCTTTACAGGTTGATCTCGGTAGAAGCTAAGGTCATGTGACGCGATATTATTTTCCTGCAACTAGTATTAAGTCAGCTGAACTCGCCCTGTGATCACACGCAGTCTCTCAGTGCCTTAAGCACTCTGATTTGTTTAATAATGTTCCATTCATAAATTGCATTCCTAAGAAGGTAACTAACCTGATATTCTCAACCGCAATGCATTGATACGCTACTGAGCGCGTAGTGATACGAAACGGTGAAAATTGTTGAGGTAAATACGTAAATCAACAATGCCTACTTTTGATTTACGGCTATGAAAGACTGGCGGCTACCGCCAGTCTAATAAGGTTTTCATAAGATATCCAACATTGACTTATTTTCCGCGCTGTGTTTCAGTCCTATACATTTGTACTGACGTCTAATTTATTATACATAGGACAAGACCTCGAGGTACAGAGGCACCTAAGTAATCCTCACGTGAAATTGTCCAAATGACCAGACCGGGACTCAAACCCATGGGAGTGAGGGGCTTAGTGGTTTGAAAACATATTACTGTAAATCGTTCAAGTTTGTTGATGAAAAAATAAAACTCCAAAAATTTGAGTCCCCATGAAAATTAATGATTTCAAAGTATTGTATTTCAGAATAATTATATTCATGTAAAAGTGTTTCTATTTCAGATATTTTCCAGACCCCCAGCTGATCAAACAATCATTGGACGAGGGTCAGGACAGTCCACATTCCCAGTTGGATGTTATTCGACAGCGGAGTGCCAATTACGTGTTTTCACCTACAATACAACACGGGACAAGGTAAGTTCTGAGAGTGTAATTACATGTACGCCACCATGTTTGTTTCAATTCTCCTTTTTAATTTATAATAAGTCGACTGAGAAATTTTTTTTTTTTTTTTTTTTTTAACTTATCCTTTTAATCGTATGTATACCCCTTTCAACAGTCCCTGGGTCATACCTGGTTTGATCTTGGAAACATTTTGCCGCCTTTGGGTGTTAAACTTGTAACCATCTGGTTTGTAGTTAATTTACGTTCATTCATACAAATGGACCATGCCCTTCTGTTAAACAAATATGATGTGAATCTAATATGCGCGCGAGTAAGTGTTTTATTATAACTTTTCATTTCAAATTTGAGATTTTAAATATCGGAAGCCTCTGAAGTAATTTTGGAAATTTTCGTAATTTTCTTGTAGGGCAAATTTATTTTTCCGTAATATTTAAAAATCAGTTTTAGATACGAATTCCAATTTTAAAACTATGAAACATGTCATAAAAATGGAATGTTTATATATTAAAGCAGATTTGATTTTATTTAATCGATTTGATTCTTCATAAGTTTTTGTCTAGCCATAACCAAATGATAGTTCGCAGTTACGAAATAAAATAAGTATTTTGTAAAAATAAGTAATACAATACAAATGTATATGAGTGACACTAGTATAAGTGATCAGTGTCACTTTAGCGACTCAGTATAGAACAGAATGAACAAATGAATATATGCAATGCCACTTGATTCAGAAATAACAAATGAACGTGTGATATGTTACTTTTGGGTCTACGAAGAAAATGAAAGAGTTCAAACCAAGTTCCCCTGTTAGCACCAGACAATCAATCTATAAATATAAACTGTGACGTCACAGACCGGTGTGACGCATTGCCGGACAATGAAGTTGGTTTCTTTTCCATACACGTATATGCTGGTAAGAGTTTGTTCAGTTTCAATGAAAACTAAATTCAATGGATAATACATGTTCTCTACATACGACACAAATGGCATTATAGATTTTTCTGACACAGTTCTCTATTTTTATTTATACACAGGAGTTTGAAGTTCTGTCTTGAAATAAGTATGCTATAGTAAAAGATATGCCCCGTACATAATAATAAAAAAAAACCAAAACACACACACACACACACACACACACACACACACACAGATTGTATTTTAAATCACGTCATTCTACAGGAATGATTCCAAACTTTCTGCTCATTTTCCATAGTTTACAATTTGTCGTCGAAGCCTTTCGCTGACGTCACACAGTTGCAGCTTCGGGGGTAAATATTTAAATATTTTAATTTGTGATATAATGTTTTATTTTGTGATAAAATTGTTTATTATATTGCATTAGGTTTTTAATAAATTTAAAGTTATGCTGATTTTAAACATTTCATATATGCTATCTAATAATTAAATATTTGATAAAAAGGACTTAAAACTTGGGAAAACCCTCCAGGGGACGTTACTCTTACTTGCT
>CM037780.1:11990198-12040198 GCA_021229015.1 Solen grandis | reverse complement strand
CCATCCACTGAAACTAAATACACCTAAAATAAGGTAAGAATATCATGCGTAGAGCGTTTTAAAATATAAGTTACAACAGTGTCATAATAACAAATAGTAGTAAAGTAAAGGTGCCCTGATAAGATTTAAGAAGCAAACTGGGAAAATATCATTAAATACTAAACGTGTAAAAAACCAACATTAAAATGTTTAAATCCACAGTTATTAAAAGTACAATAATCGAGTTATTTCCATTTTAATGATCGCTATAGAATCGAACAAAGAAGTATGTTTTTAAGAGTTTTATTCATGATGACTGATTGAAAAGTATTATACCATTTCTTCCTTTTATTCCTTGCAGGTGAGAGACAGAAGAGGGGTTGTTATTACAGATACATTTGCTTTCGATTCTGTATCTTGAGGCGTTGCTACTATAGATGTTACTTACGGCTTTACTGCATTGGATAAATATTCTCTAAACCGACTGTAAATTTTAGTCGCTGACCGACATTTTTTCCTTAGAATGCAAAAAATAAAAACGCACCGAAAAAAAATGAATAAAAGTGTAAAAGATTTGTGACATTTTTTTTATAAAACAGGACTATAGAGAAACTTAATTATTGATTGACTTATGATTCATACATCACTTATATTGTATAACCTGAAAAGGATAATGCATATTCAAACCAAGTCAACAGAAACAATACAACTAATCTTTTTATTTGGCCTCACTAAAAAGTAAAAAAGACTTAATAGCTTATAGGTTAAGCTTATATTTTTCATTTACGCCATTTTACGCATGATAACCATAAAAAAGTCAGATCAAACTGAACGTATTTTAAATCTGAACAAATCACACCGTGTTGCCTTCTGAACAAGCTGTAGAAAACTTTATAAAATCTGATCATATTATAAACGCAAATTATGTCTGATGTTGAAAGGCAACACATATAATGATATGCAATAGCAGTGCAGTAGGATATGCAATGCATTTTTTATTACATACTAACTGAATAAAACTATTAACCGGAGTGTATTTTTTGTTTGTTCATTTATAACGTTTCTCAATGACTGAGTGGTTGTAGCTCCCGCCCCTCAAGTGGAACTTCATGTTAGATTCAAGGCGGCGATGTACCAAAGTCGTGTTGTTGTTTTTGTTGTTGTTGTTTGTTTTTTCAATGCCCGGAACATAAGTTAAGTTACAGAACCTTTGTCCCATGACCTGTTTACCCAGTAGCAGAATAATGTAAGTTTGTGTGGTACCATACCACTTGTCTAAATCATGGTATATCAAAATAAGAACTTATTAATGTTTTGCCCAAGGGTGGGGCCAGCGGGCATTCACTGGGTTTTTGACAGAATACCGTTTCCGACAGGCGGGACTTTGACAAACGGAATGATACCGGTTCATGGAAACAAACATTGGAAAAAATATAATTCGGAGATTTTGACCAAGTTACCATTGCCCTAAGGTGGGGATTTAAACACCAAAAACAAACTAAAAAAAGAAATGTAACTTAACAAAGATCAGCCCGCCCCGGGGTAAACATTGATAAATGCATAAGGCAGCAACATATATATCTTGTGTTGACAAAAAAAACAACAACAGAGTACTGCTGATTGGACATTAAACGTAGATAACGCGTTATTGCGCCCACACTATTACGAGAAAGGGAATATTTTTAATATTTGATGATGATTCTATAATAATCGGGTGATATGCATCACACAGATTAGTGTTGTATACACTATTACATAATCCTGCATTTTTGAATGCAAGTATAATTAACTATTCAGGTAACAACACATAATGAACAAGAAATATCTTTAAAAAAGATATTCGGCGTAGGATGAAAGAAAAACGAGATTTTCATTCATGCATAAATATACTTTAATTAAGAAACTTATAAATGGAAATATATGCAAAACACATTTCAAAGACTCTAATGTAATGATAGGTTATAAAAGCATTGTTGTAAATAATTGTAAAAAACATGTCTAATTTTGGTAGTGAACAATGATGAATGGCAATGTTTTTAACAAGGTTTATTTTGCAAATAAGAAAATAGTCCACGAGATGTGTACAACAACAGGAATGTAGCAAAAAAAAAGTACAATTTTAAAATAATGTCTATATATATTCAAAACAAAATGTACAGTAAAGAATGACTAGACTATTATACAAAAGACACGACTGACCATTATCGTAAACAGGCTTACCTGCACCATAAAAAATTGTAAAATGATTAAAATCAGAATATGAAATGATTTGATATAACAAATATTTCAGAGTACCTCCAAATGTTCTTATTTAAAAGCAGTGTAATGTTATAAATTATCCTATGAACTATAAAAAAATCTATGATAATCCGCTGCATAAAACCTAATTTAGTTCCAGGCTGATCATGTAATGAGCAGTTATCTGCTCGTTGTAGTTAGGACATACAATTTTTTCTTCACCTTTATTTTATTTCTTACTGACAAAAGCTTGTTAAGGTCTGATTTTATAAGTTGTAAAATGTATCAAAATAGTTTATACAGGCATATACATTAATGATCAGCACCTTAAAGCATAGATTCATTGATAAAGGAAGTTACAATAAACAAGATAGCCATGATGGCCCTGAATGACTCGCCTGGGTATCACGGCTACAATTTTATTTTTTTTTTTTTTTTTAATATAAAAAATAGACAATAATTCTAGTATAACTTAAAAATATTTTACCCCTGATGCAGTGGTGCGAAATTTTATCACCTGAAGTACATGGTTTCATCAATAAACTAAATACCTAAGATCTAGACGACATAGTTTCAAAAAAGAAGAATGTGAATGTTTATCCAATATATGTCTATGTAAAATAACTGTCCCCTGGGTTGTGGCCGTTTATCTTTCGATATGTTCCATTAGACAATGCTACATGCCAAATATTTAAGCTGTAGCCTTTCTGGTGTTACAGAAGATTTTTTAAGTGATCCCATTTTAATCTGGAAAAATAAGTGACTCATTTTTTTTTTAAATTGCCAGTGTATGTGTAATTTTTTAGAAGAGTGTTTTAAGTTTTACCCAGGCTATTCATTTAGACTATAATGCCGATTACAGCCCAGTAACAAAATGGCAATTAATGCAATTGCAGTACACTGAAAGCCAGCAGCATTCGACATAATTTGACCCTGGTGAAAGCGTCCATTAATAATTCTTACCATTTTTGTAGACGTTTTTCCGCTTCGTAAATATTATTCTTCCAGTCTTCTAGAACATTCCGAGGAAAAGCGCGCGAAAGACCGACGCACAACAAATTTAGTACGCTCTAGAAATAGTTCAGTATTTTTTCTATGAAATATACTTATTTATAGACGGTAATACAAAAAATTATATCTGTAAATAGGCTTGTTTGATATTTGTTCATATCATTATTGCATATGACAATTATAATATAAAAGCGTTATTAGTTGTTTTGGTTTTGGCGAATTAATTTTCAATGAGAGCATCTCGGCAGGCTGGAAGAATTCAATATATTTAGTAATTAAGGGGTTTCATGTCATAACACGGTGGAATTCTTTTTTGTTGTTTTAAATCATTTTCACAAAGTAGCATTCCTCAATTGATGGAAAAGGATTGTATTTAACTTACTGAAATCACTTTCATGTTTACATCAAAAAGAAAAGTAATAACACCAAGCTAAATGATATATACAAGCTGCATCCCTTATTTACAGTAATTTTATAGTCCATAACGATGCGTTAACCAATAACAGGAGTCCTTTTATTCAGCTTAGAATTATTTACGGCTGTTAGCGTACATTTGATTGGTTTAAGATGCGAGTTGAAATCGAAATTATACAGCTACGCCGAAAAAAGATGAAGAATGAGAAAGAAAGATACGAATAGAAAAACGGGTAAATGTCTCGGGTTATTCAACTATAAAATTGGAGGGAAAGGTTGCCATTCCGATCTGCTTTAGATTGAAAGAGTTAATATTTGACGTATAGGATCTGATTCAATGGGTATATTATCGTTTCATTATGATATCGTCAAATACTCCGTGTATGTTAGTCTGGTTCCCGACTTACTATACTTCAGTAATAAGGGGATTCCCCAGGAAGGCAGTACTCCAGTCAGTCATATAGCGACGTCCAGCTAATTACAGGTGAAGGAAGACCCCGCATGCACCGACCTACAGCAAGCCAGCTGGAAGGCTTCCTCGCATGAAAATCCGAATGACCCTGCTGGGATTCGAATTTCGAACTCACGCGATGAGGGGCTGAGTGAGTGTTAAAGTCAGCGACTTTACGCTCTCGGCCACGGAGGCCCCCATTTTCTTTCTAAAATTCGGTAGAGTATTATGTATAATTCTGGAGTCGGGACATAAAATACTTTTCTTAAAAAGAATTTTAAAATATAAACAACTAAAAATGCTATTTAGAGTATAATTCTTTAAACGTAAAAATATGAACGACCTGGAAATGAACATATGGCTATAAACAAACTAAAACGACAAGACTAGAAATACGCGAATAGAAATGGACAAACATAAAAATAAACCTAGATATGGACTACCTGAAACTGGACAAGCTGGATATCCATGCATAAATCGATAAACTAGATATGGGCAACCTAGAAATCATCGTTGAAAACCCCGGCTGACTTATTCTGTTCACTGCATGACATCAGATGGCCGTGGGTATGCCTAGGAATCGGCAATTATAGATATGGACATTTTTGAGATGGACAACCTCGATATATCCAGATATCGATAGCTTGAAAATGGACAAGCAATATATAGACGCCTACATATGGACAATCAGGGTCTCTTTAATACTAATGTGTATATAGAGACCCTGGGACAACCTAACTAAGATATGGGTGGTCTAGGGCCAAGATTGGACAACATAGAAATGGGCACCTTATATGGACGAACAAATACGGTCTCATGGTACCACGTTTTTAATTTTATTTACTCATATTGGGATAATCAAAATCCATCCAATATGGTCTGTAAAATACACTTACACTAGCACTAAATCGCAGAATTGCAAGTTTCATTATTAATATTATAAATATTGATTATCAAAAATATCCACGTACGATTTTTTTTCTCCGGTACTGTATATTAAAACATGGTAAGGAACGGAATCTGACATCCCTCGATTACGGACGTCGTTACTTTTGTAAACAAGCATTTCCTGTGCACGGTTCGATCAATTTGATATGCTATAACGAATCATTGACAAAAGTCATCCTTAACGAAGTAATAACGCGAAATATCAACAATTTGTACATTTTCATAAGTTTGCTCCATTATCAAAATTCGGTTTTGGGTGGCGTATGTTGTTGTTGTTGTAGTTGTAGACGTTAAATTGACATCGACAGATTGAGGGAAAATGCGTGCGTAGATGTTTTAAATTATCCAGTCAGACAAAACAGGAAGTTGATAGTGGAGTACAAATTGTTGACATTTGGTGTCATTACTTTTTGACAGTTATTCGTTATTCCATGTGTTACTTGAATATCAGACTGATCGAGCCGTGCATAAAATAGTAGTGGCAGCATACATCCTTTCAAAGTTACGACCTCCGTATCACAAGAAGATACTTTAGAGGTAGGTATTCACATCTCTGGTAATCAAGTCATGTCAGATTCCGTTCCTTACCATGTTCAATATACAGTAAATATACAACAGGGTTCCCAAAAAATGAAAAATCAAAATTCCCTGACTTTTCCCTGACCAAACTCAAAATTCCCTGACCAAATAAAGCGCAAATCCAGCGGCAAATACGGCTATTCCAAAACTAAGTTACTTCTAGATATTTTTTCTTATTTTCAAACATGAAATGATGCTGTGCCAGTTGGATGCTATTGGTAACTTATTTAATATTATGCAAATCTGAAAATTGAAATTGACTGAATAAAGCTAAATTGAAGGAACTGCCTTAGCCTTTTCTTATTATAATCCTCCTGCTGTTTGGTCGACATTCCTTGATTGTAAAATTCCCTGACTTTTCCCTGAATTTTTCTGAATTTCCAAATTTCCCTGACCAATTTCAAATTTCCCTGACTTTTCCCTGACCGTGGAAACCCTGTACAAATGCTCAAACCACACTGTCATCAGGAATGGTTGTAAAGTGTACTTGTGTTTTTCATTTCTGACCCTTCACAACTGTGGGATTGAGTCCCGGTAGGGTGACTCTGTTTGTACATATGAGGAAGCCCTTCCCAGCTGGCTTGTGCTGTGCTGGTGGTTCTACCTGGGTATCTCTCTACATTTCCAGTTTCTTAGTCCTTAAGGTAATCCATCATTGTGATCCTGGTCAATCAAGTGCTCATGGAATTTCTATAGAACATGCAAGCCTTTCAGTAAAAGAGCCTATAACTCCAAGTCAATGGATACTTGCATCTGCACTGAAGTCTTTTTAAGATTTTGAAGGAACCTGATTATTGTTCAATGATGGATGGATTACCTTAACAGGACATCACTATATGACTCATAAATAGTTGCAGCCATGGTAAACTCCAGCACAACAAATGTTTATACAATTGTGGTGAAAAAAAATAATATATCGCTTCAGGTGGAACACATACAACAATACATTCTCACAAAAATCCTCATTTATTTAACATTTTTACAGAAAACTCAAGTACACAGATGAAAATCTTAAGTATATATATATGTATATAAGACAAATACACAAATATCCTGATAATATAAGTTAATAATTGTATGTTTAACAAATTTAATTCAATGATATACTGGAAGATTCTAAATTCAGCAGAAAAATGAAAAGGTGAAGAACTAAAAAATGCCAACTTTGATATATCATTGTAAAACCTTCTTGGTCAAATTAAAAATAAAAAAAGAAATTTAATCAATGTAAAACAAAATTTTTTGGTTGATGTTCAAAAGTTAATTGTGAATTTCAATAATTTGATAATTAAATGAGATATGCAATATTCTGACTTACCATTAATCAAGACAGTACAATAATACATCATCATATAGGTAAGCTAACTCCAGTTTGATCCATTACTGTAATGAAATTTTGCTAAAGTTTAAACATTTCTTAGCTAAATTAAAGAGTCTATATAAAAATTACAGGACTATCCCTGGTGGCCAAATGGTTAGAGTCTCTGCTTCTGGAGCAGTCCCTGACTGCAACTTCTTAAGTTGTTAAAATGGTACCAGCATATATTCCAGGTATTTCCAGGACTGATTGTGCAAACGATAATATGACTATGTGTGACACATGCCACATGTGTACAGTGTGATACTGTAGTGTGGCAACATATAAACACAGTCCCCAAATAATTCATATACTATTAATGGGACATTTAATCTAACAAACAAACAAACAAAATAGACTGCATTGAATAAGTAAGTGGCAGTCTGTCCAGTAATAACAACTTCTTTGAGATGTTTAAATCACAACACAGTCTTTTTGTCAATTGGGAAAAACAAGTTCTTACAACTTATACTAATTCCTCTTGACGGTTCAAGGGTTTGACCAGTACTTTCCACCTTGGAAGGTCATGAAAACTCCTTGCCCTCATCAGGATTTGAACCAACAACCTTTGGATCCGCAGTCAGGTATGTTACCACTGGCCCATTATTATACTGTTTAACTGCATTTTAAACCACTACCTCATAGAGTCTCATATTTACACATAGGAAAACAGAGGAGACCCAGACCAGGTTGCTCCTTCCAGGAACTGTCTAATCAGAGTCTCCTCTATTCGCTTATATAATACTGTAGTTCACATTCTACACAGTGGCAAAGGAAAACCCATTGTTTCATAAACACATGTACCATTTAAAGTTCAGTAAATAAATATTCATGAAGTCATAAATTTTTACATGAATATTTATGTAAAGGGTTTAAAAAAAGCAGAAGTTTAATGAAAAATATTACACCAATATGCACAACTCCACATCAAACTATGGGGTAAGTAAGGGGGACAATCCTTTCAATGTTTTACTGTAGTTAACATATAGAAAATATTTCAAATTATCCCCCTTTTAGGATATATATATGTTTATAAAACACATGCATATACATGTACTCATCTCAAAAAACTTATTATATTTAAAAAAATGATACATAAATAGCTTTAATCACAAACATTTATATTATTTTACAGGCACATTGCTTTTCTATTATAATTCTTCACAATATAATGCAAATAAAAATAATTCATTCCATACATAATATTCAAAAGATTACACATGCATTTAAAGAGGTAACTCTATTTTAAGACTTGTTCAACAAAACACTGACACAAAAAATGCCAGCAGGAGCTTTCAACAGAAGGTGACAATTACCCCTACTGAACCATCTAGACTCAACTTTTTTTTTAAATTGGCATGACTAAAGAAAATCACACTAGAAACAAATTTATGGAATAAAAAATGGGGGACTCCATGCTACTTTTTATCTGCCCCTGAAAGTGAGATTTTAGTGTTTTTTTCTGTCATTTTCAGGGGCAGATAACTCAATAGCATGGGCTAGCAACACCTCATTTGATTTCAACTCCATGTTAGGTACTATACACCCTATCAATTTGTAACAGTCATAGAAATTCTATGCATAAGTTTTTATACTTTAGTCACAAATGCAACATATAAAAAATAATTTTTTTCAAGAAAAACGCTGTATAGTTATTTGCTGAAACATTGTGAGAAATTAATTGGATGGAATTGTTTTAAAATTTGCATAATGACTAAGACTGAAACAACAACCAATAATGTAAAATAAAATAAGGTATCAATAGGCTTAATTTTGAGTTATCTGCCCTTAGAAATGACATAAAAGAGCCAAAAATAATATTCAGGGGCAGATAACTCAGAAAGTAGCATGGAGACCCCCATTTTTTATTCCATAAAATTTGTTTCTAGTGTGATTCTCTATAATCATGCCAAGTTTGGAAAAATTCTGTTGGCTAGTTTTAATTTTTCTTCTTTGTCTATATACATGTAGTAAAATGTATTGTGATATACGCCTTTTTAGGTTAAGTAGTCCAAGACGTAGCAAAAACCATTACAGGGACTCTACCTTAATACAAGAGGACCATAGTGGTCCTAGATCACTCACCAGGGTATATAAGTTTAAAACAAATCAAGTCACTTGATTTTACCTGATTACCTTCAGAACCAACCAGCTTCAAATTTTAGAAATGAAGAATTCTTAAGTTAGGGAATAATTTAACCATCTGGAGCCCTCATTATGCAAAGGATAAAAAACACTTCGGAAAGTACAGTACAGGGCTATCAAGAGACCATTTATGCCAAATGAAACTAACTTCTGTCCATCAGCTTTATAAAAGAAGATTTTGAAATGTTTAATATTGAGTATATAAGGAAATAAGATTCATTTATCAAGGGATCAACTTTATTTTAGCAATTATGGTAGACAGCCAGGAGATGGCCATTTGTGCTTCATGAAATTAAATAAGGTCATTGGCTTCATAGAAAGAGAATTTTGAATTTTCCTATATAGAATATACATGTATAAGGTAACTAGGCAATTCACTAGGGGCCTCATCTTTCAAGGGATCATTTTTTGACAGCCAGAGGATGACCATTTGTGCTTCATGAAATTAAATTATTAAATAAATTAAATCTCTGGTTTCCAAGAGAAAAGATTTTTCAAATTGAAATCGTGTTGGTTGCAATAGTAACCAGAATTCTGCATGGATCAAGTTTAATTTAGCAATTTTTTGAGGCTCACCCAAGGATTTCATGACAAGTTTTATCAATTTCTACCCAGTGGTTTCAATAGACGTCTATTAAAGCAAACTGATGGCAAAGGACCAAGGGTGATCCCAATAGTTCACTTTTAACAATTTATGCTCTAGCAAGCTGAAAAGCCAAGGGAAAAAACTCTGGATAGAGCACATTTAGGTTATATTAAAGATATTTTATTGGAACTGTTTTTAAAGTTATTGAATATGAACCAAAGATTTCAAAGCAAAAGGATATTTAACTCTTGAAATAATCAAGGAAGAGGGATTTCACTATTGCTGAACATTTTGGCCAAGAAATAAGTGTCTCACTGCTTACTTCCTTGATCCTTGAAGGCCTTAAAGTCCTTAAGATATTATAACTTTTTGTTGAACAGAATATGACAATGCACGATAAAGCCCCCACTTTATTTTCAGTCTTTCAGTCACATAGCCATGTCCAGCTATATAACAGTAGAGAGAGACCCTGAGTGCAGAGAACCCTGGGTAGAACCATCAATCTACCACAAACCAGCTGGAAGGCTTCCTCATTTGAAAAATGTGCAAGAATGTGCAAGGACGCGAACCCACATCGATGTTAAGTTAGCAGCTTTACCAACTCGCACACAGAAGCCTCTCCTTCTATATGCTGAATATAAAATAGAAATGTATTCAGTCAAACCTGTATCAACGGTCTGATAAAACTCTAAACAAGAGGGCCATGATGGCCCTGGATCGCTCACCTGGTATCATTAGGCTATGTAAAATCAAGTGACCCCTGGGGCAGAGCCAATTTTGACCCCAGGGTCATGATTTGAACAAAGTTGGTAAGAATCGACTAGACAATGGTACATATTAAAAATCAAAAGGCTAGGCTTTGTGGTTTCAGAGAAGAAGATTTTTCAAGTTTTTTCTATATAAGCCTATGTAAAATCAGGTGACCCCTTGGTGGGGCCAAATTTGATCCCAGGGCCATGATTTGAACAAACTTGGTTGATCTACTAGACAATTTAAATGACCCCTGGGGGGCCAATTTGACCCCAGGGTCATGATTTGAACAAACTTGGTAAGAAGTCATAAGACCATGCTACATACTATATATCTAAACCCAGGCCTTGTGGTTTCTGAGAAGATTTTTTTTTTTTAGCCTATTAAAATCAAGTGACCTCTGGGGCGGGGCCAATTTTGACCCCAGAGTCATGATTTGAGCAAACTTGGTTGTGATCCACTAGACAATGCTACACACCAAATATCTTAACTCCATGCTTTGTGGTTTCTGAGAAGAAGATTTTTCAAGTTTTTTTCTATATTAGCCTATGTTAAATCAAGTGACCCCTTAGGCGGAGCCAATTTTGACCCCATGGTAGAGAGTCATAAGATCATGCTACATACCAAAAATCAAAAGGCTAGGCCTTGTGGTTTCGGAGAAGAAGATTTTTTCAAGTTTTTCCTATATTAGCCTATGTGAAATCAAGTGACCCCTGGGGCGGGGCCAATTTTGACCCCAGGGTCATAATTTGTACAATCTTGGTAGAGAGCCGTAAGATCATGCTACATACCAAAAATCAAAAGGCTAGGCCTTGTGGTTTCGGAGAAGAAGATTTTTTAAATTTTCATTTTTAAAATCTATTTTTAGCTCCTGTGACCTACTTATTCACCCAATCAAAATAATTTGAACTACTTTGATAGAGGTCATAATAAGGATGATTCCTGTGAAGTTTGGTCAAAATCCATCCAGTGGTTTAGGAGGAGAAGTTGTTTAAAGGAAAAGTTGACGCAAGATGCACACACGGACGGACGGACGATGGACGCTGGACAAAAGGCGATCACAAAAGCTCACCATGAGCAGCCAACCTGTGTACAAAGGCCAGAGACTGGAGTCCAAGCATTGAATATATAGAGAATCTAACCTCTAAATAACAGACACTTCCAGAAAAAGATCAGTTTTTAATTTCCCTTAAGAGGCCTTGTTTACAGGTTTTAATGTACATGTATATATTAAAAAATAAATAGTTCATATTAAATTGTACACATATTTCTGCATATATTATCCTTGATCTTGGATCTGGCTAGTTTCACAAGATATAACAAAACACAAACCAGTGTATTATGAGATAATAAATAATCCATTAAACGGGTAGATTGAAAAAATATACAGAAACTTTCATATGTTCATAACGCCAATACTACACTCTATACTGTCCATTGTGTTTTTTATACATTGCTGTGCTCTTGCAATAGAATAAAACCATTTATCACATCATCTGAAAAAGACTATAAAGCTGAGTTTGAATTACCCAGGGTGAAGTCCTTTATCAGTGAGGTCCACTTTGGGTTGGCTACATCTACTGGGGTTTCCATAGTCCTCTCCTCATAATGGAC
Source organism: Solen grandis (assembly GCA_021229015.1). Lineage (NCBI taxonomy): Eukaryota > Metazoa > Mollusca > Bivalvia > Adapedonta > Solenidae > Solen > Solen grandis. Next base: position 12,028,126 of record CM037780.1, on the reverse strand, counting down.
ACGCCCTTTCCGATCTATCAGAATCACTGTGTTGGTCCTGGACAGATAAATAAAACTGTGACATACAAAATTGTTTTGGACAGATAGAGCAAACTGTGTCAGAAAAATAATGTCCTTAACAGATAAAGAAACAAGAGGGCCATGATGGCCCTGAATTGCTCACCTGATTAATATTGCCTTCATTGCCTTTTATTAAACAGTCATACTGAATACAAAATCCATGCAGAAATACAGCATAATAATCATAACTGCACACAAAAACTGTACCTATCGTCCAAATTTAGATGGTCAAAGCTATAAAATCAAGTGCAGTGCGGGACCAATTAACATCCAAGAGCCATTATTTGAACACTTGGTTCAGGTCCACAAAGCCATGTAACATACAAAATATCTAAACCCATGATCTTGTGGTTTTTGACAAGATCTTTTAAAGACTCTCCTATATAAGTCTAATCTAAAATAAAGTGACACCTGGGGCGGGGCAAATTTTGACTGCAGGGCCATGATTTGATCAAACCTGGCACATGTCTATAAGGCCATGTAATACACCAAATATCTAAACTCCAGGCCTTGTGGTTTCTGACAAGAAGATTTTTCTAAATTTTCCTGTATAAGCCTATGTAAAATCAAATAACTTAAGGTCTGGGCCAATTTTGAACCCAGGCCTAATGTGAATAAAATTTATAGTTGTTCATTAGTCCATATTACATACAAAATATCTAAACTCAGGGCCTTGTGGTTTCTGACAAGAAGTTTTTTCTAGTTTTCCTATTTAAGTCTATGTAAAATAAACCCCGGGCCTTATTTGAACAAACGGAGATCATAGGCCAGGTTTCACATCCACTAGACAATGCTACATACCAAATATCTAAAATCCAGGCCCTGTGGTTTCTGACAAGAAGATTCCGGGGGGCCAATTTTGAGCCCAGGGCCATGATTTGAACAACTTGGTAGTGGTCTACTAGTCAATGCTACACACCAAATATCTAAACTCCAGGCCATGTGGTTTCTGACAAGAAGATTTTTCTAGATTTTCCAATGCAAGTCTATGTAAAATCAAGTGACCCTGGGGTGGGCCAATTTTGACCCCAGTCTCATGATTTAAACAAATCTGGTAGAGGTTCATAAGACAATGCCACACACCAAATATCTAAGCTCTAGGCTTGCGGTTTCAGAGAAAAAGATTTTTTAAAGATTTCACTTTAAAAATCTATTTTTAGCTCCTGTGACCCAGATATGCAACAGACCGGAACCATTTGAGCAATTTTTGTAGAGCTTAATGCAAGGAACATTACAGTGAATTTTCATCAAATCTGGCCTAGAGTTAAGGAGGAGATGTTGTTTAAAGAAAATTGTTGATGCCGGACGCACAAAACGCACGGACGACGGATGCCGGGCAAAAGGCAATCACAATAGCTCACCATGATCATGTTGTGCTCAGGTGAGCTAAAAATTGTCATAAAAAATGTATAAATATATTTCTAACATAGCATAAAGAAAACTGTGTCAGACCAATTTGTACTGGACAGATAAATAAAACTGTCAGATAAAATTGTCCTTTTTTTTTTTCTCTCATTGGCCCTACTGGGTCGGTCAAGTCACAGAGATGAACATCATGGTGATCTTCAGATCCTCCAGGTCACCATACAGGTTTTGGTTCCTTGGAGTGTCTGATGGCCATGTTGCTGTTCTTTCCTGATGCCGTTTGCATCTTTGAGGATGTGCTCTGTGATCTGTTGTTCTTCACGACATGGACAGAGTGGTGATGGTACCAGCTTGTACTTCGTGTACATGTTTGACTTGACTTGACTATTTGAGTTTACGATCGCTTTGACAGTATTTCAGTGATATAACGATGTCCAGCTAATTATTGGTGGAGGAAGACCCCAAATGCACGGAGGCATTCAGGTAGAACCTTCTACCTACCACAAGCCAGCTGGAAGGCTTCCTCACATGAAAACCCGAATTACCCTGTTGGGAATCGAACCCACTCGATGAGGGGCTGAGTGAGTGTTAAATCAGCAACTTTACCCTCTCAGCCACAGAGGCCCTTGTACATGTTTGAATTCAGTCTGTTGTAACCTGATTGCAGTCTGATCATGACAACTTGCTCTGACTGATTGATGATATGCATCTTTTTCTTGTCAGTGCCTTACCAGTGACTTAATAATGACTACTTTTTCATGGTAGCTTACACTTGTGTTGGGCTGTTCAGACTGCACTCCAAGTTTTGCTAGTTTGTCTGGCTTTTCATTTCCAGGAATACCACAATGTGCAGGTATCCAATGGAGGGCAACACTGCATGTTATACTCAACTGGTACAGTGTTGCTTTGGTGTCTTGGTGTTGGACAGGGCTTGTATAACAGATTGAGAGCTTGTGAAGAAGACAACACATGAGCTCTTCTCTATAAGGTCTTCGACTATGGATACAGCTTCCATGAGTGCTTCTGACTTAGCTTTGTAATTGCTGCAATATTTTCCTGCACTAGCTGTTTTCATACAGCCATTTGGGCATTGTATGAAAATACCAGCTCCCCAGTCTTTGATAGTATCAGTTGCTGATCCATCTGTGTACACATGGATCCATTCCTCTTGGGGTGTACTCTTGTTGATCATAGCTAGAGTTGCAACTTTCTTGGTATGGTCATCCTCCTCTTTCTTTGGTTCTAGGTTAGGAATCCGGGTGGGGATTGAAACTGCAGACAGGTCATTTTCCCATGGATCTGTGAAGTCAGCCATACACAGGGGAGTAGTCTCACTGCCCAAAGGTGGATGTTCTCTTCTCAGCCTTTTGGCCTTGAGTCTGTTTTTTGTTAGATCTTGCAGCCTGTCTTTCATGGAGTGGTCTGAAATTGTCCTTGACAGATAAAGAAAATTGTGTCAAACAAACAAATATTGTCCTTCATAGATAAAAAAAATCTGTGTCAGGTGTCAGACAAATTATGTCCTTAATAGATGAAGAAAATTGTGTAAGTTCTAAGTTTGAAGGCTCTTTTTCATGACCTTACCAGGAGCATAGTACTGATCCATAGAGGACCCATCGAGATGGAATGCATAATTTGCAAAAACTTGTTTCCCAGTCAAAAGAAAACAAGAGGGCCAAGATGGCCCTGTGTCGCTCACCTGAGTAAGATGGCTGTGTTAGGCATAATGACAAAAAATCTGGCATCTAAAGTGTTTTTCTAAGAATTGACTTAGTGACCTACACTCCATGACACAATTTCAAACTCATCCAAGATATCATGTAGACTAACATCCTGACCAAATTTCATGAAGACTGGGCCAAAACTGTTGCCTCTAGAGTCCTAACAATGTTTTTCTCCCAATTTCAAACTCATAAAAAACCGGAAATTTGAAAATTGGGCCAAAACTGTGGCCTCTAGAGTGTTCACAAGGTTTTTCTAAGATTAGACCTGGTGACCTAGTTTTTGACCCCACAAGACCCAATTTCAAACTCATTTGTGATATCATGTAGACAAACATCCTGACCAAGTTTCATGAAGATTGGGTTAAAACTGTGGCCTCTAGAGTGTTCACAAGGTTTTTCTAAGATTTGACCTGGTGACCTAGTTTTTGACCCCAAATGACCCAATTTCGAACTCATCCGAGATATCATGTAGACAAACATCCTGACCAAGTTTCATGAAGATTGGGCCAAAACTGTGGCCTCTAGAGTGTTCACAAGCAATTGTTGATGACGAATGACGGACGACGCACGACGGACAAAAGGCGGTCACAAAAGCTCACCCTAGTGCTCAGGTGAGCTAAAAAGGAAAACATCAAGTTAAAGTTGTATTTTCAGGAGTGTACCTTGTCCCATATTGTATAGAGGGTGAAAACACGTTGAGTGCACTTCTCTCCTGGAAAACATCAGTGTCTGTGAAATAGCCACGGATCTGGAACTGCTTTGTAAGCTGAGGGTCCGGCAAATGTCTGTAACAACAAATTCTATGTTCACCTAATCATAATTAATTCCCTTAATCTCATCAAAATTATTTCCCTAACAGAATTCTACAAACATCTCATCATAGTTACTTCCCTTAATATCATCATTGTTACTTCCATTAACCTCATCATAGTTACTTCCTTTAATCTCATCATAGTTACATCATAGTTACTTCTCTTAATCTCTTCATAATTACTTCCCTTAACCTCATCATAGTTACTTCCCTTAACCTCATCATAATTACTTCCCTTAACCTCATCATAATTACTTCCCTTAACCTCATCATAGTTACTTCCTTTAATCTCATCATAGTTACATCATAATTACTTCCCTTAACCTCATCATAATTACTTCCCTTAACCTCATCATAATTACTTCCCTTAACCTCATCATAATTACTTCCCTTAACCTCATCATAGTTACTTCCCTTAACCTCATTATGATTACTTCCTTAACAGTATTCAGTGTCACTTGGCAAATCATGTTCAAATGCATTTTTCCATTTTTAAGCAACAAAATCTTTCCCCTTGTCTTCTTCCATGTATGACTAAGTCAGCTGCTGACAAACAGTATTGTAAATCAAAGCACACAATATGCTGAAAGATTATCGACAGGATTTATATACTGATGAAATAGTTATCTAACGTTTAAGCAGGGTTGAACTTAATAAAAGCAAAGGTCTTTTAATGCCAGAAACTCCAATGTTTTCCTGCATCTCTAGTTACTAGTAGTAAGTCAGCCAAACTTGCTCTTTCTTTCTTGATTACCCCACCAGCAGTCTCTCAGTTCCATGAGGCCTTTAATTTGTTTCATAATGTTCTGAAGTGAGGTTCCATTCATAATTTGCATACCTAAGGAGATCAAGACCTTACAATCGCATTGAATTGATATGCTACTGAGCTGGGAGTGATATAGTATGATGAAAATCCCTGTGGTTATTATGCAAACCAGCAATGCCTACCTTTGTTTATCTGTATGAAATAAAATGGCTAACGTCAGTCTTATAAAACCCTGTAAACCAGGTTAATCATTAACCCAAATTAGCTATAGACTAGCATGTAAATTACTTTCAAAGGATATCAAAAACGGTTGTTAATTTACTCTTTAAGTTAATTTTTCATTTGAAAAGTTTAATGTTTTTTGTTGTTCTTTAAATAATTATGTATCTTCAGTAAATGAATTTTTGATCCAGAAAACATTAAAAAATGTGGAATTAATTTATTTCTGAAAAAGAAATCGCATTTAGATGAAATTCTGAAACTCTTCCTACATAGAGGTAGAGACAGTCTCTTTTTTTTTGAAAGCAGGATATTGTCCAACATCAATAGATGTATAACAATTCCTAATGCAAAATTATAGGTTCATGTTCATATCGTTAATATGCAGAAATGTTTTACATGCTTATCTTATGCAGTTTGTATTATTATGCACATTAACCCTAGATATACTGATATACTGCTATTCTAATACATGCTTGTTGTTTATATGCTGATGTTAAACTTATGATACATTACTATAAAACAAGAGGGCCATGATGGCCCTGAATCGCTCACCTGATTATAAATGAGAAACATATGTTGGATTTTTCATACTGACCTACTTTTTGACCCCACATGACCCACTTTTGAACTTGTCCAAGATTTTATGGAGACAAACATTCTGACCAAGTTTCATGAAGATTGGGCCAAAAATGTGGCCTCTAGAGTGTTAACAAGGTTTTTATAAGACTTGACCTTGTGACCTACTTTTTGACCCCTCATGACCCAATTTTGAACTTGTCCAAGATTTTATGGAGACAAACATTCTGACCAAGTTTCATGAAGATTGGCCTAAAAATATGGCCTCTAGAGTGTTAACAAGCCAAATTGTTGACGACGCAAGACGGACGAAGGGCCATCACAAAAGCTCACCCTTGAGCACGTTGTGCTCAGGTGAGCTAAAAACTAGATGAGAGAATGACAGGGCAAACTCAGCTTTGCTCTAATTTAAATATAGTCACCACAGTTACGGAGATATCCATTGAAACTCTTAAGAATAAATCTTGTGACCTTGAACTATGACAAAAACAAATACATGTGGTCCCTTACTGTGACTTATCATTTAAGAGATCAACTAGCTGTCTGACCAATCGTGAGGTACTCTGTTTGTCTGTCTGATTGTTTTCCTGCACAATGCGTCTGAACTGCTGTTCCCCTGCCGAAGTTTTCTTCCATGGAATGTTGAGACTATCTGTACTGTTATCAAAACTGTACACACCTGGAACATGTTATAAATACTGTAAAATAATCAATTTTCATTGGCATGAAGTTTCCTTAATTTGGTTTAAAAAACATGTTCATGGAAACGTATAATCCTTGATTCATATCATATTCTATTATGCTTATCATACTTTTGATGGAAGACCCTGCTCCGACAGTCAGGTATTTGACAGACAGAATAGTCCTGTGTTCCATGTTATGCATCTCCCACTCTGGGTTTTGACTTCAAATTTGCCATTGCCCTAGGGTGCAGACTTATACTCCAAAAAAAGTAAACATGTCAAATTCCCCTGGATCAGCCCATCACCCCTACCATGGGCAAAATATTGATATGTGCATAGAAGTGGTGTTAACATGACCCATACAAAGGGAGAGAATACCTGTGTGTCTGAATTGGCATCCAAGTATCTTTTCATATTCAACATTGGACAGACATGGTGGGAAGAAACCTAGGGCAAAGCTAGCAAATTAACTACTATGCTATTTTGACACCTGGTTTTCGTGCATAGGTCAGCCATCTTAACAGTTGATGGTTTGAACCCTGTTCGAAGATTCCTTCATGACCATTTGAAGCTATGACAGTTGTACTATATAAACATCAAAAGAAATAAGCTGATACTACAAGACAAAATTCCTTAGAAGTCATCCTTAAATTTGTGGCCAATCTGAAGCTCTGAAAATTCAAATTTATCAGTGATTTATTTCAATAGAACACCTTTCTATTTCTATTTCATCACATACAAAATTGATAGATCTAAAAATTTAAATCAGGTGTTTCACAAATTAAGGGTGAATACTTAGTTGGATAGAATCTATAAAGACATTTCTACAGAAAATAGATTACATAATTGCACCACCGCAGTTTCATATACAACAGTTTTACCAAGACTGATCCTGTTTATCCTATCTAATAACAATGGGCTGTTCCAATACCCACCTGATGAATGTGTCGTGACCTCTCCACTGATACTGTTTAGGTGGTGCAGGGTCACTGGTTTGTCACTGCAGAAAAATATAAACCGAGTAAAAAGCTTAATTCCACACTGAATCAAATAAGCAGAATAGAGTGTTAAACCATTACCTCATGAATATTCATGTACAAATTTATGACTTGATGAATGTACTAGCTTCAAATGGTGTAAGAAATCATGAAATTTTCTTTCACACAAGGACTATGTAGAAACTGAGCAACGATATTGTATGAGCAAACAGAGGCAAACTCCCTGTTTGCCAATGTGTCAAAATAAGTCTATATGAAGTAAAGGGTTTAAGTCCATGCAATCAATCACGTAATTCAAATATCTAAAAACTGAAATATTTATGAAGATTTATGTTTAAATATACACCAATCATTAAAATGTATTTAACAATTGCATCAAATCGTAAGTAAAATTATATAAATCACTAGACTAGAAATTAAAATATTTCGAAATAAAGAACTTAAGTATTGCTTGCAGGTATGAACCAATCTACCTTAGAACAGCTAAGTCCTAGTGATATAAAGCACTATTTCAGTCATAGCATCATCGGAACCCATGTTTGACCTATACACTTCGCTACAAAATTTTGCTAAATTGATTGATTAAGATATCTTAATGACCACATGTACAAGCACAGGTCAAGGTCAGATACAGGTCAAGGTTACAGTCTTTGAGGTCAGCATGATTGTAATTTCAAAGGGCTAGGCTGAAAACTATCTAAAAGGGATTCAAAAGGCATTACACTAATCTAAATATACATATAAAGTGAACCCTTTATAGCCCCAGCCCCTTCAGTTTTGTGAGGGTATATCCCCTTGAACAGCTTCCAAACAATGACCCAGGTTCATAAGGATTTGTTTAACATGATTCACTCCTAATCCTCACCTTCTATCTAGTAAGATCAGTTGGAATGGATTGTATTCTGCAACATGCTGGGCTATGTTGGTCAAGAAGGAACTGCAAGTTGTCTCCCCTTCCAGGAAATCTGACACTAGCATTCCTAAAATAAATATAAATAGAGTGGTTCAGTAGCTGGGAAACCACATTGTAGGAAAGAATTTTCTCAGTCACATTTGCAGTTGGATGCTGAAATCATCTCCAAAAGAGAAAACTTTTACACAAAATTGATCTCTAAGATTTGACATTTGACCCCAGATGAATCACCCTCACATGCATCCTGACCAAGTTTCATGAAGATAAGATCAAAACCCTTGAAATTATGTCCAGAATAGAACACATAAAATCAAATTGGAATCCTATGTTAATTTGAACTGGTAACCTAGATTTTGACTCAAAGTAACCCATACTAACACTTATGCAAGATATAACCTTTGCATACATGTTTTATAAAGATCCAATCAAAACTGTTGAAGCTGTGTCAGAAGTAGAAAACTTTAACATTAATTGTTAATGACATGCAATCAAATTTCCAGCAATGTAACCCTTTTCTCTACGAAAAATCTGGCTAAAAATCAATGTGCGCTATATTTTACCAATTACACCATTAGGTCAAAAGAAAGAGAAAGAAAGAATCATAATTTGATGCATTTCTGCAAATGCTACAGACAAATTTAAATACAGTGCTTCTCCATCATGACAATTTAAATTCCATTTTAATGCAAAATGCCTTAAGAAGGTCAAACAATTTATCCCCCAAAATCTTTATTTCTTGTACTAAAGTCATGACATTTCCCTTGGTAACAGATTCAAGTTACATGTACTAGGTTTGAACCAAAAATACAGCATTTGATTGGAGCTGCACAATTTAGTTTAGTTTAAACTTAATTATTTTTCATTGAATGGGAAACAATTTCTTACAACTTTGCTATGCTTCTCACCAATGCATCACATGTTTGATTCCTGGCCACGCATGTGAGAGGGTACAGTGGTCACCCGTTCAGGTGCATGGGTTTTCTCCTGGCTCTCCGGTTTCCTCCCACAATTATAATGACCACATACGCCCAGAGCCACTGAGAGTGATAAGTATTAAGTTGTAAAATAAATAAAGTCTAAAAAACAACTTTCTGGATTGGGCCTCATCCGCACCTGGGAAGGCCATAAAATTCCTTGCCCTCATTGAGGTTTTAACTCACAACCTTTGTATCCGCAGTCCTATATGTTACAACTGGTCTTCACTGCCCTCTATATGTGGTGTTCCTTCATTGCATCAACTTCATCCAGATTAACATTGAAATAATGATAAAGTGACTAAATAATTTATTTTAGTACAACTGCTAATACTGTTTGTTTTGTGTGTTTTTTTTCAAGAAGTTTACAAACAAGTCTGTCTTCTCCACTCACCTCTACCTTGTTTGTCGAGAGACTGTGGGGCCAGTATATTCAACAGAATCCCAAGTTTGCCCGTGGCTGATAAGCCCAGCCATGTACCACCCTCTCTGCCTGGTTGCAGGTCTCTACCTGAAAAAATCAAGACAATATCAGGCATATGTAAATGACGACCCCAGACCTGCCCATATCAACACAGTCTGCAGCCCTTTCTCCTCAATTGAAGGCCCAGGGTGCTTGAGGAGAAATAGTGAACCCAGGGTCAAATTAAAACTTCAACTCAGTAGAACCAACATATAAGCATTAAAACCAAACACCCTTTCAGACCATTTTTCCCCTAACCTATATGAAATATTATAAACAAAAAAAGTATTAATATTAATTAACCCTTTCCCTCATAGAGAACACCATGAAAAGACCTATGCGAACAGCATAAAACCAGATCAGCCTGCAAGTAACTTGCAGGCTGATCAGGTTTTATGCTGTTTGCTGCTCCTCAGTGGTCTGGAAATGAGTATTTTGTAGTTAAATTTGGTAAGGTTAAACTGTGGTTTTCTGCAGATCAGGCTTTATGTGATACCTATTGAGTATATATGAGGGAAAGGGTTAAACTAGAGATTTTTTTTTTAAAAAAAAAACGATGTCTCAATTTACCAATACAACTGTATATTGCAAGTCTTGTCTTCACTAGATTTACCAGGTAACCATATAACACCTTTCAGAAGTGATAGTTCTCAACACTTCATTGACAGAGAAACTAACAACAATCAATAATGAAACTGAGTAAAACTTCCATGTGGCTTTTTCAAAAAGAACAAAAGCTGTAAAACATTGACATTAATTTTGCGTCAAAAGATTTTTTAAGGTTCAATCAGGGGCCATAATTCTTTCATTAGAAGACATAAAATATTATGTCACATACATTTAGTTGTAATTATTAATGCAAATTTGAGTAGATCAGTGAAGTAGTTTGCATCACCACCATCTCAACTCACTTACATGTTTGACGTCAACTTTTCGCAGCTTTTTTTTTTTTTTTTTCCTAATTATCTATATTGATGTATATAGTTCTATATAATAACTTATAATAATGAAAATATAGAAATGACATATATTATTAATGGGAATTATATATTTGTGCAATAACGCATTCCTGGAATTAAAACTGGTTCCCATCAAAAAATCAACTTCCATCATTTTTTTCCTGAAATTATATTACATGGAACAAAACTTTTTAGTAAGAAAATAGATAACTCATTTATTAAATCTATTGATTAGCTCCAGGATAAGTAACATGTGTAACATTAACCCTTTATTTTATATAGACTTTTTGGACACATTTTCAAACAGAGCTGACTCAGACCTATAGGAGCTATCTGATCAGAGTCTCCTCTGTTTTCTCATACAATTTTGTGCCTAAGTTTCTACACAGCTCAATTTGAAAAAAAAATCATGATTTCATTTTCCATTTCAAGTTCAGTTAATTAATATCCATTAGTCAGAGATTAATTTGTACATGAAAATTCTTGAGGTAAAGGGTTAAACATATGTTTTTTTGTTACCAATCAGCATAAATATTTTAAGTCTTTATATTTGCAAGGCTTTATAACGTAAGCTACAAATTTCGCTAAATTCATCAGTTTCATTTACTATATACTAGGGCCGCATATTGGGCCAGCATGGGCCCACCAAATATATACATGTCCATTATTAACTGATTATCAAAACTGATGGAGTAGTAAAAAAAAATTTACATCCATTAAAATTTTGACTAAATTAAAGCTAGCTATCGCTTAAGCATCCTACCTTGTCTTCATGTGATGTGGGTGTAGTACATTATGGGAAGTGATATAATGGAATGGGACAACACTGGCAGCTCCAGGATGAGCATGATAGTACTCTACAGTCCTCACTCCTGTGAGGCATCATTATCTACTCATAAATCACAAACTCTCCAAACAAATAATTGGTATGTGTGACTATAAAGAAAATTATGAAGAGCATTCAAACTTGTTTATTCTCAGAGATTTGAACTGATCAACATTTATAAGGTATGTTATATATATATTTTTTTTTATTGACAAATCATCCAGTATGTGTTACCGTACCTCCAATCCATGGGTACCTGTCCCCCTTCAATTCAGCAGTAGCCGTAGGGCGGTTCCATAACTCATCACGATTGTTGGCAATCACTATGTGATACTCATCATTTTCTGCCTCATTATTAATGTAGATGAATAGCATACACATTTTCACTGTGAAATCTCTGAAAAACAGAAATAAAATCAATTAAATTTTTCCTTTTTTTTTCACAGAATTTTTAATTTAGAAAATACTTTATTTTTTTCATTATCATTTACACATTCAATGTGATGTAAAAATATAATCTCAAGAAAAAAAGTTAAATAATATTCTCACAAGAGCTTGAGACAACACAAATGAGTTTATGAAACCGCTTGCGTCCCTATTTTTAACCCAATGATGCGTAGCCGGAGTTTTTAACTCTGCGCCGCAGTATCACCAGTCACATGCAAAATCGTAATGTTATGATGAAATACCTATGGTAAAATGATTAACTAATTAAGCAATCTCTAAAAACATGATAAATACAATAGAAATATCTGAAAGTTATATAACATATGTGTGTGAGATATCAAAGTTTATGTAAACAGTATAAATTACCTTTATATTATAGAGTATCTCCTGGTCATCAGTCAGAATGGAAACAAATGTAAATATCCGAAGTTATCCGCATATATGTTTACGGATCAGTCTAACTTTTTAACAGGGAGATTACAAACATGAAGAAACTAAATATTAAATTTATGAGTGTCATAGGTATTATCATTTAGTTATTTACTAAATTTATTTTATCTAAATGATTCAAATGTATTTCATTTTTCAAGCGGTTATATTTCTTAATTTTACTCAAGACTAATAAGAAGTTCTACCTATATTTGAAAGTGAAAGTAGACCATCTAACTTCCGCCATCAATGTGACACTGACTGGATAAATCATGGAGCCTGAAATTAAAGTTACGAAACCCTTGATTGACCAAATACAAAAGGTCATTGACAATATAAACACAGATGAAACGGTAAAGACAGAGTTAATGAAATATAAAGGATCAGAAAATATACCATTTCGTCTTGTCAAAGACGTACATGATGCTCTTTCTAAAACAGGTAAACAATTAAATTCACTCTAACTCAATATTTTGGCAAAAGTATGCCTTTCTCAAAAAAAAAAAGCATGAATTTAACATGAATTTTTAGCAAGTTCTACATTGTAGACGTTTGAATAGTCACCATATTGTTATTGCTATCCTACTGCTATGCTGTATTACAGTATTTTGTGTGAATAAGAATCAAATAACGAAAAAATAATAACTAACATCTTAGCAAGTCCGGAATAGCAAGTAACTAAATCGTACATATGTTATCGCAACTTCAACTGCAGGGTAGTTATACATGACAAATTTATCACAACACTTCTCTCCTATTTCTCCTCCTTTTGAGGTAGACCCATCTTAAAGTTTAAACCTGTGACCATACAATCTGGTTCCTATCGATCATCTGCAATCATGTAACCAGTCTCATGGTAACCTTCCCCCACCAGAGAGTCTGAGGCAGGCCAGCTATTAATTACTGCTGCCACCATATAGCAAGACTGGCAGTTACCCAAATAAGGGCAATCGCTATTGCTAATAAGGTTATAATTTCATACTGGTTTCCCCTGCATCCAACGGACCGAATTCCAGACGTTTCACCCCCAAACCATTTCCTCCCCTAGACGTTTCACCCCCAAAGCTGTTTCCTCCCAAGTCGTTTCACCCCCAATGTTCAAAGATCGGGACGTTTCACCCCCTCTTTATATTATACTTGTCAATATGTATATATTATTGTATTTTTTCCTAAAAGAAGATAATGCAATTATACTATTCAATGTTATATGCTTAGTTTTAAGATTAAATATATATATTTAAGAGATAAAAATTAAAATGGTCTTTCATTGCATACAATCACGGACATATACTAGATGTTATGTATCATACATTCATGATATAATCAAATACCTATTAAACATGTCAGTTGATGATGTGTAATTATGTTAATGTAGGTATGATCATTTCTAATCATACTTAAGATTTTGTAAGTCTTGAATGAAGTCTTTTTCCTGACTAATTCGTAAATAAAAGTTTTGTACAAAATGATGATTTACATGAACCATCGTTTAACATTTAAACCTCACTATGAATTAATAGTGAATATCTACCAAATGCTGATGAGCGATGTATAAGGGCAAAAATAAAAATAACACTGAATGAACTTGGTCTACAACACGTGTGGTTATACCAAAATAAATGTGTCATAAATTTAGGAAATATTAAAAATATAATTTAAAATTTTTATAACCAAAACTGGTTTTCTTTTTTAGATTAAAAAAATAAATTTTAATAAATTAGAATAGCCTTAACAAAATTTAAAATATATTCGCACGACCTATCAATAAAAAAAGGCAGACACAATTAATCCCATTTTTACTAGATGTAGTAATAATTAATAATTATATCATATCACTAGTATCTTTAGTAAGATTTGCGTTTACAAAAGTTCAACTATATCACCATATTGCAAAAAGTATCATGTATTGGCTATAAATGTGTATTGTAGAATTTTATGCCAAATAGTGAATATGCTATAATGTAAAAAAGTGTAAATGTGTATTGGCTATAAACATGTGTAATATGTTTAATGCTGAATAAACAGATTAAAGAGTTAAGTATGTATTTAAAGCTGGTTAGTATATAGTCCTATTCATTAAATAATTGCTAACCTGATGTGTTTATTGGCCACACTTAACGGCACGTGTCAATTAACTTCTACTGTGTATTGTGGAGTCATTCAGCCGACACACTGTCACACCAGGTGCATGTCCACAATTATGTTATAGAATGCAATCCTTTTTTTTTTTTTTACACGGGGTACATCTGCTTTTTATAATAATTATTTATTTTTTATTCAAAGGTCATTGACATTATCATATATTTCGATTTCTAAATTATGGGAAGATTATACTATACTTGGAAAATACGTAAATTATCATTTCTTATATAGTGATACTGTCAGAACTATTTCACAACTTTTGTATGTTAACAATGTCATTAAATAACTAAATAAATCAAACTAAATAATTAAAAAAAATAAAAAAAAATAATGTGGGAAAATATGTTTTAAAATACATATAAATAAACAATGCATTTAAAAGTTATTGAATTGGTGTTTTTTCTCGGTTTTTTAGCTCACCTGAGCACAAAGTGCTCAAGGTGAGCTTTTGTGATCGCCCTTCGTCCGGCGTCCGGCGTCGTGCGTCGTCAGTCGTCAACAATTTGCTTTAAACAACATCTCCTCTGAAACCGCTGGACAGAATTTAATGAAACTTAGCAGGAATGTTCCTTGGGTGAGGCTCTACAAAAGTTGCTAAAATAAAGTTGATCCATGAAGAACTCTGGTTGCCATGGCAACAAGAAGAAAAATAATTTGAAAACTTTAAAAATCATCTCCTTCAAAACTACTGGCCAGATTTCAAAATAATTTGATACAGATGTTCCTTGGGTCAACCTCTACCAAATTTGCTAAAATTATTCCGATCCGTAAAAAAACATGGCCGCCAGGGGCGGAGCTTATTTGCCTTATATGTATATAGAGAAACCTTTAAACAACATCTCCTCTGAAACCACTGGACAGAATTTGATTAAAATTGGCAGGGATGATCCTTGGGTCAACCGTCACAAAAGTTGCTAAAATAAACTTGATCCATGTAGAACTCTGGTTGCCATGGCAACAAAAAAAAAGAAAAAAAGAAAACTTTAAAAATCATCTTCTTCAAAACTACTGGCCAGATTTTAAAATAAATTGGTACAGATATTCCTTGGGCCAACCTCTACCAATGTTACTAAAATTATTCTGATCCGTAAAAAAACATGGCCGCCAGGGGCGGGGCTTATTTGCCTTATATGTATATAGAGAAACCTTTAAACAACATCTCCTCTGAAACCACTGGACAGAATTTGATTAAACTTGGCAGGGATGATCCTTGGGTCAACCTTCACAAAAGTTGCTAAAATAAACTTGATCCATGTAGAACTCTGGTTGCCATGGCAACAAAAAGAAAAAAAAATGAAAACTTTAAAAATCATCTTCTTCAAAACTACTGGCCAGATTTTAAAATAAATTGGTACAGATGTTCCTTGGGTAAACCTATTTATCTCAGGTGAGCGATTTAGGGCCATCATGGGCCTCTTGTTTTTTGTTTTTTTTTGTTTTGTTTTTGTCTCTCATCTAATACATGTGCACACGATCACATTAACCTTTCAAGGTCTTAATTGCATTGTTTATCACCTTTAACACTATCGCCTTTTTAGCTCACCTGAGCATAGCTCAGGGTGAGCTTTTGGGATACTTGATTGTCCGTCGTCCGTCAACAATTTGATGTTTACACACTAGAGGCCACAATTTTGATCCAATCTTCCTCAAACTTGGTCAGAATGTTTGTCTTGATGATATCTTGAACCCTTTCGAAAATGGGTCAGGTTGGATCAAAAAGTAGGTCAGTAGGTCAAATCTTAGAAAAATCTTGTCGTCCGTCAACAATTTTGATGTTTACACACTAGAGGCCACAATTTTGATCCAATCTTCCTCAAACTTGGTCAGAATGTTTGTCTTGATGATATCTTGAACCATTTCGAAAATGGGTCAGGTCGGATCAAAAAGTAGGTCAGTAGGTCAAATCTTAGAAAAATCTTGTTTACACACTAGAGGCCACAATTTTGATCCAATCTTCCTCAAACTTGGTCAGAATGTTTGTCTTGATGATATCTTGAACCCTTTCGAAAATGGGTCAGGTTGGATCAAAAAGTAGGTCAGTAGGTCAAATCTTAGAAAAATCTTGTTTACACACTAGAGCATTTACCAATCTTCCTCAAACTTGGTCAGAATGTTTGTCTTGATGATATCTTGAACCCTTTCGAAAATGGGCAGGGCCGGACCGAAAAGTAGGTCAATAGGTCAAATCTTAGAAAAATCTTGTTTACACACTAAAGGCCACAGTTTTGAAAATTAATTTTCTGATGATATCTCGACTTATTAGCTCAAATTTAATTCTAAAGCAATCAGTTTTGTACAGGCAATGAATGATACTTTTCTCAGGTGAGCTATCTAGGGCCATCTTGGCCCTCTTGTTTACTACTCACACCTTTATTATTCAGATCATTAAATCCAATCTTATAAATAACATCAAAGTGGGTGCCTTCACATGTAATTAAAATCAATTAAATTAAAAAAAATTTTTTTTTATCTTATAACTTTTAAACGTAATTATTATTAATTTTTAATTAATTAATTGTAAATAGTATATTCAGTTCAGTAAAGACAACTTACCGTAATTTGAATAACATTCTATAAAAATATTGAATATACTTTAAATAATTTAGGATGATATAAAGTAATTAAATCAAATGATTTAATTAAATTAAAGAGGGGAGGAAACGACCTGTGATATGCTCAAATACAGGACGTTTCACCCCCAATTTGGGGGTGAAACGTCCTGGGAGGAAACGACTGGGGAGGAAACGACTTGGGGGTGAAACGTCTGACAACCCAACGGACCCTAGTACAAAATAGGGATTTAGGGCAGATCTTATCCAAAGTTGCTGAAATAGCAAGTGACCACATTACACAATCACTAGCTCAATTGAATGGCAGTTATATCAGCCCCATTATATCACTACAGTGTGTGTTTATGTTATTGATGATATTTTCTTATATATTCCTGCTTTACTGAAATGAAGCAGCTGCTATATATGTCTATTATCCGTCCCATCTTACATTCATATTAATCAACTTTAATGATAGTTCTAGATCAGTCATTTTACTCTTTGGAATCCAAGTTACAGATCACTTAAAAAGTATGTATCTATTAGAATCAATTTTGCAATGAGTTAAAATGTTAGAATTAATGTTTTACAATTATGAAGTGGGTAATATTTCATAGTCAACTACAGTACAATGGCATTTAAATTTTCAGCTGAGAGGAAGCTATACCTTCATGAGATGCTTCAAGGTAGTGACTTACACATTCCAGAATTCCAACAACCCCCAAGGGTACGTATGAGAGTAATGCTCCTATCAACATTTTGCCTAAGTTTATGTGGGCGGGGGCTCTTACAGGACTTTTGACAGAAGAGCGTTCCTGACAGGCAGGAATTTGACATTCTGAATGGCCCCAAATCCTGAGAAACAGACAGTAGCAAAATTTTAGATTTGGGCACAGCATCTCCTTCTTTCAAAGAAATCTTAACTGCAGTATTTATTCATTTGTAAGAAACAATGTAAGCTGTGATTTAAATTAATAATTTGGCCAAACTTTAATTTTATACTAAAAGGTAGTTGACATGGTACAGTAACACCTCACTCCACTCACACCCGAATTGAAAGTTTTGCCGTTTGATGATTGATGAATGGATATATTGTAACAGAACCCCGAGTTAGAGGCCAGATGTCAAAAGCTGCGTGTACAGCAAGAAAACAAAAGGTATAAGGAGATGGTGAGGAACGTTGATAAACAAGTAAGGCTACTTAATGTTCTATTGGTTCCATTTAAGTAAGGCTACTTAATGTTCTATTGGTTCCATTTAAGTAAGGCTACCTCGTGTTCTATTTGTTCCATTTAATTAAGGCCACTTAATGTTCTGTTGGTTCCATTTTGGTTTGTGAATATAGATAATCTAAAATACATATATTGTGACATTTTAACTTTATTTGCTCACCTGAGCACGGAGTATTGTGATCGGTCTTCGTCTGGCGTGCCACGTCAACTTTTGCTTTAAACGACATCTCCTTCTAAACTGCTTAGCAGATTTTGATGAAATTTTACAGGAATGATCCTTAGGTGGTACTGAGCAAAAATAGCTAAAATAGTTCGGATCAGCCAACCAAAATGGCAGCCAGAGCTAAAAATAGAAAAATCTTTAAACGACATATCTTCCTCAACCACTAAGCAGATTTTAATGACATTCAGTAAGAATGATCATTGGGTGATACTGCACAAAAATAACTAAAATCTTTCTGGTGTGCAAACCAAGATGGTCGCCAGAGCTAAAAATAGAATAATCTTTAAATGACATCTCCTCCAAAACCACTGAGCAGATTTTGATGAAATTTTACGGAAATGATCCTTAGGTGGTACTGAGCAAAAATAGCTAAAATCGTTTAAATCTGCAGACCAAGATGGACACCAGAACTAAAAATTAATGAAATTTAAATACTATATAATTGATTATGTGTAAAAAATTTTCCTTACTTAAGTATTTTCTCTCTAGCAGTTGAATTCAGGTGAGCGATCTAGGGCCATCATGGCCCTCTTGTTAAATGCGATAACACTTATCTAAAACAGTTTATCAAATTGGTAATTTCAACTAATTTGAGATAAATAGCCACTTTCCCCTTTTTTGGTCTTTTTAGGAATGAAAAATAATTACTATGTCAAAATAATTGCATGTATTATTATAATTGCAGCAAAGGGACCACTTTGCAATGGGAAATGATGGTAAGCAAGAGTGTTTAAGTAATTATAAAATACTATCTTAATTATCAGGCTTTAAACAGAATATTGGTATGCAGGTCTTTTTTATGCCAATTTTTGGGCCGATATTTGGCCCCATTCCCCTCATAAAAAAGTATACTTTTTTCCCCAATTCAATCTGAAAATTTCCCTGACAAAATTATATTTTTATCTTAAAAAAATGACATGCAAGGAAGGCAATAGAAGCATATTAATGTAAATTTAATTATAATATGAAATGAAAATTTATCTTTTGCCCTGTAAAATCAATAAATTACAAAGAAATGTTCTGATTTTTTTTCACCCTTCACTAATTTTCACAGGGCAGAGCTCTCAGATAATAGTACAATCATATACACTTCTTGCCAAGAATGACCAAATACACCAACTAAGCGTTTTCACAGATGGTGATTCATGCTTCAACCATAGTATTAAGTTCTAGGTCTTTAAGATTTTGTGTGTAAATTCTGAATTTGAGATGCAACACAGTTCACTCCTTATATGAGCATCACAAAAAAAGACATTTGTAAAATTAACCAGTTCTACTGTTTATCTTCTCGTTATTCAGAGATCTCAGAATTCTATAAATTCTAAATATGTCTAGTCATTCCTTTGTTACAGTGAAAGAGATGAACAGACAGCTTATATCAGTGTTCAATTTCCTCATCACAGTTGGCGGAGCATTCGCGTTCGGTTACAAAGCCACAGAGTATACATTCGATGGATTCAGTAATGTATTCGCTCTGGTAGGTTTACTTTGAAGCTTTATCCTTTACCTCATATAGACATGTTTTGATGCCCTCCGGAAGCTGTCCAGTCAGTGTCTACTCTGTTTGCTCATATAATATTTTAGCTCAAATTCTACTGTCTTCACAGCAAGAAAATCCATTGTTTCTTGTTCAGCAAATAGATATTCAAGTCATGAATTTGTACATAAATAATCAAGATGTAAAGAGCTAAATGTTCCTTTTACATCAGTAATAATTCAAACTTGTAGGACTGCTGTTGTTTCCAGGCCTTCAAGTTCTTGGAGATAATGAAAATCATACTCATACTCGGACTTAGAGGCATTTCAGCATGATTCTACTATCGGACAGATTTTTCTAAAATTTTGCTCACATGTACCAGGTTCTTTAGACAATAACAAAAAGATATTTTAATCAAATACTGGGGGTCACTATGTTTGTTTTAGAGGTTTAGCTTATAGAAAAATGTCACTGTTTGCTAAGATTTGTTTTTAAAAAAATAAGGTATTAAAAATTGTAAAGATTTTATTTCCTAATACTTAAAGAGCTTATTAAAATGATATTTTCAAAATGTTCACAATTTTTAACTTATAATGTATTCTATAATTTACAGATGTAAATAATGTCAATCATGCATGGAAAACAAGAATAATCTCTCCATTATGCCAGAACCAAAATGTGTACAAAAAATACCTCAAAGCCGTGAAATTTTATATTAATTTATTAATTATTTCATATATATATATTTTTCTTAATAAAACAATTTTCAACAGAGAGATTTCCTTTATTATGCCCCCCTTTGAAGAAGAGGGGGTATATTGCATAGCTCATGTCGGTCCGTATGTCCGTCGGTCCGTCGGTCTGTCGGTAGACCAGACCTTGTCCGAGTGATAACTTAAGTTCTATTTGACCTTTAAGTCTCAAACTTCTTGTGATTGTTGCTCACGATTAGTAGATGACCCCTATCGATTTTGGTGTCAATACCTCAAAGGTCAAGGTCACAAGGTTGCATTTGTATATATGTTTGATGACTTGGCCTTGTCCAAATAAAATTGTGTCCTATTTCAGACTATATGTGGTTGTTCCTTATAATGAGTAGATGACCTCTATTGATTTGGGTGTCAACATCCAAAGGTCAAGTTCACAATGTCACATGTTGATATATTTTCATTATATAAATGTCTTGCCCAAGTGATAACTTCTATTTTATTTTTACTCTTAAGGTCCTAACCTCATGTAGTTGTTGCTTATAAATGTAGAAAATCCTGTTTTCAAATTAATAAGTTGGATTCTTATAAATATTTTGAACGATTTAAGCACTGTCTGACTAATAACTCAAAATCTCATTGTGTCTGGTTTTATTTCAGTAAATGTTTAGTTCCACATTTTAGCACATTATATTTTCACTCAAATTTTTGAAGTTTGAGAATTTTTTGTGACAAGCCAACATTATGAAGGCAAACTCCTTGCATGTAATATAGCTATAAACATATTATGGCATATGAGGGGGGCATATATGTTTCACAAACATTTCTTGTTATTTTTGTTTTTTCATTGAACTGTACAGGCCAAAATTTGTCATTAGGAAAGTTTCTGCTACTTACATTAATGCTTTGGAAGGCCTTGGAAAATTCTCACTGCTGGTAGGATCAAGCTCTCAGTCTACTGATACATAGTAAATAAACACCACCACTTGACAAAGGACATCCTGTATGATTTCAAACTGGATATCTTCTGGACCAAAGTCCTCTCCTGTTTTAACTGTTTAAAAATAATCCATTTATAGTTTGAAGTTAACATATCAAATTTTGTAATAGGGGATATCCAGAATTCACATGAATGGATTTTTCCATGTAGGTACAAATAAGGTGTTCATGTAATTGTTGCTGAAAAGCATGCAGCACAACAGTAATTCTATATTATTCTTTGCGAACCTTTGTTCATTTCAAATGGTAAAAATCTGTTTGTACCTACATGGAATTTGAAAAAATACTGTGTTTGTTATTCAAGAGTAGGTCTATTAGGGAAAGGGGAAGATATTTTTCATTCAGCTTCTAGCTTTATTCTCATAAGAGCAATTATTTGAAAGATTGAGAAAGGAATATGAATTTATGCCCCTCTAAAGGAATAAAAATAAAACAATTATTTAAGCATATTACAAATTTATAAAGCAAAACATCTTGGCACACAGGTATTTGAGACCCCCCCATATTTTTATATTCCACAGCAACTGATAGCTGGCTTGACGTTAGCCACCGTTGTGTTCTTCGCTGACCTGTACTTCATGCTGAAGGAATCCTGATCCTGTATGGTACCCGGTGTTGAAGATTGACAGACAGCTGAGAGTCAGAATGCCTGGCACCAGCCAGGAAGTGGGGCAGGGCAGGGCCTAATTGGTGGTCAAAATTAATGGGTCTCTAAGACTTGAGTATTTTCTTGTATTTCAGGGAACTTGTCTTGGAGGTTTCAAGAAAAGGAAGCTGTAAAGTTGAAATAAAATAGCAAGACAGAGGAAACACTAGTCTGATGTTTGTGATGTTCTTGTTAAATTTTATGTAATAAGAGTGAATATTGAATTCATAAATGTGCAGTATATATTATATTTGGATATTAATTCTAACAGTTTTTGAAAGTTGTATTGAAGCATTTTTTTTTTAAATATGATTTTCAAACCTATTTAATTAGGGTCATCCTGGCAGAATTAATTTTACATACCCTCTGAAAATGTCACCATCTTTTATTATTTTTCAGTTCTCATGTGAACTTCACTTATTTTGATCAATCACAAACATTTCTTGTCAGTATACTCTCAAAAATATTCAAGTACCTGGTGGGAATAACATACTTCCTAAAAAAGATATAGGTCAAACCCTATAAATAATCTATATAATCCAACACTTCATTCTGGATCTAGTTTGGCTGTATTTAGCCTATGGTAATGCCATGCAGCTCTCAATAGTCAAGACTATTTCACCACTTAAAAAACAATGTGGGCCATGTAACTGCAAGCAAACATGGCCTTAGTTTTATCAGATATGTTCAAATCATCTATTATTATACTTCATACATGTATAGCGTGTTGCGTCATGTCATGCCCTACAATGACATTACATTAGGACAAAGTGGGATACAGGGGTATTAATAATGATAGCTCTAGTTTATTCTCCGGTTTTCTGCAACAAGAGTTTCTTTAATAGAGTAATTTATTTCCATGTATGTTGTTGATATGTATACTGAAATATAAATGAAGGAGAATAAAAAAAAGTTAATGGTTTTCCTGTTTTCATTTGTTTATGACTCCTTCAGCAGTGTCACTTGAAATAAGGCCATACCAAATTGCTCCTTTGTTTAGCATGCACGGACGGATAGGTTTTAGCTTCAGAGTTTGGTAAAAAAAAAAGAAAATTGAGCAACCTAGGACCACTATGGTCCTCTTGTTTTAGAAAAGCTAGATTGGTTTTCAATCTTAGTGTGGATGCAAAACAAACAAAAAATTGGTATGGCCTTATTTTGTTCATGATTTACATTCTCTTCAGTTTGGCTCTGCTATATGGTCCAAATAATACAACTTATAAATATATGTACCTGTTTTAGATACATGTGAATGTCAAAAAGTGCACAGATATCATTTGTAGCAGCAAAATATTTAAATTTAACCCTTCACTCATATGGACATGTTTTGAAGCCTTGGCTAAAACAGAGCAGTCCCAAGATCAGACAGCTCCTATCAAACTAGGGTCTTCTCTGTTTACTCCATATCGTGGTTACACTCTGCACAGCAAAGAAAAATCTCTTTCATATCATCTAAACGTGAGTAAATTTATATTCATGAAGTCAATAATTTGTACATGATTATTCATGAGATAAAGAGTTTAACCCTTTCCCTCATAGAGGAAACCATGAAAAGACCTATGCAAACAACATAAAACCAGATCAGCCTGCGAGTAACTTGCAGGCTGATCAGGTTTTATGCTGTTCGCTGCTCCTCAGTGGTCTGGAAATGAGGACTTTATAATTAAATTTGGTACGGTTTAACTGTGGTTTTCTGCAGATCAGGCTTTATGTGGTACCTATTGGGTGCGTCAAAATGAGTCTATATGAGGGAAAGGGTTAAATTTGTCTCTTTTTTTTCAATAATAAAAAAAAAAATGGAGATTGTCATTTACTTTTGGCAAGGGGCAAAACTCTTGTTGTCTTAAAAATAAAATCTGAGAGAGTTGTCTCCACCACATTGCATATAATAATATAAAATGTAACCAATTTGATATGGTGATACTTGATATATTTTGAAATCCACAGATGGGATAACAGTTTGGGATAACTTATATGAATTACCGGTTATATAATCTAGATATTGTCTTATTTTAAAACCCACTGTAGTCCCATTATAAACTTTCATTAATGGATTTAATACTGATGTGATCGAGAGGGTAAAGTTGCTGACTTTAACACTCACTCAGCCCCTCACCGCGTGAGTTCGAATCCCGGCAGGGTCATCCGGTTTTTTAATGTGAGAAAGCCTTCCAGTTGGCTTGCGGTAGGTCGATGGTTCTTCCTGGATGCCTCCGTGCATTCGCGGTCTTCCTCCACCTGTAATTAGCTAGACGTCGCTATATGACTGAAATACTGTTTAAGGAACGGTAAACTCAAATAGTCAAGTCATAAATATAAACATGCAATTAATGTACATGTATGTACAAAATGCATTGTCACACAAAAATAAACACGTATGTCTATAAACTAATTCTTTTTATTCCTAAAATTCAAATGGATTTTTTTTATCTTTTTCATATTTTTAATTCTTTTACGTATCTAGTATATCTGCCATGCTTGTCCTATCACCTTAAAATGACTAAATGGGTCATATAAATTCGACGGTATATCAATCAATAAAACATACACTTTGGAGCTTCAGTTGATGTTTAAACATCAAGAAATATTTCATCGATGTCATAGCTTCAATGTCGTAAGAGGTCGTTACTTAGTATGAGATGTATCTTATTTGAAATTAATGTTTTACATCAAAATAGCGCCGGTTTCCTAGCAATTATTTTGATGTTAAAATGGCGCCGGAAACCAATGACATTTCTGATGTCGATATGATTATTCACAAATGGAAATGTTTGTCCCATGCATAAATATCTGCAAATAGAAACGGTGTCACAGCCTTGTGTTACCGAATGTTTACTTAAAGCAGGTCGATTATCGATCTAGTTTGAAAATAAAACAACATTGTATCAGTTTTCATTTTCAGATGCAATACGTTTATTTGGATACATTCCATTGTCACGTGGAGCTATCGTAACTCTTACAATTAAAATTCCTCAGTTTTTATTGACATTGTATTTAACTTAAGTATAGTGTGACGTGTAAGACTACTATAGAAATCATTACGGTATTACATCAGCGGTTAAAATATCTCACGCGTGCCGGACAGGTAAGGTCAGGTGTTGTACCCCCGGGCTCTATAAATATGGTATCCTTGTAGATGAAGTAGTCGCTATTTTTAGACGGGGAAACATGCAGGAAATTATTCTTTATTTCGTCAGATTGAGGAAAGCACTCTAAACTCTGTAATCCTAAATAAAGTATTTCACCAGCTTCTACGTTCAAGATAAAATAGGAAGAAAAAATGTTGTTGTTTTTTAATTTCTTAGAACATACTGTCAGTTACATTAAAGTAACAATATATACAACACTTTTGGACCGCTGGACCGATATGTAACTCTCTCTCTCTCTCTCTCTCTCTGCTATAAACAAATTCGCGGCAAGAGGAAAAGTGGTCTTGGTGACATCCGTCCCATAACCGGGGAAGTAGATTCGATCCCGGGACGACATTCCAAGGTAGATATACGTCCTTTGCTTGGCTCTCGGCAGCTAGGTGATTCTACCTGTCACATGGAGACAAAGTTTGCCTGGTGGACGTCAAACTGAAGCAAACAAACAACCTAATTTTTTACCATTCAAAACAAAGGACGAAACTCTCTTGTTAAAACAGATAAATGAATATGGCCATTCTGTCATAAAACTAAATTACAAAAGTTTGGGGAAGCGTAGTCCTATCTTAGAATACACTGGCGGGAAGGATGGATATGGATCCTGTCATAAGTTACTTTCTTCATGTGTTTAAGGTAACCCATCCATCATTAAATTATGATCATGATCCATCAAGTGATCTTAGGAATTTTACAGTGAATACAAGCCTTTCTAGACTTGGCTCAGGAGCAAAAGAGCCAAAGACTCCAAATCATGGATGCTTGCATCTGCACAGAAGTTTTTTTTTAAAGCATTTGAAGGATCATGCCTATTATTTAATGATGGATGGATTTCTTAAGCAAAATGAATATTTTCAGAACGTGTATTCTTAATACAAAGAAAATACAAAGAAAACTACATCAGTAATGTCGCAGTGTCCACAAATGGAAATGAGATTAGATTAAATGAGTCATCGTGTATATATGTGTATGTCACCTTATATACGAATAAAGGTCTTTTGATGAAATTGAGACACAAATGTCAGTGTATCTTCGTTTATATATAATTAGAATTTCTTTGCCCTATGTTTAGAAACCCAATGTTTTGTTTGTTTCAGATATACGATAGGGAAAACGTCATGCGGTCTGTTATCTCGTTTTAGCCATGTTATCAATGACTCATATACATGTATTTTGTAAATAAACAGACGACTGGAGAAGTACTACAGACCATTTAATCAGCCTTGAAAAGTGTAGTGATATTGACGATAGGTGAATAAAGCATTGCCCTAGTAAATTATTTTCCTGGGTCTATATCGTAGACTATTCGCTAAGACTCAGGATAGTTAATATCTTTAATAATAAATGAATTTACAAAACTACTTTCTAGAAAATATTACCTTTGCATATAAGGAAGAATTATTAAGATCATAGAAATATCTTTAGATAAAGGGAAAGAAAACAACTCTTAGAAAATGCAATTTTTGAGTCAATGTAAAATAAAAAGTCTAAAATTTAAGACCCCGGCCGCGATATCTTGTAAATTATGGTACTTGTATAGCTCCCTATCTTGGGACTCTGCATATAAAGGTTGTTCCAGGACTGGTTGGCCAAGAGTCAGGATAATGTGACTGGGTGTGGCATAATACT
This sequence comes from Solen grandis, assembly GCA_021229015.1. Lineage (NCBI taxonomy): Eukaryota > Metazoa > Mollusca > Bivalvia > Adapedonta > Solenidae > Solen > Solen grandis. The sequence continues at coordinate 12,001,163 of CM037780.1, read as the reverse complement.
GCAGTGAGACAGCACTATATCTGTCTCAAGTAGACATACCGGCAGTCTCCAAATGACTGAAATACTGTCAGCGGGACGTTAAACAAATAAACAAACAAAATATAGACCTAAGGGATTAATACCATTAACTTTGGAGATACTTACACGACAGCTTGGGATTTTATTCCGTCACAACATTCAAACATGTCTTCGTCAAGGCCAAAAATCAAACCTATAACCTTCCGATACCGGCGTTGGGCGTTACAACTCGTACAACGTACATTCCTGTTAGAAATGAAAACGGACTCCCGATACTTTAATCGAAAAGTTATTTATGTATGTATATTAAGATGGGGCGTGTTTATTTACATAGAACAGTCATTCGAAAGGACAATGACCCTCTTTATATTTACATATGACATTTACATAATAAAGGATGAAAGTCCTTATTCGTGTATAGGGATTCTTTTTTTTTTTCTTTTTTTTTTCAGAATTTAATATGACTCATAATAATGCCGCAGAAGCAATTAAATGCATTTATCAACATCTCTCGTCTCTGCATACAGCATAAAGTATTATGAATCGAATATTTGATAGTGACTGTGATCATTTCATTTGAATATTTTCCGAATTGTTTTTCTCCGTTTTCTTTGTTTTTATTTTTTTATATTTTTAACAAGTTGAAACTCTTGTATGTTGATTTTGCATCCTACAGACAACCATTCGTTTACTTGAGAGAGAGGATGACACGCTGCCTTCTGACGCCGTAGACATTTAGCATGATGTCACGCTTGGCACCCCGCCTCGGGACCATGAGGTTTAGGGTTCGATCCCCAGTCGCGTAAAAAATGGTACTGGTAAAGCTCCCTTGCTTGGCGCTCAGCATTTAAGGGTAGTTCCAGGACGAGCTGGCCCGGTGTCAGGTTAATGTGACAGGGTGTGGTATTATGCCACATGTCTGCGGCGTGATACTGCAGTGTGGCAGCACTATATTTGTCTCAAGTAGACGTCGTCTCCATATGACTGAAATACTGTCGGTAGGACGTCAAAACCAACAAACATACAAACGCCTGACACCAACACGCCTGATCACAGAACAATAAGTTTAATAGCGATTTTTACCTCATCTTGGAGATCCTCTTTTTAAAGAGCGATTTCCTGGTTCGAACTCAACTCAACTAACAATATATACTTAGCGCTTTGTAATAGTACTCAAATTCATAATCGGGGAAAAATTTATTCCACCAATTTTGTTTTACGAAATATTTTAGTGAATAATTTAGTTGACATATATAGTTCATTTTAATAATTAACAATATTTGTTAAGATATTAAATATTTGGGGAATTTCTATTAGCGTAACAGGAAAGACGACATTGGACCCTAACTATTCAAATATTACTTGGCGCTAAATATAGTGTGGGGAATTTCTATTTGAGAAACAGGAGAGACGATATTGGACCCTTAATCTTGCAAGTATTACTTGGCGCTAAATATAGTTCGAAATTCGAATTGAGTCGAATAATAGTAGGGGGTTTAAGGGGTACAATGTATTTTGACATTCAGAGGAAACATCTTCTAGTGGCCATTTGAAAGTTCAATAAAGTTAAGGCTCTATAATTAAAGAATGCTATAATCTAAGTTACGTTTTCCTCGTTTGAAACGCTCAAACTTCGTCATCCTTCCAGGTTTTCCTTTTAGCTTAGACAAGAGAACAGTGTATGGGTGGTTTTGATGTTAAAAAGTCATTCTTTTAATATAATCTCCTTTATGACCGAACAATGAAAAATGTCTTTTTATTAATTGCTTGTATTGTTTCCTTGCTTTGCGCTGAGAAATATATGGTCATTGGTTAAAATGAACAAGGATGTTTTCCTTAATAATTTAGCAATAAATAATAAATTAAGTCAATTCTTACTTACAATAAGCTCTAACACCATGACTGTCGTCTGGAAAACTAATCTGCTCCTTAGTATTATTCTATGTACAGAAAACGTTTTAAGTGAAAATGGTATGTCAAAGAACGATAGCTGGTATCGAAGTATACCTGACGGGCGTTCACATTCTAACACCATGAAAACAAATGCTGAATCTGCCACAGAAAGGGGAATTGTTTCTGAAAATGTGTTTGCTTCCGGAAGAACCGCTCGTGGCAATTTAAAGAACTTCAGCAATGGTTTTCACCGTGAAAGACAAGCCATCAGGAGACAGATCTACGCGCTAGATGACGATGTCAAACAATTAAACGAAACATTTCAAGTTCGTGTGAAGGCCATGGAAATTAATTTCTCTACTTTTATGCAGCTGCAGTCACATATGCTCTATTCTATGAATACGATGGTAAGTTCGCTGCTTTCGGACGTTTCTGGTTTGCAGTCCGGATTAGAAAACATCAGCAAGGACTTTGAAGCTTTGGAGGCCGAGCAAAAGCTTCTAAGACGGGAACTGATCGACATTTCTAGCGCCGAACGATTAACAATGCATAGCAATCAAAGTGTGGAAGGATGTGCAGATGGTTCATTTAACTCTGGTGCGTTTTGTTACAACTTCACGGTCGAGCCGATGACGTGGTACGCCGCCCGCAGGTTCTGTCGACAAAAGGGGTTCCAACTTGCTCAGTTTGACACCATGGAAGAGCAGATGATGGTGTTCAATTGGACTCAAACCTTGGGCCTCTGGGGACCAGAATACTGGATTGGGTTCTGGATTGGAGCCAGCGATATTGAGAGAGAACGGACATGGGTATGGGTTAGCGGGGAGTATGTGGACAAAGGAGAGTATACCAATTGGTTGTCAGGGCAACCGGATAATGTTCATGGAGGAGAAGACTGCATGATGATTATGGTGAATCTCTCCGGGGCTTGGAATGACGGACAATGTCACAGGAAGTATTATGCACTGTGTCAAAAAGTCATAGCTTGATGTTCACTGTACACGCCAAAGACATATATTAAACAGATATAAGAAACTTCTGTAAAAGCCTGAGGAAAATATTGTTTAGGCACACAGCAGATCATTGAATATTGCAAAATTTCAAAAAAGTATGGCAAAGAGGAAAATATAACAATATTATAAAATAATTATTTCTCTACTGCAAGGAATTATTTTCAGTTTGATTTATTAAAAAAATATATATGATTTAAATTCAGCTAGTGTAGCAGAAAAGCAACACATTTTTCATAGTTACATGTACCTTCATGCAGGTATTTTTTCTATTTTACATAAAATAGTTTTATTTCTCAGCTTATTTTGATATATAAGTACTGGCACTAGAACCGCAGAAATGCCATTTATATTGGAGTCTTTATTTATATCAATGATATGTACGGCTTAAAAAAAATGGTTTCGTTCTCTTACACTGTATATTGATAAATGGTAGAGAATAGAATCTGATATCACTTGATTACGAGGGTCGTAGCTTTGTACAAATGTATGCTAGCATTGTATTCTATGCACGATTCGCTCAGTCTGATATTCAATTAACACGTAGTATAACGAACCGCCTGGCGAAGTAATAACAAGAAATGCCAACAGTTTATTCATCTTTATTAGTCTGCTCCACTATCAACTTCCGTTTTTGTCCGGTCGATTTGTGATTAGACATTTTCAGATTACGACGACAATGCATGCAAAGATATATTACGTCATCCAGTCAGAATCGCCGAAAAACACACCGGAAGTCTAAACTAAAATAAAGCGTTTCCTATCTAGCTAAGAATGTTTGTAGTGGAATGAAATATTTGGGTATTTTATCTGGGAAACCTGATAGTATAATATAGGAAAAACATAATGCCCTAAGTATTTAAGTATAACTTAACGCTAAGTGGGATTGGTGGACTTAGCACCTGTTTGCAATTCCATGACTGGTAAGCCGAGTTTTTAGTGTAAGGTAGCACTACATTAATTTTGACCCATGTAGACAATAGGCCCCGAAATACTGTCCGTGGGACATTACACTCAAAAAATTAACTCCACGTTGGTGCTTTTAACTACATGTATTTTTTTTTCGTGAATTCAATTTATGTTGTGTCTTTATATATAGAGAGAGAATTTCACATTTATCTTGCAACCATACTAGAAAAGATGTTTCCCATACCTTTATACTGGCGTGCTGTTTCGAATCCCAACAACAATGCTTAGCGCTAAGTAAAACATAAATTCTTGAATTATATAGAAAATAATTCCTCCGCACTGATTTACGAAATATCCTTGTTAATATAAATTATTACGTTTATAACTAACAAAATTTGATAAGAAATAAGTATTTTGGTGGTTATTATCATTATTATTATTATTATTTTATGATATTCGCCCCTAAGTATTTAACTATTACTTAGCACTGAGTATAGTTGGTTGAATTCGGGCCGTATTTTTGTAATAAATCATCAATTTGAATTGGAAAATTTTATCAACTAAATTCATAAATCATAGAATTTCTTTCATCTTTAGCAAATCTGCTGCGAATCTAAATTGCATGGAGGCATGCTTCCCCAATTCAGAGAAAAATCATAATAAAATGAACGTGTTTTTGACATCGCTGGCCAGAGAACAAATTGTCATTAAATTCCGCGTCTGTTTAAGAAATCGTTTTGCTTGATTTATTTCATTTGATTTAATTAAAAGAAAAAAATATTTATTTTCGATTCATAATTTGTTGGTTTGTTGGCGAAAAATCCATATCATCAGATTTTCTTCTCAGAAAATAATGAACATTCTGAACATTTGTGCTTTTTCTGTATTTACGGATACTGCTATATACGTAGTTAACAATATATCGGTTAAGATATGTGTGTATAAGCTATCATTAGGTATATATGTTATCAAGTTAGCATATAGCATATATCTGTTTATCAGTGAATCAAAAACACAATGGGATCCCAGAATTGAAACTTTCTCACAGTGTGTGTGTGTGTGTGTGTGTGTGTGTGTGTGTTTAGTTCATCGTTGCCCCCGACAGTATTCTGTCACATAGCGACGTCCAGGATAAATGAAAGAAAACCGCGAGGACACAGGTCCGTGAACTAGACTTACCATCGGTCAGCTGAAAGACTCCCCCGCATGAAAAAATCAGGTCACCTGACCGGGGCTCGATCCCACAATCAACACTGTTCATGTTATGTTTAGGAATCCTATGCCCTGTAATTATATATGTAACTACATACATTTATATATGGTTTATGATTTATTTTGCCTGCTATCACAGCTATAGATTTCTACATTATGCTAATACCAATAGATATAGATAAGAAATATTTAATGCAATTTGTAACACCTAATCTTTCCTCCAAGTGTATATCACTATATTTTCCATGCACATATAGTAATTGCCAAGCCTTTTTTTTTTTTCTCTTTTTTTTTGTTTTTATAGGAACACTAGTACTGACATTCTCCGTACAACAATTGTTATCACTTGTAACGTATTGTTTGTAGATGTGACCTTTTTACATGTTCTGTATGAACGTCTTTAGACGAGATGCTATGTTCATAAGTCTGATAAAATTCTGTTCTATGCTCGGTTCTGCTATCGTAGCTATCGTTACACACATGTTAAATATCAGCTTTTTTTATTTCACTAACCTTCTCTGAGAAATAAAACATAATGGTATCAGTTTCTTTGTTGTTGTTTTTCAAATGGTTTCCATTACGTGCACCAATCATAATTATTTCTTCGACAAATCACCGGATAAAATTCGGTGGTTTAACTCCAGTCTGAACTGCATCTATTTATAGATTGAATTAGTTCGGTAGAAAAAGTATTAGTATGTATTAGTATGTACATGTTAAGGGAAAAACGCTTTTACACCTACTAATCCCTATTGACGGTTCCTGGGTTGTACTAGTACTTTGTGGCTGGGAATGGTTGCCCCAAACGGGGGACACCCTCAAAACATTCGGATCTGTACATGTATATAGCTGTTTCAACAGAAGGAGTCGTAGAAACCCAAATATTACGCTTAGTGCACCAAATATTACGCTTAGTGCACGATTCTTCCATGGCAGATGGCCGAATGACGTAGAAGTTTAGATATTCAAACGAAACACATCTTACCATTAATCCAAGAAAATCGTGCACACTGTCATTGGTTTGTTTTGACAAGAATATCACTGACGCAAAGCAAGTCCCTGTGTGCAAAGTATCAAAGGCGATTGAAAAAAACTTTAGCGAAAGTATGCACTTGAGAATAATATAAGAATATAGTAAACGGCGAACGAGAAAAAAATGTAGTAAACAACATAAGCAACAGCAGCTGAAGAAGAAGTAGCATCATTATATAAACTCGCTGACATTTGCTTTAACTATTTCTGTTCCGTCAACTGACATCAATTTTTGAAGCTTTTTTTAGCTATCAATATTGACGAATCAATCTATTCATTTATCCATCTTTTAATTTATTTTTACGTCTATCTGTTTTTATATGCTCAATTTTTATATTTGTTTATTTTAACAGTTATTTATCTATCTTTTTTATTTATGAATTTCAGTAAACAGATATTACTCATGTTATGGCAGGTAAGAATGAAAGACGCCGCGTCTGACATGAACGTATCTGTGAGTGTGATTGACATATAATTACAGTTTTATCTGTTGTGCAATCTCTTCTCGAAATATTGACCGGAAATGCCAGGGCATTGTGGATAGCACCTTATTGTTTGAACCCCAATAATTGATAACATTGCCGACAACTGAGAGTGTTCCATTTAATTATCGACAGGTAGATGTCACGTGATGATAATAGAAGAGATAATTATCAGCTCTAGGTCAATTATAATCTAGGATTCATAATAATTTAGAACGGTTTTTAAGATGGGTTTTTTTTTTTTTTTCCTGATTCATTTTTAAATAATTTCATTTTGTATTAGATCATTTGAATAAACTTTTTTTTCGGGTACTTAACGAAAGAATTTTCAAAATTGATATACATAAGGGTTCTCTGTGTTAGAGTTACCTCCCTTAGTACTAAACGGTGTCACACCACTACTTTTTGTCCCTATATAATCTATAGTAACTTGGCCGACTTTCGAGGCCTGTTCCTACTTTCCAAATGTTCGTTGGAATATTTCTGGTCTAGTTTCATGTAGACCATTCATAAATCAACAGATTTAGGCACAAAAAAATATATCATTAAGGAATTGGCGTTTCACAAATTTCACATTTCCCGGCTACCTGTCAAAATTTCCAAAACAAACATGACCTCTGAGCCGCATTACCTCTGCAGCTCTCCCAACATCCTGTAGGAAAGTAATCCCTTAATACAACTATTAAATGCAAGTTAATGGTCAAAAATACATGTATCTCACCACACAGGCTAAATGCGTTGCAGTTATTCAGTGTTTTCTGGGGAAAATATGACTTTGATGTCCACCCTTTCATTTTGCATTAGGTACTACTTCAGCACCCTACGACCCGGAAGTACTTTGATAGTGGTGTGACACCAAACGGTCTTAATTTTCCAAAGAATTTGAGATCCTGTACTTAATACATTTAAAACCATAGTATATATATATATATTGTATTGATATGTTCGGTGCATTAAAGCATTGAACTGAACTGAATATTACTAAGCCTTTCATATCCTCTATCAACTGAGTAGAAGACATTAAATTTCAGTGACGCTCAATTTTGTGTGTCCTATCACTTTGAACATAAATGAAAATTAAACTGTTTGTAACACAATTGTTCATTTTGTTTTTAGAGTTTCACTGCATTCAATTTATATATTGTTTGTTTGTTGGGTTTAATGTCCCACCGACAGTTTTTCAGTCATTTGGAGTCTATGTCTGCTTGAGACATATTTAGTGCTGCCACACTGCAGTATCACAGCGTAGACATGTGGCATGATACCACACCCAGTCAAAATATCCTGACACCGGGCCAACCAGTCCTGCAACTACCCTTATATGCTGAGCGCCAAGCAAGGGAACTGCAACAGTACCATTTTTTACTACTTGGGTATGTCGCCGCCGGGGATCGAACCCACGACCTCCCGCTCCAGAGGCGGTCTAAAATATAGACTAAGTCCTGAGAATAATACATTAGGTCACCTGTAAGCAATCCATGGAAGATTTCTATTAATGATCTTATGACTGAGTCGAATTAAACAAGCAGTCCCGGTTCGATTCTCTATCTCAATGCATATTTTTTGTCCGTGTCACATCGTTAGAAGAGCTGAATGTCACACAAGCTGGAGTAACCTACACCACAGCCATTGTTTTAACGTAACTAATGGTTGTGAATGTTTTATACCAGCTAGACACAATCAATTATTGAAGACAAATATAAATATGCACACTTTCTCCTGTAAAACATGTATGTAGTTGTATATATAATGAGATGTATATACATATACTGCATTAAAATAATGCTGTTACATTTGCTACTGCCATGTTTGTCTATCTGTCTGTCCATACGCTCGACTTTGTATGCAATGTGTGTACACTTTACAATTGAAGGCACGATTTTCCGGCTGCCTCAAGCTGTAATTATAAAAAAAAAAAATTATAAGACTTAGTGACATACGTCACTCCTTCATATTAGGTGGAAAGAAATTAAGAGCGTGTCGCAAGATTTTTAAATCATTAAAACGCAATAAAACATTAAGTTATTAGCCCGTCTTTAGCTACATGTGTTAGCAATATTTTCTGACATTCTCAAGTATAGTGACAGCTGCCGGACCGCGTGTGAATGCAGAAAAAAAATGCCGAATGGCACGAGAAATCCGTGGTTTCTTTGTGGAACCCGTGTTTCACGCAATATTATAGCGAGACGTTAGCGTCACGGCTGAGCGCCCTTGCTTTGGCCCACTTTGGGACGATGACATCACCGCTAGCGATCGCTCTATAGTACAGTTAGTTGACAGTGGGAACTGAAAGTGTACACATCTAGCTAGGTCACATACAGGTGTGAATTAAAACACAATGACTATTACAGGTGACATGTAAATTCTGATTGGAAGTGGTGTTTTGTTTAATAATGAACTAACGAAGGATTACACCGAGAAAGGTTCTTTTATTTGGGTTTAAACTTGCTAAACGTATTATAAACAATACTATATATACACAGCTGTACAGGCCGTATTTGAAGAGTGTACACCATACACAGAGATTCAGTGTTAACGGGCGTGTCTAGCGAAACAGTGTTCTGGTGGATATTGGACTGTATACGAAATTTGCTGTTATATGTTCGGCTAGAATATCTCCAACGGTATTTTAGAAATATATGTTCGATTTATCTAAAGTCAAAATACTACCGGGAGAATTAAAATTTAAATTTCGAGAAGTTGTGTTCATTTGGATGTATACGTAGTTTGTGTGTGAAAAAAAAAGTTTGAACTATTTTCGAAATTATACATGTATTTTAGAGGTCCAGTGATATTTATTATATGAAGTGTTCGACGTGGACTCAGTTGCTATAGTAACTGTGTTAGGGGATGTCCGTTGATATTCTGCCAGCCAAAGTGACACAGGGTCCTTCCTTCCAGTACCCCCACCTGGCCGGCATGAAGGAGACCCGTGTCCCGGGGATGGACCCCCTTAAAAGACGAGATTCCCGAGGGGTCAATATCTCCAATTTTGACCCCAACTGTATTATATACGACTCAAACACGGACACAACATACCTCAGAGGACGTCTTCTTGGAAAGGTAACAGTCTCTTGATCAAAATATACGTATAACGATATGTGGCTATTATTTGTAGCAACATATGACGAAAATCAAATATATATATATATATATATTGTCATTGACCAATATTTAGTAGATCTGAGATGTTGTATATACCGTTATATGACATGTATATAACACGCATATATACCAATATACTGTACATAAGACATATGTTAAATGCGTATCGTATATCATACTGTTCATAATGATATGTTACAGTATATCGTACATTATTATAAAGTTTATATGACAGAATATATGAATTTATGAATATTTTTGCCAAAAATTCATAAACACATACATTAATACTGCATGAATAAATCCACCAATGACACTTAAAAGATACTTCAAACTCCAGACGTAGAATATACACGATAAGCTAGGAAAGCGATCAGGTTCGGAATACATTAATACACAAGTAAGTTCTCGGTCTCAGGCCTGGCAAATTAGCCTCTGTAAATCTTGCTGTACTTTGTGATACACATCTCCCCGTCCCCCGGGATTCATACACAGATATATATGGCTGGTACATCGAAATCATACAGAAGTAATGTTCAGAAACAACATCAACTTTCACAAATAAATCAAGCTATTAAGAATTTATATATAATTATGTACATAAAATGATTTCACTTGGACTGTACAATCGGGAACGATGTAGTCCGACATTTTCTTCCTGCTTGTGACTGCCTTTGCGACCAGTGCAGACCAAGATCAGCCTACACATCCGTGCAATCTGATCAGGGTCTACACTGTTCGTTATTCAGTCTATAAATTTCAGCAAGCACCAAAAATGAAGAAAAGAATAGTCAAATGAATCAATTTAGCATGGTGAGGGATGAAAAAAAAAACACTCTTGTTTTTGTCGAAATACCAAAGAGAAGGAACACGTCAAGTGTTTCAAAGTAGCACACAGTGACGCGCCGTTACTATTAAAGCACTTAAGTAGTCCTTGTGATTTTGTACATATAAAAAAGAAGTCGCCAATCAGAAATCACTGTCAAGTATAAACACTTGATTTTCGATGTGATATTTTTGTCTAGTTCTGTGTTCACACATCTGAATACGAGACTCTCATAAGTAACTACTTATGGCATTTACGTTTTAATTATTTTTTTTATTTATTATTTTTTTTATTTTTTTTTGTCTCTTCATTTCCCCAAATGGCATGTTCTTTGTTGACACCGCCTTAGCCACCAGCAGAAAATATTAAGAAAGACTCTGAATTCGACATATTTCAGAAGTGAGCAGTCTATCCTTTCATGTCTGATTCTAAATTAATTTGTTACAAATTGCTTTGTTAACACTTTTTATGTTACACC
>CM037780.1:11940098-11990098 GCA_021229015.1 Solen grandis | reverse complement strand
CTTAGTTTGACGCCCTTAAAACATTGCTGATCAAAAAGTTCCATGCAAAAATTAGAACTTTCACGCAGTGAAATTAATTGGATCTTAATTCTTTGTTTAACAAAACCTTTGACAATTTTTCTCAACATTGACTGTTTAGAAGAGACAAAAGCTAGGTTCCCTCAGGAGACCTCCTCCGTCTGTTCCAAGCGATTAATGACCCCCTAGGAAACATTTTGTGCAAATGTTACAGCAAGGACTTGCCATATCTCTGTATCCGACCCAACAAGCTAACAATAGAACACCCGTAACTCATTCAACCACATTTCTTTCTGTCTGCAGCAAATAATTTCTTTGTTTGTGATAAGTATAATTTTATTTTTAGTAACAGTTCAATGACGTGGAATACGCCTCCTGTGTATAACTTGAATAACTCATATCGTCATGGCGACTTTGTCCTCACTCAGTTCGAAACATCTGACACACTTGTGGGATTATCGCTCACAATGGAGAGAAATTAATTATAAAAACATGAAGCATGTTAAAAAGTGGAGCAATTCTTTTATTGTTGGTTTTGTCTGACCAATGCAAAAAGGGACCACTTCATGTATTATTTATATAAACTGATCTAATTTGATTCGCAAGAACAGAAGGCACTGTTGCTAATAGGCTTCTGCTGAAATATTCAATACAAAATTGGCATTCCTAGGGAAAAAAGCAGGAACTGAATGTGCAAGCATTATAAATAATTGAATCAAATGTATTTTTTGTAATATTTTAAAATCATTTTCTGATTAGAATGGCTTAATTTGTGCTGAAATACCATTGTCATGTATCATCAAAATTGGACCAATTAAATGCTGCCATTCTGATTGGATGTTACCCATAGTTCCATAACGATAGGACCCCAATGTGCAGACCCTAGTTTCTATGGTAACACAACACCCCACTCAGCAGATGGAACCAAGCACTGGGTACAATAGCTGTTTCAAATACAATTTTACAGTCTCCATAATTCATTAAATCATATCCACGACCTTGAAATTTATTCTCTGATCTGCCTAGAAAAATGCAGCAGATGGAATTTGCTTAACAGACTTTGCCAGATCGATGCAAGAAACCTTCTGCCATCATGAACATCTTAATTCATTTACCTTATTGCTAGCAAAACTAATGCCTATACAATATTTTACTGTAACCGCAACGAGGTGATAAAAAATCATACACTATGAATGACTGTCAGTTTTCCCACGCTCAGCCTCCCTCTCGAGCGATTCACTTGACAAAAATGTGGCAAATGAAGTTATGCTACACTTACTTCAACAAACAAGACGGTTATTGTGTAAAAACTTGCCTCAACTTTTACCGCTCATATTTTAAGCAAACTGCTTTGCACGTTTTGCATATTTATTCCCGTCTCAGGGATATCCTTATCGTGAAATATTTGATAATTAAATTAATTAACTGTAAATATTTGCAACTTTATCAAATGAAATTAGCATCCCCTAAGAAAAGTGCCACCAATAAAATATGCGAACAATAGAAATTCCATAGCCGAATTTCAACCATCAGACTTTATGGTAACCTGGATGATTTGCTTTCTTTCACATCAATGACAAAGAGGCCTTCTCAATCCCCAGTCCAAGATTGACATTATAAATATTTCAGCCACTGCTGAGCACATCAAGGTAAGATGCCCCCACAGGGGAGAAACTGTCTCCCCATAGAACAATAACCCACTGTGACCCTGACCTCAAGGTTGTCCTTAGCAGACATGCCCCAACACCCACCTGTGGCGCCAAATCCCCGCCCCCTCCTACCCAACACTCCCTCACCTCTATGTACCTTTATCTACCTATGATCTACCTACTCAATCCCTTCAATTTCTTACATAATATACCCCTGTATACACAAAGTCTAAATAAACATTACCTACAAAAAAAATCTCACCCTATTTCACTTTATCTTTTTTCTCTCTTTTCTTATGACATTTTTTTCTCCTCAAATGACAACCATCCTTTGTTAATGTAGGTGAACTCCAAATGGATCAGTGTGAGAAAAATTCTGCTTATATTCTAACACCCTATCTAAGTAAAACATTGTTACAATAACACAAACCATGTTTGCATATAATGATAACTAAAGCATCCCTCAAGCTGTTGTGAGAGCCTAACATCCCGCAATCCAAACATCCGCCACCAGTTTCTCTCCCCACCCCCTGGGGCGCTGAAGGTGTGGACACTGACATTACCTGGTACCCTATAGGGTCAAAGTATTGTTTTAACAAGGTCACTGTTCTGCATCAGATTATGCAAGTTTCTGCCTCTGGACCTTTTAACAGCATGCATTTCAGAGGCCAAGCCTAGAATGTGTGTGTCTTCTGCTTTGTGAGCAGAAAGATAGATACCTGCTCAACTTTAATTGACCATTACTAATTCCTGATAGAATATAGATAACAAAGGATTTCAAGGCCTTTAGGGTGGGGCTGCAGATTATCGGCAATTTTACATTCCTGCTTCGACCGCAATGTTGATATTACCTGTAGTAATACTTATGAGGACTCAACAAAGACCAAGGGCTGAAATTTTAATGGTACAAGTCCTTCGCTAATAGACGCTTTTAAGGTGGACAAAGAAATGAGTCAGATATATTCCTTTCCCACATGTTTGAAGTAGGTCAGAGTATCGGCATCAAAGTATGTCCATTAAAGACGCAAGGACAAATGCTATTATATGTTTGAATCACTGGATTATTATGACTTAGAAAGTTTACGATGATTTCTTAAAATAGAATTCATAGGAGTGTTGCTGTATCAAATAAACTCTCAAGTCAGCAAAACATTTACACAGCTATAAATGAATGATGAATATCCATGGTTTAATATATAGGCAGATCTCTATTCAAATCCCAGCACACTGTATTGTAAAATCTACATTAAATCCAATCCCGGATCCATTAAAGAATTGTTCATACATTGGAAATCAGTCTGACATAATCAATTCACTTAAAATAAAAAAATCACATTTTGGTTAATTGGTTTTTAATTGGATTGTATTATATACAAGTAATGCAAGGCTAAAAACATAAAGCTGTCTAAACTATTCAGATATTAAATTTCATATTTCAAGTACATCTTAAAACTTACTGAGAAACTCATTTAAAAGGATACAAAAAACTGGAGCCATAACATAATAATAATTAGTGACTTTACCATGGGCATAATGAGGGGATGTTTTTTTATTAGACAAAGCAGATATGCCATCCAGACCTGAGTTGTTGTGAAATATTCATAATCTTACTACTCTTGTTTCTATGGTAACCACCGTATATCTGCCCCAGGGAGTGTGTTCCTAATGCGGGCCGGACAGAATAAGGCCTATGCCCGACGCACCGCCCAGATATTAATATCAGTGTGAAGGACTAACAAACAGCAGAGTTGTCCCTTTGTTACTTCCTTTAACGTGTCCCTGTTTTCGCAGCAAATTATTCAATGCAGGGGTACTTCAATGCTTCATTTCCAGCACATCTGGTCCGTGTACAATTATAACAATATCCAACTCAACCAGAAGAATACACAAAGTGTTACAAATGTTTTCAAGTTTTACATCATAATAGCTTTTTCATATTCTGCAGTTACAAGTAATTCAATAAAGTTGCTGTTGATAATGGAAATGCTTTCCTCAAAAAGTAATTAAATGTACATTAATCATAAATAGTTTGTCTCTTCAAATTTAAATTACGGAAATTTCATATTGTGTAACAATTAAAGCTTGTGCCATTTAAATTTTTTTTAATGTTTTTTTGTATTGTTAGGTCCTGGAACTATACCAGGACCATTTTTTACGACTTTGGTATGACACGGCCAGGGATCAAATCTACGACCTCCCAAAACTAGGGACAACATGCTTCGATGTACTTGCAAAGTGACAGTGCTTACATTATCTTAAGAATATATTTTAAAGATGAAAATACCTTTAAAGAGAAAATTATCATAACTTTCTTTAAATAACTTAAGATAACTTAAGCTAGTGATGGAATTAAATACAGGTTTGGGTGTATCTTTAATCACATTACAACATTTAGGATGCTTTGAATAGCTTTTACAAGGATTATCTCCATCAACTGCATGCACTGAAGCAAGCTTTCTTAGATCAAACGCATTATCTGTCAAATGCGCGCCTTACAAAAAATCCTTGTCTAACATTTTCTTGCTTAATGCTGACTAAGCTAACAATTATTTTCTCAGGAATGTTTCATATGATATTTCAATCTAATATCTTATCAAGGAAATTATTATATTTCTTTATTGACAGTCGTTCATTGAATGGGCAATATACTTCATTTTTTTTTCCTACAGGTAACCACAAATTCCTACGATTTATATGACGAAATTCAAGGAAAATATTTGCTTTTGTCTGGGTGGCAAAGAACGATATTGACAGACAAGCTGTTGACTAACCCTGGGAGTTGATCTACTTAGCCTACTTTACAGCCCCGTGCGGCACGTGAGACATTCCCACAGCGCCCATCAATATAACGATCAATTCATCACACTTATAATTCATCCCATAAAGCAATGCACCATGCTGTTAAAATCGTGTGACAAATCAGTTAGAACTTCCCTCTCTTATATGTGTTTTAAATGAAACAATTTTTTCCCCCATTCATGTTACTGTAAAATTTTCTGACTAAATTATAATGTTTTTTTATGAAAACAATAATCTGCATTAAATATTTACAGAAATTTGTAATTTTCACATTAATTGAATTAAACTAAACTTCACAATGTATTACTAACTGATAGAAAAGCTCATGAATTTGTACCTGATGACATTTTAATGTTCTCAATTTTTTCACAACAACTTTCAAAGTGTGTGAAGATTTCACTAGTATCAACATTACACTAATTTATCCTAAAAGTGTATAATATATATGTTTGTACTTAATAGCATCTCTGTATCCCCATCCCCTGCAGTATCCAACCGAGCAAGTTGGTTTCAGGGCTGGTGAAGCTGATCGCAATAAGCAAAAGTTACGAGCAGAAATATTTGTTCACCTTTCATTATCTTGACATTTGGAGATTTCTTATCAATATATGGTGCACTTCGCACACCTCAGACAAAATAATCAACGCCCCCTGCAGAGAGCGATAATTATTTATGAAAATACTCGCATATATTTCCACCCTCACTTGGACAAGTAAATGTGTACTTGGATCTGTCAAATTATACAGGAAATCAGGATTTATGGGTATTTGATCAGACATCTTATGTAAATATGTTAAAATGAAATTCAGGTAAGCTTATGTGTACATCTTTGGTGTACATCCTATGGACCTCAAACCCGACGTGCACACAACGAAGCAAATACCTGAAATATTTGTAGGGAATGTCAAAACACCCCTCTAATTTTCTGAATAAAAACATAAGTCATTTAACCATTTACCACATAAATATTCATGTACAAACTTCATAATGACTTTACTGCACTGAAAATGGTATATGAAGCAATGTTTCTTTTTTCTCTTTGCCATGCAGACTGTAAAATATAAGCTACAATATTGTATGAGCAGAGGAGACCCTGATCAGACAGCCCCTGGAGAGAACTGTCTGATCAGGGTCTGCTGTGTTTTCCAAGGCAAAACATGTCTACATTAGGTAATGGGTTAATACCTATAGAGACTCCATAATCTGTCACTAAATATCTACAAAGCATAACACAGTGAAATAAAACACTTATCTCCAAAATCGAGGATTTAAACTTAAAGTTGCGGGTAGCTTTTACAAAATAACTAGCGGGTAGATTTCACAAAATAACCAGCATGACGACTTGTAAAACAAACCAAGAGAAAACCAAATCTACCACACAGCATCTTCTCTAATTGGCACTTGTCATTTTCAAAACATTCATCCGGTGCAAACTCTAGAGAAAATTGCAAGTATTAAACTATCAATTCCCATTATCTTGTTGAGATACATTTGGTGCACTTAAACAATTTAAAGGTGTAATTTACAAGTCATACCAGTGGATTCCTGGACTGTATCATTGGTTTTTTACAACAGATATAAACAAGTTTGACCCAGACAACCCTGAGCTATAATTACAGTGGTCAACCTAACAGCTACCTGTGTTACTTTGTTGGCAATCCTTTATCAATGAGATTTATTCGCTTTTAATTAACCAGCAACCATAAATTGACCACTAAATTACAGATAATGGAACTTAACAGGCCATGAATTCATCCACGAGAGCAGCCATGCCAACAGCCCAGACATGGACACTAAATCCAGCGTCCATTCCTCATGATCATGGGAATATGAGAGAGAATGACAGCTGTCAATCAATGCTAATTTACAGATCACAGGTGCTTCTTTGGCCCATTGTACAACAATGCAACTGTCTGCACTTATCATTCTGTCTACAGCTGGAACCCAATTCCTGGTCCAGTCGGCAAACTCTTAATGACCTTTATCCTTATTTATCTCTCAGCTATGCCTTTTTTTATGCCATTAACAACATAGATCAGTCTGAAAGTTGCTCTTAATTTAAACACACTTTTCTGCACCCTGGAAATTTCTGAGCAGGGTAGACTAATGTGCAATACTAGTTTTAAATGCCATTTCCCTATTGCTGTAAAGGGTTGATAAAACAAAGGCTGTGAAGACTATGCCCTCTCTCCAACCTAATGTCAATTTCTATGATGACAAAAAAACAACAACAAAAAACATGTCCATTTTGACCCAAAATTTTCTAAATGACCCTATATATGTTGAAACTTTCTCTATCAAACTACCATTAAAATCATGGGGTCACATGACTTCCATTTGGTAATAAATTAGTAAAAAACAAAAACAAAAACAAAAAAACAGAGAAAATTCTGCATGAATTCACTCCAGTATACACACAAATGTACAAACATTCCCTGTAACTGATGTCATTATCATGCAAAAAAGCTCACCACTGGAATTGATTTTTTACAGGTAAGACAACTTAAATTATCGCTCTTCACTCTCCATGGCTGATCACCATGGTGTTGAATGAAAGTTAATTAGCAACCAGGTTATCTGTTATCATATGACAATTTTAACCTGCCCTCTTTGTCTCCCGGACATTGTTCTACATAATTGTGTTCATTTTAACAGTACATACGTCTGGTATATGCTGACGCACGGCCAGGTACACCTGTTGAGATTTCATGTTGATTGTATTAGTTCTTTCCAAATTTCCCAAAGGAACAGTTAAAGCCCTAACTGTTTTATACTGAATGATAATTGCCCAAGTTGCCTTTCATTTGTTATCAATTCAACCCTTATGAAATGTTCTATTTTACATATGACACAATAAATCTTTACCCTCAGTCACTTTTTTGAAAGAAAAAAAAACACACACAAAAAAACAAGTAACTGATGTTTTCTTGTTATGGATAAATCAATAGCAAAATGTGCAATATAAAATTTTCACTGCTCATTTATTGTCAGGAAATATCTTGTTTTCTGGATATGTACTTTAGGATAACCCAATAACTTAGCAGAAAACAGGAAGCTTATGGCATTAAATCTTGGGAAAGCGGAATAAAAATTCTGACAGTGACATAACGAGGACTGTATCGTAAATTGTCATCTAAGTCATCACAAAGACGAGTTCTGTATATTCCTATCTCGAGACTGGATTCTACTGTCTGGATCAATTCTTCTGACATTTGATATTTGTTTCAGGATAAATCTTCGTATCATGTATTCAACTTGTCATCTGACCAACTGAGGGGGTGGGTGGGTGGGTAGAGTTGACCAGAAAGGCACAATATCAAAATATTCGCTCAGCGATGTCAAAACTGCTTGATACTGCCATCTGTACGTCTTGTCCCATTATTAATGATAACTTGGCCGTATGTCAAACTTTTGAAAAGGTTATCACATACAGAGGGGGGTGAGATAATGTTGGGATCTGTATCGGGTGATTATGTATCAATAAGGTCAGGATATCTTTTGGGTCGCCCCCCTAAAGACCCCATCTGTCTGTCATGCATCTGTCATAGCTAACCTTTTGCCAGTCAATTACATCTTTTTAAACAATATAATAACTATGATAAACCCAATCAATTTGAACACTATTAATCCTGAGATGGTTTTTTTTTATAGTTCTTCATGTGGTTTGGGGTTATCAAAAAAATTCTGGGAAACTGGGGAATTTCAAAATGTATGAAGGGGAATCCCATATTCTATACGTAGAAATTTCCATGGTGATAAAACAATGCACAGCACATTATCATCCAATCAGCATGTTCTATTACAAAGGAAGTCATAGTTCACAATGAGTATGATGGTTGAAAAACAAGTTTCCCACAGGGTATCCAAATTTCATCTTATTTCCTTCATTCTGGCAACAGGATCAAAAACAACAACAACTGAGTACATAAACTCAATAAAGTCAGCTGTATAAAGCTAAGTTCAAATTATACACTACTTGAGATAATGGACTATTATAGAAGAGTTGCATCTGTTTCAACAGGTAAACAAAGACAAATGAAAATAGATAGCGTTGAAAATGTTTTGAAAGAGTTCAACACTAGCAACAAACTATTATTACAATTAAGTGCAAACCTGACATAAAAAGAAAGTCCAATTATGATTCATAGTTCAAAGAAACATTGGATGTGCATTTAACTTCCTTATGATTGGCTAATTACAAATGTTTAGCATTCTACACATGACAGTAAATGAAACAATGGAATTTTCTTTGCCATGTATATATAAGGACTGTGTTGAAATCTCAGCGACAATACTGCATGCACAAACAGAGAAGACCCTCAGATCAGATAGTTCCTAGAAGGAT
Source organism: Solen grandis (assembly GCA_021229015.1). Taxonomy (NCBI): domain Eukaryota; kingdom Metazoa; phylum Mollusca; class Bivalvia; order Adapedonta; family Solenidae; genus Solen; species Solen grandis. The sequence goes on along the minus strand of CM037780.1, from coordinate 11,981,287 downwards.
CAAGCAGACTGATCTGGGTCTGCTCTGTTTGCCAAGGCATCAAAACATTTCTAAATTAGGTCAAGGGTGAAGCCTCCTTTTCTGATACCCTGATAGTGCTGTATTCCATTTTTCTTAAGTTTGTTTCTAATAAATCAAAGTATTTACTAATCCTTAAAACTTCACTTAAGAATCTTCCCGAGGGGGACTTATTAACAAAGGCAGAAATGTTGGCCTCAATTTAAAGCAACATAAAAAAAAACACCATTTCAAATTAGTTAACACAGCCACTAACAACCTTTGGATTACAAGTAATCCAGTTTTCAACCAAAATAGCAAATACCAGCTCTGTAATACCATAAGATCAGTATCGAACTAACCCAGAATATGAACTTGCAATCGCCCGAGGGAAATGAAATAGGTAATCTTACCTTTCGATTGCAGTTTTCCAACACGATATAGACGTTCTCATCATCCTCAAAGAAACTGTGGAATTCTACAACATTTTTGTGTTTCAGGTTTCTTTGGAGCTCGACTTCTCGTATAATCTGAAAATACATCAATTTGAAAAAGGCTATTAACTCTTGGGCTACAATTTATCATCCATCATGTATGATAAATGTAAAGAGCTTAATTAGAAATCATTCCTCCAAAATCTTTCAAACAAAGTCATGCAGGAGAATTATGAAGAACCTATGATTTACTAGCAAGATGTTTATACACAGCACGTTATGAGACCAAATATTGATATAAAACACCATTAAATAAATAGTCAGGGAGAAAGAAACAAGACAGATGTAGACGTTTCCCCATGATCCGTCCATCTCTCCATCTCATCCATTCTCACAGCATTTCCAAATATACGTCAGCTCAATTTTTCCATCAAATGCAATATTTCCCCAAGATATAATAAAAAAATTATCCATGATACATTGATGATGCGGGAAGACTCAATTTGATATATTTTGTGGATAAGAAGCCTTGAGTTCAAGGTATCTTCCTATCAAACCCATGATAAAATTACATAATATATCTGCATCGTATTTGATTTATTGCGCATCTGAAGAAGCGCTGAGCCATCTGAAATTTATTACTTATTTTCATTTTCTGACATTCAGAAATATCATCTCTTTTCTGTACATAAATCATTCCCTTGGGGCAAAGTTATAAAAAGGGATTATTTCATTCTTTAATAGTATGAAATTGTAAAATACTTATTATTTATACAATTTTCATAATTTTTAGACTCTATTTTGATAGTGAAAGCAAGCAAAACAAGCACCAACAATGGACTTAAAAATTGGTAAGTTGTTTTTTTCTTTAGTTGACTAATGATTCGTTGTCAAAACAGTCAGACATATGATGCTGTATATAGAACTTTTTGAACTTAAAACATATCATTATAATGAAATGAAATGCATTATGGATACTGAATATCATGATTATAAAATATGAATACGATACATTATAAATAAACAAAGTTCTTTATTTTATCTGCACACAAGCAAACTCTAAATTATAAAATAAAACACGAGAATGTAAGAAGAAACAAATTACAAGGTGAACGAATAATTCATATTGAATCTATCACAAGGTAATGTTGACACAAGAAAAAGAGCTCAACCATGTGCAAAGTGCTGTAATATGAACATGTAACAGGTGTTGCGATACACAATCAATACACAAAAATAATGTGTATTGATCAGCATACATTTTTCAGCACCGCTCAAGAGATTAATACCTGGTTTTATTTGCTATCAACATCAGTATATCACATTCAACATCTCCAGCACCACTAACACAGATCTTTATTCAGACTTGATTCTCAAAACAACAATTAAATCACATTTTGTGCTTTGACGTTAAAATTCTTGATTCAGCATTCTCCATGAACGTGAATTTTTTGAGAGGGCTTCCCTCATAATATAACATCATAATTGGTACCAGCATTCAATATGATCTAATTTACAAATGCCTTAAGGGGTTATAAACATACAAAATTCCTTGCTCACTCTTTTTCCCTCTGTCGTTTTTATTTTTTGATACCTGTATGCAAATTTTCCGTGACAAATGCTAGTATGTAAACCTATCAGAGGTCATACTTACACAGGTGACATTTTTCTGATGATAGAAGGAACTAATCAAATGTTCACAGGTTTCACTTTATTTCAAGATAAAATCACATTCCAGACATACCCAATCATGTCATTAAAGTAATACATGTTTCTAACCCAGCTGTTATCGATATAAGATTTTTTTTCTTCAAAATATAACAAGTCTTGTTTTAGGTAACAAAATCTCATGTAAATTAATGTTGTTTTGATTGAGATTTATTTCAAAATTCAAGACCATATCCTAACTGTGGCCAATATCTCAAACATTTATTAAGGATTAACAGAGAATATCTGAATGAAAATTATGGTACGTTTGATCAACTTCAGACTTTGCACACACTCCTGAACGTTTATTTATGCAAAATAGGGGTGTGATCAGACATTCTTATTTACATACACTGCGCCACATAAATAACACTTTGTCACGGCTTAACATGATTAGGAACTGCAATCAGAAGCGCACCATACACGTCCAAATACCGAGCGATCAGCAATATTGCAGACTGAATGATTTAGTGCAGCTGCTGATTACTGACATGTTTAGCGCGAAGGAAAAACAGAAAAAAATGGAATAAATTATTGAGCCAGAGTCTGGATTAACTGAGATCTACAGATCAAAGAGTAATTAAAGTGTGATAAGCTCTCGAAATTTATTCAGTGATTTGCCTTAAAATATCTTAATCTGCAATATTTTGAGGCACCTGTTGCTATATCTGAGAAAACCGGCACACTTTTCGGCAAAGGTTATCAATTGGCACATAAACCTTCATAACACTGAGACTCTTTGAGGAATTCTAGAATTTTTCTCATTGGAGACATCAGCCCCAATTTTACAAAAAATATTTATACATACAATCTGACTGAATCTAGCAGCCATACTTTGAATTTGAGCTTGAAGAAAATACATGTATGTTAAATATGTATCCCAGCAACTTTATTTGGACAAGCTTTGTCTATGGGGCTCTGGTAGAAGTTATGGGTAATAACAGGTGAGTATTCATGCTATATTGGTATTATATTGGGAAGCAGTTTAATTTTCCATGGACATGAGACAAGGGAAAAGATACAGTAAGGAAGGCATGACTTGCCAGGGCAAAGTAAGGGGAACATCACATCCTGTGTTTCACTAATCCATTACAACACTGTATTTGGGGTGCCGCCTTATATTGGATCTTGATGTAAATATAACAACAATTACTGGTAGTAACAAGAAATGTTTGCAAACACAATGCCACTGTCAGAGCCTAAACCCTCTAGATGATAGTTCAAAAAAGGGGCCAGATAGAATTTTTTTTTTATTCCTAGTCACTTCACTTATATCTCCTAGTCACCATTTATGTTTACTTTAAGTTTATGGTTTTTAAGTCATGGCCAAGGTTAATGTTGTCCGTAGACAGACTGACAAGTAGACAAAAATAATATGCCCCCCACACCCTGTTCTATCGATTTGGGCAAAAAATAAAGTTGGATCTATATCTTGAACAGTGTTTTACTGGTTCTCCCATTATAAGGAAGCCTTTAAAATGGGCCTGTACTGTATTGCATATATTTCTTGGGTTGTCCAGGTGATTACTTTCCAGATAGCCAACAACAGATGGTCACATGATCATATCTCATATCAGATGACCAGATCTTCCTTCCTTATATGTGTCAATGTCTCATCACATATAAATATCTGAAGCTGTAAAAAAAAGGGCAATGATACAATTCAAAGTTCACCAAGATTTCCTGCCATGTGCCACTCACACTGTTTTTCTTTTATATTAGTTGGTTTCCTTTTTTAATTTTTTTTCAGCATTGTCTTTCTTTGGTATTTATACAAATAAAATGTTTATCATATTTCTTTCATTTATCATAATCCTTTTACAAGCATGCCTTTTAATGGGATGACAATTTTCTTCCCTCTTACTTATTTAGAAAATAATAATCTTCCTCTTTTTAAATAAAAATTTCCACTTTAATGGTTTTATTTATTCTGGCATTCAACTGGAGTATAAAATTGGTTAGTGTAAAACCCCCCCCCCCCCCCCCGGCAAGTGAACAAAATATTGCAGGGTGAGTAAAATTAGTCTTTTCTTTGTATTTTTTTTTCATTTTATTTTACTATTTCAAATTTTGAAAGTGTGAGGAATGGAGGGTAATAATTTCAGGAATTTTATGACCCTGCCTAATGTATAAGCTTTATGTTAAGTGCAAATGCACTTACACTTGCATGAAAGTGTCGAAGGTGTTGGTGTTAAGTGGGTGTTGCTGTAACATGCAAGCATGCAATGAGTCCGGTATCTCATCACACCGGCCTAGGATGGCTCTTCCATCTTCAGACCATCCTGGTGTTGCATTTCAACTTCCACTTGTCTGATTAAGACCCCTGGCAGGTTTTTTCATGCATCATTAAGGAGAAATGAACGCCACCTGGAGGGCAGCTTTGAAGGAAACATGACCAGTAGCTCTCCTGTCGGCCATGTCCATTAGCACTAATTAAGATAACAAGCAGAAGTTTCACATGTGAAACATCCATCAGGGGCTGCTGAAGCAGACGGACAGGACACTGGGCAACAGATGACGGTTACTGCAGTGATGGATGGGGTCAGCCCCTGGCCCCTGCTGACCTAAAACCACCCCTACATCCCCTTGATACCCAGGGGCCCTGAACTGTATACTAACAATTTCTCATGACAACATTACCTTCCAACCAACAATAATATTATTAATTTATCAAATCAGTACAAATTGAAAAAATATAACTTCAATTTTCTTTTTTTTCCCTTTACTCAGAGGATAGAGATATCAATCACATATCAAAATTTGCTGACTTTTCAAAAAATTACAAAAAGAGATAAAAAAACTAATAATATTCTCTGTATTTTTTATCAACCTTTTTTTCCTGATACTGCAGATAACTTTTAATCTATCTAAAATCACACCCAATTTTTGTTTATTGCCTTAGATATTAGAATGATTATTTTTCATAATGTCTTTCCATATCACAAAAAGCTATCCCAAAACTGATTTTAAGGGAGAGCAAGAGATAAATAATACATTATTGCTGAGTTTTCTTCTTATTTGCATTTTTTTTTAACATCCAAAGTACAAATTTTTGGCTTTATTTTTGGGCTTTCTGATATTCAACATTGGTATCCCCTGATATCCTGATAATCTGCAAGGCATTATGGGAGTTAACGGTTTTGCTGACAGTCGGAAGATCTGTTTCTGACTATCTATAACCTGCAGTATCACATGGTGTCAGGCCATCCATCTCGACCGTATCAGCCTTGGGGTTTTTCGAATAAATATGAAACCCCAATAAACCACTGGTACCCTAGTTTCTCTTATCAAGGAGGGTATGTTTGGATGTCACTCCAACCCGTGGTTCGTCTGACAGGTTATCAGCGGAACACATACTGTGTGTACATTATCCCAACAAAACATACCATCTGGCTACAAGAATGAAGAGATATAGAAACATTACCTTAATCATCAGCCTGTCATGATGTAGTTTAAACATTTTTAAAAAACATATATAATGCCCCAGTCAGATTAAAACCCATAGCCTCAAGAAACCTTTGTTAAAATAATGGTCTAACAAAAACCATATACCATCCATCAAGACTCTTTTAAGTAACACATGTAACTTTACCAACTGTTCAGTTTCCTAAGCTACAAATTGAGTTTCTTTGACTAGATTCCTGTAACTTTCAAATCCTGTTTCTATAGGTGATGGTACACCCATATAATTAAAAAGGACAAAATTTGTTACGAACATTGAATTCGCCAATTTACCAGCTGACGTTAATTACACTCTGACATAGTTAGTAGTTACGTGAAATACAGAATGCCACTGAAAATTCTGTATTTTTCCTGTTCAATACTTCCAAGAAAAAAAAAAGATACCTAATCACATGTTTAAATGTACACCATCCTTTTTCACTGGTCACCAAACCAGTTTATCTTCTACTGTTCTGTGTACTTTCTGAACACAAAGAGAGAGAAAGAAAGAGAGAGGATCTTTTATTTGAGAAAATACTGTACCCTTTATCTGCCTGTTTACACTCTTGACATTAAAACTAAAATATCATTTTCAAGAGATATTTTTTTTTTTTAAAGAAATCTGCTTAACTTACAGAGAATATGCATTCATTTTTCTTCTCTAATGGGAAATCAAGAGCTAGGGTAAAGAAAAATGGGGCAAAATTCTTATCTTCACTGTGAAAAGACGTACAGTCAAACCTGCAAACCTGGCTTGAATGGCCAGGGGCTGATAAGTGAAGGTGGTTTCTAAATGGAAGTAATCTTGTGGTAATTATATGTGAATTGTCATATTGTATATGTGGTAATTATATGTAGTGACTGTCTATATATGGTGACAATGTATGCAATTATTATATGTGGTGACTGCCTATATGAGATGACAATATATGCAGTAATTATATGTGATAAGTGTCTATATATGGCAACATCTGACCCACATTTAAGTTATATGCATATAGACAACATAATAATGTAATGATCCAGACGGCCTGCAGCAAATTGGGCATCTACGTAATCTCTTGTCAAAGTTCAGCCAGTTTCTCAAGAATAAATATAAAACTGGGGGTCTGCAACAGCAGCGACTTACTTTTTATTTCAGGCAGCTCTTTTCTAATCTTTTAACTTTCTTGAGTACAGCCAAAAATCCATATGAAACCCTTTCCACGTCAGTAAAATTAGAATATTTGATAATTCAGAAACAAATCAGTGGAAATCAAATGAGCGAAGATATCAATGTTTATCGCAAGCCAACGCATTATCTGCCTCATAATCTTCATAAACTGTTACATATACAGCTTCTCTCAGATCATTCAGGATGCATTTTCAGCTAATGAAGCTATTAATATACAGGGAGACCTATCAATGACAGATTACTAATGTGCAGATCCATACCATGTGCTCCATTATAACATAAACTGCCGATACAATATGGTTCAAACAATGGACCCATATTCTATAACTTCTTAAAGTAATCCATCATCAAGAAATTGTGATCATGGTCCATCAAGTGATCAAGGGAATTTTATAGTAAACGCAAGCCATTTTTGACTTTGAGCAAAAGAACTTATAACTCTAAGTCAGTGGATGCTTGCATTTGTAATGAAGTCAGTTGCAGCATTTGAAAGACCATGATTATCATTTAATGATGGATGGATTACCTTAATAATAATATTCATTGTTGGGAAGCAAAGCATCTGTATGCAAATCAGGCACTTTTGAAAGTCGCTAAGAAAGCTAGCTCAGTGGCAAATAAGTACAAATGCCATGTAGTTCTCCAGTCTTGCATTTCATAAAAAAAAAAACATCTCTCAGTCTTTAAGTTCTTTGATTTCTCCCCAATTTGAAATGAACCTTGTGTGAATACTGAGGCTAAAAGTTATTTTGTCTGTCTGTGCTTTCTGTATATTTCAGTTTCCCTTTGATACAGGTAACAATAAGGTTTACACTGAACTTTCTACCTGGGCATGACCCCTCAACTGTCAAAATGGCCCTTCAATTAGGCAGGTAAAAAAGGGAGGACCCCGCCGTTCATAATAATACAAAATGCACTGTCCTAAGAGGAGCTTGACACCTTATCTTATACAGAATCAATTTCATAAATTCAAATTGACAACTTTACACTTTTCCACTTTACTTGTGTAGGACATAACTATAAAGCCACAATGGCTATCCCAGGGTAGTCCCCTATGAGATTCACACTGCCGTGAAATCTACCACCTAATATGATGCCTATTTTCAAATTGGGGTGTGATGTTTCAGGGAGTTGTATAGGCCACAATGTAATTGACCAAATGGAGGAAAATCCTCCATCCAGGGGGTCTTTGACAACTGGTCAAGGGTTAACAAAGCCCAAGGTGGACCTCTGCCTTGTTAGAGTCTGGTCACAGGGTGTGGGAGAAATATACCACAGTGACCATGGTGACATAGCAAAGAAGGTAACAAAGACTTCTGATGATATCCTAAACTCAGCCACAAGAACCTCTGTGGGGTAACATACACAGGGTGTGTGGGTGGGGGTATAACTCATTATCATCAACACTGACCTAATCTGTTTCCAGACCTGGGGAGGGACATAATGGATCTTTTGGAGCACCTCTTTGCTACACACCAAGGAGCTCTTCCTCAAAGGAAAAAAAACAACAAAAAAACAAAAAACAACCTTATATCATATGATTAATTTCATCTGAAAGATCTAGTAACAGGCAAACAAAGCAGTTCTAATGCCAATACTATTTTAGGCCACACTTACTGAATGATTTACCATCACAAGCTAATCCCTGCATTAAATAACTTTGTATACCCTACTTTGCCCTGGATTTAGCAAGCTCATCTCAATGATGTGTGGGCTAGGATTGTCCCTTAATTCTTCCCACCTCCAAACCACCCAGTAAGAACCTATTTGTTCATTCCCAATTTCCATTTAATATCTTTGATTTCATACACAAATTCCCATCATCCCCTGCAAAAATATCACGCTGTGGATTCATTAATCCCACTGAGACTAACTCCATAATGACTTTTTCATATCTGAAATACTTCTTGTAATTGCTGTATGATATATAGTGGCACACAATGCCTAACTTTTCTGCATATAAGTCTTAATTGATTTTATTCCCATTATCTCTTGTTCTGAGTCCATTTACGGCCTACATGACATACTGCAGTGCCAACTGTCACATACAGAGGTTATGTATCACCCAAACTGTGGTCAATATCTATATACTTGTGCGAATGGATGTAAAAATACAAAACTGTTGTCCAAACACTTAAGGCCCCGTAGAACCCACTTTACCACCTACTCAGATCACAGATAGGACTGCTCTGGATTACGTGATGTTTAATTAGATATTGAAAACTGAATACTATGAGTGAGACGGCAGGAATGTGTATACAGTTTTCACACCTTGCGCTGACACTTTAGTGGTCATCGCTGTAATCCTTTGTCATTGGTGGTCATTTGCGAAGGTAATAACTTGACCAATCCTCACAAAGAATGTCGTACACCTGACAAAACTAATGCGCATAATCTAGACGAGTCTATACTCTACTCTGACATGTTCCTCAATATTTAGTCCAATTTAAAATATTAGTTCAAAAAATTATTCCACTATGATCAGAATTCAAACTGTAAATATGAAAGAGCTAGAAGATCTATGGGGACAAGTTAATCCTACATTAATCTGCCATGTCATGACCTTATTGGAAACTCTGGACATTCAATTGTGAAGTAAAAAAAAAATCTAAGCAAACAAGTCCGACAATAACATAGAGACATGAATTGACATAACCTAACCACAAAATTATTGACAAAACATAACAGACAAAGGGCAGGGAAGCAAACAAGCAAAAAGTAATAAAAAATCTTTCTTCTATATGGTATATTCATGTCTTTAGGCAAAAAATGAGGATAGAAAAACCCATTGTATTCAGATAATTATTTTGTACCAGTGTGTTTCATCAATTTAGCAACAAATTAAATCTAATCTTGGCCCATAGTGACAGTTTCAATTATAGTTTGCAACTCACCTGTCTTGTTTTGCTTTAGTTTGATCATAAGAACACATCAAACAATGACTCAGGGCTGTTCACTTCAAGCCCCCAAAACGGGTACTCTTTATTTGCTCAAAAGCACTTATATGGCTATAAAGCCAGGGATAAATCATTGCGAAGGCTGGACACAAACACAGAGGTTTAATTTAAACTCTAACAAGTGTTTGGGTCAATGACCGGCCCCCTCAGGATTGGATGACACTAAATGAAAGTCCCCTGACTGATGTCCTATCTATGGCTGATCTCCAGAAAAGTTTACAGCTCATCATTCACCCAGGACGGTCAGTTCAGGTGGCCTGTTTATTTGGCTGTATCATGCAGGGATGGTATCGGGGAAAAGCCATAAAGACATCGGTTTACAATTTTATGGTGCATATCTTCATCTTACAGCTGAAAGAGGGAAAAAGTTGAAAGAGGACTTCATGATTTATGGTCCTCCTCTGCTCCCTTAAATTATTTTATGCTTGTTTATTTAGCATCATGATTTCTGTGATAGCTATTTATCAGATGAATCGTTATTGTAAATTATTCAATTAGAAGTTTGCTGGTGGGATTTTGCCACAAACTTTTAAAATTTAAACTTAATTACATGGGAAAATATCTAGATTCTTTCTTAGATGTGAGCTCAGTTTCAAATCCCGGTGCTAGCGATTGATTTCATTGACAAAACATTGCAGAAGAAAGAAAGAAAATAAATGCAAATAGTAATTAAATGTATTACTCAACTGACTAGACAAAATTAACAATTTTGGTGTGTAAATCAATTCAGGATGAAGTGGCAAGCAATCGACTTATCTCTCTAATCCAAACACGCCCACCTCCATATCTCTCCTTACAGCCAGATATTACCTGCTAAAGTAGCAAGCCAATCAATATTTTAATTAAAATTTAATTGAATGCCATTTATCTCTCATTGCTGTACAAATAACATTTAAACTTAAGATATCCAGCACTCAGGCAGGTCTAATGCGCAAGTATTAATCATTGATTGAATCATACACGGGCCTAATTGGGCCATGGAAGAGCTGTCAGTGGGCGACCAGTATACATTCAGATTATATTCACGGTAACTCACATAAAAAGCCACTCCCTTAGCCCTCCCCTGACCCCAAAAATATACACCAAACATCACCCAATTAGATCATCCTACTCAAAATGTTTGACTCTTTTATAACAAACATAACCCATATTTCTGCAGAATACAAATGACTTGACTTTAGCAACTAAGCTGATCCCCAGCTCATACTGTCTGAAATCCAGTTGTGAAAAGGCACAGTCAATTCCCTTCAGACTCTCAAGCCAGCCCGCAGCTTGCTCTTTTTTTTTCTCACCCATCTTCCTGCTGATTTCCAACCGCATGGTTTTAACGGCCAACAATTTCAGCAGGGAATGAGGTGTGTTTGAATAAAAGAGTGAATCCAGCTATTACCATTTCCACTTAATGCCCTACACTGGATCTAATCTCCCAAACATTTTTTGTACCCTGACTTTTAATATCTCGAAATTTGATCAAACCACAACATCCTACCAGATAAATTAAGACTCAGGTGAATTGGGTCTACTTTCTTTGTGCTGGTTCTAGAACATCTCCCCCTACAGCTATCTTGGTATTCATTTCTATCACCCTATCTGGAACCCCATCTTTATCAGTAGCACATTCTCCATCTATCACAGGGAACTAATGCCTTCCATTCCCTACCTCCTTCATTTTCCTCATAATCACCATTACACTCCTCGTAATCTCAGAGGTTTCAAACCCTGTCATATCAGTGGCCACTGCCTTATCAGCGACATCACCACTTGGCCTATTAGTTCATTTGTCCAGGGCTTCAAGCACAGATTAGGTCCATTTAACTGAGTGCCGGAAGAAACGAGATTAAGATACAAACAGTAGAGATGATAGCTTAGACAATTCTGGCATTCTGTTGATCCTCTGATTTATTAACATCTCTTAGCGTAACCTCTGGATCTCTCCCCTTATTTTTTATAACATCAGTTGTAGCAATATCTTATGAACATTGACAAGGATTTATTTTCAATGCTCTGAGATAATCAATATTCTATTTAGACTCATGAGCGACATCATTTGTAATGATTTCTTTTTTATCTTTGCTGACTAATTCAATGTTGTAAAATACAAACACCTATTTTTCACCAGAGCACAATGTCTGGTAAAACAAACAGACATTTACAAAACCAGCTACTTGATATTTTGTAATGAGACAGAAAATTATATGGTAGCAATGTTTGGACTGCCTTTCTTGTCTTGAAGGAAAAAAAAATGAACGGAAATAGAAACTTTGTGTTTTGTTTTCAATCAATGGAGGTAGTATAAGCTCAAAAGAAAAAACAACAAAAGATCCATATTTGTCAAATATCACATAATCATTGGTAAACGTTTCAAATTTCAAGGCATTCTCCATAACTGTCCTATTCTGACATTACAAGAACAAACTTTCACTGTCTGTAGAAAAAACACACACACACACACCTAAAGTGAAGGAATTCATATAGAAAAATCAATGTCAATATTTAAATGAAGAGTGTTGGGAGCTATAATAAACCCTTGCCTGTTTCGATCTAGTGAAGAGTTCTTTTTTCATCCCTGCTAATTGCACAACCGACCTATTTTCTCAATCCCATGATGGCTACTTAGTTCTATAAACAGTCAATCATATGTATAATTAAAGACGTTCAAGAAAAATGTGTGACAGGCTGCAGACTATGGGGCCCAGACGTCTTTGTTTGCAAGGCTCACAACGACTGCATGCTAAGTTGCTAGGAATCAAAATCCATTCATAAACTGGTTTTCTCTTCCATTTAAATGCACCTCGAAAATCTCCCTTAATCCCTAAACTGACATCTCATCCCTTGAGATAAGGCAAAGCTTATTCAGTAAATAATTCCCATGTGAATTGACAAAAGACGCTATTTTATATACTGAACTAAAAACTAAAATCCATATATAATACAGCTCCATTATAATGCTATATTTGGTTATATACAATCCGTGATATAATTGAGCATGTTATAACAGATCTACTGAATTTTTGTCTTTAAATTTACCTGGCCAAAAAATGAGAGAAAAAAAGTGGGAAAAAATCCATAGATATAATAATATTTGTCATGATCGACATTATTCCTGTGTTAATTTTGTCAATTATTGATATATGTTTAAAACTTTCTGTTAAAAAAAAATAAAAAAATTAATAAATGACAGAAAAATAATGTATCAGTAACACTATAATGGGAACAATTAACGATAAACTCCAGAAATTGCCTATCCTAATTGAATAGATAGTGGATAATGAATAGGAACTTTGCAATTATAATTGAGAGAAAATCTATACCTGAGAATGTAATTGACTGATTGAAGAGAATTCTAAGTTGCGATAATAATGTTACCTTTTGTCTTTGATGAGGCTTGGAAATTCTGTTTTTTGAGATAATCTTTCCAGCGTATATTTTGTTTGAGTTCAGGTCCAGCATTTCGTAACATCGTGCAAATCCTCCCTGGAAATAAAAAAATAATGAGCATGAAAATTATGTGTATTAAAACGTATTTATACACACTTTTTTATCTCTCCAGTATTGTCAAGGTTAGGTATACAATTAAGGTCAGAAGTTTGCACACAAAAAATCTTATCTGCCTAATGCAGTGCTTGATGATATCACTGACCGGTCATTTTAATCAACAAAAGGTTAATTTCTATATTTATTATTATTTTTTTACCCTTCACCTCATGAATATTCATTTACATATTTATGATTTTATAGGGACTAACAAATAACTGAACTTTAAATGGCATATTTTATTATTATGAAATAATGATTTTTTCTTGTAGATCTGTATGAGGAAAAGAAAGGAAACCCAGCCAGGAGCTGTCTGATTTAAGTCTCCTCCATTTGTCAAGGCATCTGAATACATGCCTAATTTATATGGTACAGGGTAGATAAAAACTCATCATAACAGATTCATATAATGGGAAGTACTTTTCAATTTGCATTAATGGTACCTGAAGGAATTCAGAACATGTATTCAAGGGAAACATGAATGTCAATTATCTGGAAATAAAATCAAGATTTATAATTTCTTGAATGTTCAAGAATAAAGTCTGCTGATAAAAACAACCTAAATCAAGTGTAATCATACAATAAATGAAACATATTAATAATACATTTGCTATGATAATTGCAAAATGACTGACGACTTACGTTTTCATACTGAAAAATGTTTGATCATGACTGTTCAGTTCATTTCACATAATAGGCAATGCTTCTTCCCTGAGGCAATTTGGAATGCCTCAGACTTTGTCCTAACAAAAGGGCAGACAAAATGTATGAATAGTTAGTACATCATTAGGTGGGATTTTAGTCTCAAGGTTTATTCTATCATCTCATGTCTAATATAGCTTATTTCAATTATGTATCTGTAACACAGTCATTTTCCCAGGCGTACAGAGAAGGGCATTATGAGAAACTCGATCTATGTATAAAGAATCCTGAATGGCAAATACATAATACAGAAGGGTAACCTTGAATTACAATGATGTGGGCACTTGTGACTGCCTCTGTTATCTGTGCGGATCAGTCTGCACATCTGTGCAGTCTGATCATGATCTCCACTGTTCCCTAACTCAGTCAATAATTTGTCTGCAAGCTCCCCCCCCCACCAAAAACAACAACAATAAAACAACTCAACAACATAAAAACTGATGTACAGTCAAAAATAAACAAAGGACATTTAAGTTCATATTAAGAAATATAACACGGTAAGGATTAATAACGAATCCTTGACTTTCTTGACTATGTAATTATTCCTCCATGATTTAAGTACCGGTACATTCTTTCCAAGGATAGTCTGACTGACTTACAGTACAAAAAGTTTTATATACATTTCAGACAGAACATAAAACATGATATACTGAAGACTGTAAATACAAAGTTAAAAGGATCAAAATCGTGGGAAAGGAAAAAGACTCGTTGACAATTGAAATGGTTCACGATCATAGGAATGTTCTATATGATACATATGAAATATGTGGGGCGCTTGTCATTTATGGGCCGTGTAATGACATGTACTGTCATAGTCATAACATATAACGCCTGCACCTTAATTACTGCTACTGGTCACATGACCTTTTGGTTGTTAATGGGTCATCCCCACAATTCTATCCCCTGCAAAAATGCCAACTGGCCTCTCCCAGTCTCTCTGTGATAAAAAAAGTTCAATTAATATCATGTTTTTACATTTATATATGGTTTATATTAGGAAAATATCAGATCAGCTTATTAGAATTCAAAAAATTTTGATTTAAATTATACAATATACCTCTCTAATTATGAGGTTAATACAAAGATGTTGAACTTATTTGGAAGTCAATTCATTTGCAGATGCATTTTAATTAAGTGATAAAGAATTTCATTTTTCACTGTGATCAAATGAACTGGACATATAAATAAACTCATAGGTAAAGTACAGGTAATTTCTGGATTAGTCACTGTAGTTTTATTGCCATTTACAGCACGCAATAAACACTGAAGAAAAATCGCGATGCATTACAATGGACTGTAAATAATAGTTAGAGATGATGACTGGCAAAACCACCCCTATTTAGTTGCATCGGAAATCTAAAATCATCTGCACTTCCTACTATTGTCTGGGCAAAAACCATGAACACAAAAGAACAGTAATTAAAACCTGAATGAGGTAATTCCAATCAACACTGTGGCCAATAATGACTAATCATGGTGATTCTCTACATACAATTGATGCACTCTACAAGAATGGATGCAATCTCATTAAACTCAGAAATGAGTAGAAAAAGATTCAAAAACCTTAGAGCTGTATCTATATACAGGCCCGGATTCACCGGGGGGGCCTTGGCCCCCCCAGCTGCCCTGGTTATACATTTTTTTTCTAGGCTATAAAATCCATTGATTACATAATGTCTGAGCTGTCTAGAGGAAATCCCCATCGTTGGCCCCCATACTGAACCAACCGCATAACCACCTGACCAGCCAGACTCCTATTGTCTTATGGCCCCCTGCTGGTAATGTGTAGGTAATCCGAATCGGCAGTCATCCATGACTGAGTGATAAGCATGTGTTTAGGGTACTGTGTATGCAAATTGATTGACACGTTCACTGATTCACAGGCTATTGTCGAGTGATACATAAGGACATCTCGTCTGCCGAGCGATCTAATGATTGAAGAAAAATAGGCAATTACAAAAACTTTATATCAGTAAAACTATTCTAGACAGGTGATGTTTAGGAAATAGCATAAAAATCGATTAGTATAAAATTAGCCACTAAAATCAACAACTATGTTGGACATTAAAATGTAATTGCTATCGAAATATTTTCACTAGAGCCCAAAGAAGTTATTGATTTAACAAATAACTTTTGACTAAATCTAATCAACGAAATTTTAAATTCACTTTTCTCTACATCTATAAAATTTTAAATCTTGAATTAAAAGCGGGCAATTTAACTGCCAGGTTGATGAACTTTCAGGTATGAAAAAATGTTTTGGAAAAAAAATTAAAAAGCTATTCTGCGGGGAAGATGCATACCTATCGCTAGCCATGTAAATTAAATTTACATTATTTGATATTTTGAGGCAATGAAAGAGTTTTTTACGAAAAAAAATAATAATTTTAAAATTTTTTTAAAATTAAAAATTTAAATGTTAACTGCCATATTTTGGGACAATGTATGTGTAGATTATGATTACTAATTCAAATCAAATCCAGGTAATCAGTTATTGTTCAATGTTACTGATAAGTCAATGAATACTAATGCACAGAATACACAATTTATGTGCAAAAAGATTTTATATTAAATATCAACATCTATTGTTTGTTTTGTCACTGATTAAACACTTAGAAAAACCAAAATGTTTCAACTAAAACTAAAAATGTACACAAAAAAATGACACACAAAAGGGGCCCACACCTACCCTATAACGTGCGCCTGATTTTTTTTCTGAGAATTTCTGTGTGAAGACTGCTTCCAGATCGACAATTTGACAGCCAATATCATTAAGGTCGAACCTATTCCCTTCCACAATTTTGACAAAATGATTATGTTTAACGTGAATTTTTTTTTTTCTCAGTCTTTGACAAAACTGTCTTTTACACTGTTGAGTCAAAAACTAATGATCACAAGTCACTTTTTGTGGGGGTTCAGGAAACCCTTATTAAATATTTTATGCCAGTTTGTGAATGAAAATACAAGATAAGCCCGTATTTCTTACCCGGAAGAAGTAATGCTCTTTCAGTAATATCAGTGTCCCCCCCCCCCCCCCAGCGCTTCCATCTCCCCCACCGTTATTTTTATTTTATTTATTTTTGATCGGGGCCTGTAAATGCAATTGTAATCAAATTTATACGATTGCACAGCAGTTATTCAATAACATGACTTTGCGCCGGTAAAAGATAACATTATATCGCTCAATGCTTAAGGCTCGGTCCCACTTGGCATTTTTTTTTGCCTCGGGGATGGGATGCATACGCACTCCCGATGGAAATAGTGTTGCGAGCCATGTGGAGTCATCGGGAGGCCTCGGGTGTACTGCAAAAAGAATTCATTGAAATTTTCCCGATGTGTTCTCCATGTTTTATCGGGAAAACAAGCCGGGGAAATATCCGCAGAGAAGCTCCGGTCAGAATTCACGGAGCTTCTGCGATTTTTTTTCCTCCGATGAATCACCGATGCGTCTGTGATGTCTCGCCGAAGTATCAGGGGGGCATTCGGGGATATTAGGCGGCCTTTCTGTGACACATTCCCGATCTTTTAAATAAAAATGGCAAGGGTTGAAAAGCGCACCCAGAAATTAGTTTCTGTTTTGGCCAGTCTTAGACTGAGACGGTCAAAAAGGTCATTGGACATTGCTTAGGGCATCCCCTTAACCCCCCCCCCCAAAGTCTTCTCTTGACTTTGTCGCTTAATTCCACCATCAAATTTTCATACTCTCAACAATCTTCCCCGAGACACGTAGGATGGTTCGCAAGATCCCCTAAACTACGGGGATATTCCCCCGATGATGTTACAAACTCAGTGAAACTCCGGGGCACCTTCGCCGATCATCGGAGGAGGTCCCCCGGTGCTTTTCCGAACATCGGGACTCAAGGCTATTGTGTCATAGCCGAAACAACAGTGAATGTTCAACGGACCAATCCCGAAGCCTAATAATTGTCATTTTTCAACGGACTGCTGAGTCTTTTTTTGGCTCAAACATCGGGAGCCATCGGTAGAAAAAAAAAAATGTTTATTTCCACATCACCGATTTTTTTTCCCAGTGGGACCTAGGCCTTCAAGTTTCAAATATATCGGATTTAAAAACAAAAACAACAACAACAAAAACCTTCACTATTATCCCCAGATACCCTTCAGAATGCATCTCCATCACACTAAACACTTTTTTTTCCGGGGGAGCATGCCCCCGAACCCCCTACCACTCCTATCACATTCGGATTTTGGCCCCCCCAGCAGAAAATTTCTGGATCCGGGCCTGATATATATAAGTATGTATCAAGTTCAACACAGTGCATGTGTACCACTAGATACAAACTTTCAACATTTTTAAGATATTGATCACCAATTTTAGTATCAAATTTCTAATCTTTCATGAAAACAGTTTCAAATCAGCCTTCAATAAGGCTTGTGATTCCAGAAAATAATCTCTTTCATTTTGTAAATCAAAACTTTAATTTACTAAATATTAATTCATAAATAAGTTTTGTCCGAGTTATTAGCTTACTGCTTTAATGGGCTACTGTACCTCTGAAAGTGATTCTTGACTTTTGCCATGTCAGCGATGTTACCTAACCTTGTGTCATAGGTAAAACTGTGGATATGGCAACGCCATGGCCTGCACTGACACACATTAGGACTGGACTGGCATAGCTTGAGATAATTGAAATAGAGGGAAGGCCTTACAGCAAAGCTCATCTCCATTAGGTAATTGTCACTGTGGAGTACATTGTAGTTTGTAGGTACTACATATATAATGTAGATAGGATAATGTTAGTATCAATCAATCAGTGAAATGCTGATCGAGAGGTGGAGTGAGAACCAATTTAAAAACTAGGTCAGTCTGCAAGTAATTTGATGCCCAGCCAAACAGGCTGATAAGGTGTCAAACTGATGCTGACAGTGACTGCTTGTTGATTAGTAAGAGACATACTAACATAGTAATACCTGATCAGACTGACAGAAGTTTTAAGGTTGGTTCTGTCTTAGTAGTTATAAGTTAGATATATTGTTATTGTGAATGAGCATACAAAACAATTAAGCAACACAATAAAATATTTTACCGGTAACTGTATATTGACTGATAAAGATCATGTATTTCTGAGGGTCCAAACTTTAAGATACCATGGTATATTAGATCACATTTGGTTTTAACCATGATATACTAGGATATGTTAACACAGTGCAACTCTATATATTTCAGGTGTCCATGTAAACCTAGATAAAGCATGATACTGGGCTTGTATAACTTGAATGATGTATTACAATAACAAAACCAGTCCATAATTTGAGCTGTGTTATATCAGCACTTTGCAATGGATCCACACTGTACTGGGCCAAGACCCAAAGCGTCCACCTACGCCTAGATGAAACAGAGCGACCAGCATGTCTCCTGGCCAGTTATCAATGTAAACAATCAAAGACAATACAGAACAAATGGGCATCCAAACAGACCCTGTGGATATTGGGGTACCAACAATGACGAACATACTAACAACAGCTAGGTAAACACAGGCTGGCGCATCCGTCAGATTAAAATAAGCTCTCCCTGTTCCTATTAATGATATGCAAATATTTACCTGTCCCAGAAGTGTTGAACAATCTAATTTGTATATAAATATGGGCATAAATCATTTCTAGCTTTTTATGACTAAACCATAAGACAAATATATATATATATATATATATATATATATATAGATACTGGTATGTCTTTTTTACAGCCGATGTTGTCGAACAAGCACCAAACCAACATCCTACTCAGCAGGGTGTGGCAAACTTCGGCAAACATAAATAGATTTTTAAGCTCTCGCACTTCAAAAAATTTACGAATGAAAGATATCTAAATTAATGCATCCAGCTATGATTTTCTAGGGCCAATATCTTATTCATGACAAAGACTTAACATCCTTCATATTTCATGCCTGGCTGGATACCGGAAATCGAATCGTGAGTAATATCATAAACAGACCGCCATGGTTGGTTGCGGTATTTCAACAACACACAAATGTATAAACGATAAAAGATCAAAGGTTGTGAGATGAGTTATGGGCATGATATGTAAATATAGGCAGTCCAATTATTAACTCATTGATAACTAGTTGAAGATGTTCTACCAGGTTTGGACAAACATTAGCAACATCTTGACCCAAGGCTTGACCCCTTGACCAGTAAACATTCTTGGTTATTTTGGGCTGACATAGTATTCCATTCATAACAATAATACTGGAGTTCCTTCCAATAATAGAGTAGTTATAATCATGTTCAATTAATGAAAGTGGTGGTTTAATTAGAATCAAGGTACTTAATGTATGTTGTGAATGAGTTTAGGAGTGGTTGTGATGATTCTTAAGATTTGTGCTCAATATACTGAAGACACAGTCTATTTAGAGCCTAGATCATAATAAATATACAATTTCTACATTTAATATAAGCAGCCATTTTTTTTTTCCTCTCAGT
The DNA here is from genome assembly GCA_021229015.1 of Solen grandis. Taxonomy (NCBI): domain Eukaryota; kingdom Metazoa; phylum Mollusca; class Bivalvia; order Adapedonta; family Solenidae; genus Solen; species Solen grandis. The sequence continues at coordinate 11,960,897 of CM037780.1, read as the reverse complement.
AACAACAGATTGAAATAAAGTGTACAATAATTTATATTGAACATTTTATTTCACTATTTGCTACCTTGTCAACTTGAAAATTTGTAATACATATGCGACATGTTATTTTAAATGAAAATCAAATCATGTAGAAATTTTGAACCTTAGATCTAATTCTTAGTTATCTTACAAATCTGTTCATTGTCGTGACTGAATCAGGCTTTGATGTACACACATGTACAAATAATTAGTGTCGTATACATCACAGGGACTTGCTCCTGTATGTTTTTTTTTTTTTTTTTTTTTTTTTAAATCCTACTGTCCACATAAATATATTTATGTGTACAGTAGGATTTTTTTTAAAACATACAAGAGCAAGTCCCTGTGTATACATCTGATACACGGAGCTTGTCCACGTGCCTATTTTTAGAAATCAAAACCTGGATATCGTCAATTGTCAAATTCAACATCAGAAGTACTCTGCAACAACCATGAGCGCCTCGTATATCAAAGGTGCCGCGTACCTTATGACTCGGGGTAAACAATGGCTACTGATGCTGTTTTCTTTACAACAGATATCGTATCATTGTAAACAAACTTGCCCCAATGTAGACACAACTGCCCATTGCTCGCATGTGTTTCATTTACCATTCTTACAGAATAATGCCAGATTAAACAAACCGTTCTTATCAAGGTCGTAATTAGTGCTTCTAAGCACGTGCTGACCGCGCGCTAGGTCACAAGCCACACGACCTGGTCAATAAGCGCAATCAACACTTGTGGAGTGAAAGGGAAAAGGGGAGGTAACTTTTCATCTAATGTATATTCTTTCAAATATAGATATACTTTACTCTTGCTGAAGACGTTCATATACTGTAAAAGTGAAGAAAGAAAAAAAAAAAAAAAAAAAAAAAAGAAGGAAGAAAATATCATATATAATAATACATCTAAACCGGCTTGTCGGGGGGAAGCCTATATATCGGTACCGCGTGATAAATTATGCAAACCAACACTCTTGCATGAACAACTTTACAAGTATACAGGTATGTGTTATCCGCATGAGACTGTTTCATGTTTTTAACATAAAAAAGTTGTTGAAACGAGATTATTAATCATCAGAGGGAAAGAAACTCTGGAGAGAGAGAGAGAGAGAATGGAAGAGGAGGTATTCCTCCCTGTTCCACCAGCCTTCATGACGAAGTAGTGATAAAAACAATTAAATCAACAATTCAGACAGATACATGGGCAGATTATCATAAGAACATTAATTGGGTATTCCAATCCTTTCAAACGGACCGCTACTTCCAAACAGATGGCCGTAATTTGTTTATCTGCAGCCGTACAAGAAGTGGCCTTCTGTACAGGCGATGACTTGTCTGAGTCTACGGTCTCTATGGGCAACATACACGAGAAACAGATGTTTATTACTCCAACAAAATACTGTTATAAGATTAAGAAACTAAACAGAAAGTCGAGTAAGGTGTCAGCACCATCAGCAATGATTAAACCCACCCAAGACTGCGGGTCTCTGTAACACAGTCTGATCTAGCATCAGTTCTCACCGACTGTGAGTCTTAGGAAACCATATCCCTTTCTCACCATGCTGAATTAATTTACAGAGAAATGTTTGAAATTCTTTCTTCATATACACCGGGGACATATTTGAACATGACGCAATCTTGTTTTTCTCGGTAGCTGAATATACAGTAGATATGTATCACGCTATATCAAGCCTTGACACTCACAAAACACTAAAGAATGCAATAAAGCTGACGAGGCGATCTCAGAATAGAAGGATCTCAGAACAGAAGAAACCAACTAGCACTGGACAAAGGGAGCCTGAATTTCAAGAGAGAGAAAGAGAGAGTTAAAAGTTAATTGATCCCAGCTTAATTATACCTTTGTTCTTAAAACTCATGACTCAACATAAATCCTATCAAACAAATTAATTAACAAAAAAGTCATTAACAATAACAACAATGTATTGTGGCAATCGTATTCCTTATACATCTCCGGACAATAAATTAACCATAAAAGTGCTAAATACTGATGTCCGGCCGTCAAACATCAAAGCACTCAACTCTGGTTTCACGTAACACGATTATGGACCGTAAGTAGCTATGGACATCTGTTACACAACCCAGATTGGCCTAGATGACATGCATGTTTATGACTGTATATAGCTTGGCGATACCAGGAAAACAATATAGACATGCATCAATGTCATACGCATAGGACATATAAGTCAGTGGATGTGTGATTAAGCTCATGATTTAGAAATGCAACACATAAAGGCATAAATCTTTATCTAATCGGTGAACAACTACTGAGAAAAAATACTTAGAAAATAACCCCTTGGCAAACAAAATAAGATGTAATCATGTTCAGAAAGTAAGACACACGAATTACAAAAAACAATTGCTTGATACAATTTAAGGTATAATTGGTCCACGAACACCATAATGGACAGGAGAAATTAAACAAAGCTTAATCATATACCCAAATATGGATGCAAGGAAACAGGTTAGAATGTGATTATTCCACTGATTTGGCAATATTATCGGGTTTTATGACAATGAACATTACTTCATTAAAAGACAGCAAGAGCGAAGCAATTTTCTGAAATTGCAGTACAGCACTGAAGCAATTCTGAACGTTTGCGTGCAGCTTGATGGATTCGTGTCATTTCGGTAGCAGTGGATTTGTGGAAAATCTCTGCTTTTTTCGCTAATGATTTTAATGGTGCTTCACGAACGGGAAGACTGCACATTGTTGTATCAGTTAATTGGATAATGTCGACTAATGAGCTGAAAAGACTTGGATCCAAATCTTGTAAAATTAAATTACAAGTCCCTGTCGGTTTTAGTATTGCAGTAGCAGAGCAAAAGATGAAGAAAAAAAACCTTAAGATCAGTTTTAGAGGTCTTCAGAGACATGCATGCAGCTTCAGATAGTTTGTAGGAGTTCTAATAACAACACATGCAATGTAGGTTCAGTGTAATTTTAAGTCTATAGTTTCATAAGTGTATTATCACTAAATTCTATATCAGTTTTTTAAGTAACAATTTTCTTTCATGTTATTGTTAACATTCAAATACTGAAGTAGTTTTTTTATTTATTGTTGCTTTCGTCTTGATAACAATGTTTAAACCGACTGTTCACTTAATTGAATGAAAACATCAAGTGTTAGGAACCTAATTGAAGAAGCCTTTGATCAGGACGGCAGAAATTGAACTGAAAACATGAATAGAGCGATAACTGATTCGTACATGCACTGGAAACATGAACAATGGTTAAATCAGTGCGACATAGAATGAAAATCAAAGTAAGAGTCAGATTTGATGTAACCATCTCGAAACATAGCCTTAAGATGTTTTCATTACGTTTAACGCTTGACCTAAGTATACGGGGCTGCATTCAATAGAGATCTTGAAGAAAGGGACTTTTGGACTTGATTATGACCTGAATCTTAACAATTATTACGGAACCCTGGACAATTTGCAACTTCTGCAAGGCATTATGACCTGATTTTAACATTAATTATGGAATCCTGGACTTTTAATTTGCAACTTTTGCAAGGCAATCATGGTGTTCCGCAACAGCGAACATATATAAATCATAGCATAACAGTTGATGCATTTATACGGTTATGAAATGCATTAGCATAAGGGGGTTTCAACTGGTTTCTCCCCTTATTATATTCATACATGTATTCACATGACCTTGTTTTTATTCAAACCACCTTATTGAGATCAGTTAACTTAGCGAGTGAATAAAAACAAGCGATTGTATTTTAACATTTAACATAACACTTATTGGCTAATGGTATGGCGTACAAAGATAACATATCTCACAAGCATAACAAAAACAAAGTATTTTCGTCAACAGCCAAGAGTACTAAGCAGAATGATAGCTCATTCTAACATGACATGCCAGAAAGCACGAATCACAAAGGAAGTTACTTGTGCCAACACCCCCAATCTTTTGGCACAAGTATGTCAACAGCAGTGATTCCAAAACAGAACTGTACCTAAAGCAAAGGCAAAGTTTGTTGGTGATGTCAAGAAAAAAAACGTCAGAAGTATTGAGTGCAATCTTTTACAGCATTTATAACGATGTACTAGTAAGTAAGAAAGTAACTTCAAAGTTCAAGTACACGCGTTATTTAATTTAAATTCACAAAAACAAGCAGACTTTGTGCTTACACCTATGTTAAATATTGAGAGCGATGTCTGAGGATCAATGGTCCAAACACCCCGGGCCAGTGCATCTCTACCACTGACGTGACAGCCAGGACTTCAAAGTGACACATCTCTCACTACATGCCGACTGAGGACAAAGGTTGTCAGTCCAAGTGACAAACCAATGTAATTATTAACTTAACTAGAAACAAAGGTCTCCACGCAATAACCTTTAATTATATTTCACAGCTAGTCAACCTGAAGTGTCGAATTTCATCCCCACGCTAGTATTCAATTACTGTTCCAATTCTTAAAAGAACCATTTCAAAGACAATAACCATTAATTTCTTCATTACAATTGTTTTTCTCTAGCTCCGTTAGTTCAGCTGTTTTACTTATCTGTCCATCGGGACCTTTTTTCTTTTCGGGTCTTTAAAGACACATCAGCTAACACGCAGTTTACAAAGTGAGAATCAAAATGAGCCAATCTATATCGAGATCTGTATCACGAAACATAAAACTGATCATAAACATCATGATTTTGTTGGACGTGGCCGGTTCTATTCCCTTGACAAATGTTCAATATTGAAGATAAATACGAAGTAATTGGCTGAGAGTACGTTTGAAGTTTCGGTGGGAACGTTTTCTTCCGTTACATCAGTGTTGCTTTGAGTATCTCCACTTAGCTAGTCATTTCCGGACTGGATGGTGGTGTCATCTTCCACGACAACCAGTCTTTGGACTTCATTACTCATATATCACACATACTTATTGGGTATCTACTCACTTTTTTCTTCCCTATTTGTTTTTTCTTTGTCGGTATGTTTGATATTTATGAGTGGGTGGGGCGGGGACATTACTATTTGATTCGAAATAAAAATGTCATTTAAACCACAAAATTTATTTGCATGGTACTACCTCTTACAGCTGCTATCAATATACTCCATTTAATACACTCTCACACAACTACACATGTACAATTTTATTTCAAAGGAACTTTTTATACCATGTATATGTTGACAACTAAAATAAACAAATAAGCCAAAAATGTCCCGAGATATTTTAGTGTGCAAAAGATTCCAAATTCTCTTTTAAGGCCTTTGAGGAAAGGGAGTGGCCGAACCTTACTTTATTTGTCGCTTTCTTTTGCACATTTAGCTCGTTCCGCTTGCCTTTGGATTGGTCCTTTTCAAACCGAGAGATGTATTATGGCTTTGCTGTTCAGCCTTCTTCAGTTATAGTTACGTACATTATTCCCAGGAATGCTTTGAAAAATTCACTTGATGCTATTCCAAGGGCTTTCTTTGCTCGGCGTTTATTCAATCACTCTAACATCGATATTGTACGCGTATTAAGCAAATATTTAAAATCGTCGACACCTATGTTGGACCCCCTCTGTGTCAATAGGCTCACTGACGAGACGTTGAAGCCAACTCTTGTCGATGATAAGCAAAACCCTCTTGGTGTCGAGATCACAGTGACACTGTTGACCATTCTGATTAAAACGAGTACACATAATAATGTGCAAATGGAAATCAATAGACACAATGGCGCAGAGCTTGCTCTTATCATTCGAACAACAATAATTGTTTGAATTTACTTCAGTGCAGCAAGATTAAAGGTCCATACGTTCTCTGGATTTGACCACTTCTCGGCAACTACGGACACCAAAGCCTTTCGGATGTCATTAGATGGCTGTACTTCAATGTTTGCCGTTGACGGATAGGACATATGAGAAGATAAAGCCACTAATGTGGCTACTCCTTGGGTACAAACAGGAACAAATATTAGCCTTATGTCCATATCATAGGACCAAACTTTGGATTTAGTTTGCTGCAACTGCTTAATGTCTTCTTGGGGCGTATTAGCAGTACAGCTACAGTGACACATGAAGCTAAAGCCATTGACCACCAGTAAGGAAGTGCGCGCTGACCCCAGCACACTGACGTAGATTCAAGTGTCAACTGACAACGCTGTTAAAATGAGATGACAAAATTAAACGATGGATTGTTTGAAAGGAACTGCGATCTGACTACTCTTTTTTCGTCGATGGCGTGCTACATTTAGTCAAATTCGTTGTCTTATCTCAGGAACCGACTACCGTATCATAGCATTGAAAGACTGAAACTGATAAATCAGACCCGACTGGCCATGGCGTTGATGCAGTGACAGATACCGCTTATATAACCGTAAGGGAAAAAGAGAGCAAAATAGATATTGTAACGAAGAGGGCTCGTTGGCGATACTCTAGCCTCTAGATCAAAAGATATATAAACAGGTGTTAGGGTTATCCTTGTTAGATCTAACGAGAGCCCAACAAAGACTGAAATTGGTGCTTTCAAGTTGGTTAAAGCTTCTATATGCTTGCTAAACATATTTAAGAGTCATTATTATAGCATGGATTAAATAGGTGTACATTAAAGGCACAAATAACTCTATGGATCAAGATAATTACCATATAATTTCATTTGCTTAATAAAGAAATACCAATGAACACACACGCTCAGGGTGTCTCCAAGTTGGATAATTTGCCAACTCATTTACTCAATTAATTCTTCCGCTAAGAGCACACTGACTCATCAGAACTTAAATCAAACCTATTATCCAGATGCTATAAGCATTCTAAACATTCGAGAACAATTTGAATAATTCAAATATAAGGATAAAGAGCAGTCAGAAAGGACATTATATGATTGCATTTGCCCATTCCGTGCCCATTGTAAAAGCCTAATGTTTTGCTACAGCATTTTCAGGATAATCATAGTCTCCGAGTAATCTAATACTTGAACATACGGAGATAAGCAGGGGTAAAACATGGCCTGAGCTGCCGAACAATACACAGTAATTCATAAGCACATACCTTAAATACTTACCCGAACTAGTAGCAAGCCACCCGATATGTTAATTTGATCAATATATACGTGATCAATTTCTGATCTGGGATTTTTGATGAATAAACCTTGTCTGTAAGTAGACAGTGAAGGGGAAAGGTCGGCATAAGCGAGTGTTTCAACGGCTCATTAAATTACCCTACACAGCGTCAAAATATCCCAAATGACTTTAATCACGCAAAGGCTAATGTAACCGATTGCAAAGCTGACTTTATGACTAACCTGGATGAGAAAAACTGATGCGAGGCACCCTAACCGTACCGTACTAATTGGATTTACGGGTAATCTAACAATATGTATCAGTTAACTAAACTCACTGAGAGACATAGAAATTATATGCTATCTTTTTCAGAATATAGGAAAGAAGCGCTTTCACAGAGTATCGGCAGTTCCTAACAGTTTTATCCGATTTAAGCATAATTATAAGAAAATCGCCTACTTAAAGCGCCTTTAAAGTTTGCTTTTGAGTTACAACATTAATTGCCTATATATAATTTGTTCTCTCTTAATATCTAAACACAGTGTTAAATGCTCGACAGTGCCTTTTGAGTTTTATTTTCTTACTTTAATTTAAAACAATCAATGACAAATGGTTTTAAATACATAAAATACTATTTCTGAAATACATATAATCTTGAAAATTTAAATGAAAACAATTCTGCCATGACACTTACTATATTTGTTTTGTTTTCTATACTTGTAATAAATGATGTGTCTCAATATATATTTTCATTTTATTTCAACCTAAATAATTAAACACCTGCGTATACAATAAAACGAACAAACACACTTTTCTTTCACACAGACACTATAACAAAGAACAAATGTTAGTGCATCCAAGATTCCGACTCTCCAGAGCAAAGATACCAGTACTATTTTTTTTATCTTTTTTTTTTTCAACCCCCACATGGGGATTTACCGGAAATGTTCTGAAACAAACCCCGTACGTCTATTTTAGCACATCAGATAAGAAGTTAATAAAATGGTCGAAAAAAGAGCTTGGTATGTCTCTATCAAACCTGCCAAGGCCCCCTTCCGAGGAATAATCATCAGTTCAAACACAAGACCCCTATAGCTAGCGCCTTTTCCTTTGGTTAATTAGCCAAGCATTTACAAAAAATATGTATTTGCGCAACGAACAAGAGTCCGAAATCAAGATCGCTGGGCAATGAGGGTTAACGCAGACTTAAACACCTATCTTAAGGTTTTTTTTCAAGGCCAGAACTAAAAAAGCTGTCCAATAAAATTTTCTGTCAATAATGTACTGGCTTGTTTACGAAACCTAACGGTTTCCGACCACAGATACCTGTCCAGTTGGAAACACTAACCCTCCACAGCTGGGCAACGTTTCATCAGTTGTCCACATCTAATCACGACTCCTCTAGATTTGTCCGATCTAGTCTACCTTCCTTTTGATCTCTATGCACGGAAAAAAGATGGTTATCTGCGCGCCTTTGTTACACTGGATGCACGTGTTGTTCGTGCTAAGGTTACGGACTTTGACAGGCTTTATGAAGCCGTGGTCTATGAAATGTATCCAATCGTGGAACGAGCGCATTACATCAGAGCTATTCCCGTGTAACGATTTTTGGTATTTTATTACATCTTCATTCAAATGTATTTGGGTGGGATTTGGGCTCCGGTAAATAGAAACCCATCAAGCATGTGCACACAGTGTCCGGGAATGTTGTGGACCTTCTAAAACCACTTACTAAGCATGTAATTGAACTCGGAAGAATTCAGGTCAAATTGTGTATCCGCCACCTTGTTCGGCCCTGCCTTTGTCGTAACTGAGGTGTGAGGATCTCAAATTACAGAACTTATCAAAAATGATTTAATATTTCTTTGTCCCGTGTAAAGCCCTTTAAATTGAATATACGTAAAAAAAATCAAGAGCAAATAAAAATACGACTGGCACTCGCTGTAACCAAGGTACTGTGCATTAATGAGTATTTATCAGAACGTGATTAAAGAGTAAATCTGTTACCATGGGAACTTTGATATATCTTATAACGATGATATCTACTGTTATAAAGTATATATGCAAATATTATTAAGGATCGGTGCTGGTAAATTACACCCCCTTTTTTGTAAATTACGAAACTCAGTAATAAAATGCATTTTCTTCAGTTTAGAAGTTACCCATGTTATTCTTGTATAATCAGTCTCTTTGTCTGCCTTTTTCTTCCTTCAGCATAATTAGTCAACTCATAATTTGACAACTAATCACATTGGTTTTTTTATTGGGAAGAAAATTACATGTAAAACGATGTCATACACTGAAATATTGGATGAATCCTTTTGTTCGTTTCTATTTTTTTTATATCACAGGTAATTAGATCCACGTTGTAACATACAAGACGCACATACAAGCTGATTGAAAAAAAGCTTTCGAAATTCGAACCACAATCTCTACTCGGTAGAGCATTTAGTAGGAAAGTGCAATGCATGTGAAGGTGTTTCGTGTCAAGCTTACATCCTGTCCTTTAACAAAAAGCTTTGTTTGACCCGCATGAGAACGGATACAGATGGTTAATCACGTGGTCGAAATTTCCCTGGAAACCTGTTTCCACTTGACAGGCGTGCATGGCCCAACGAGTCCCGCGAATCGTATTTACAAGTTCCCGTCTACTTGCTTGTTAAACACAAGTAATTATAAGGTGGCAATATTAATGCAATAAAAGTGTCATTAAATGAAATAGAGATATTACGTTTTCCGTGAGAAATGCACATAAGTAGGGACAAGACCTGATTTACGCTAAGAACATGGCTTTAGTCTAATTGACAACGCAGCAGTCAGCGTCTAAAGCCAACAGGTCTATCTAAACATTGCAGTCTTGTTTTAAAAGGTTTGAGACATACATCACACGATATTGTCAGGTCTAAACTTTGCCAATTTGACTGTCGGCATCAAGTGATACGGCAATAGAACCCTGCTAGGGGACATATGGCATACACTTGGGTGGAAAATCGTCATTTAATGAAGCGGTTAGTAATTAAGACTATTAAAAAAGTTATATGACGCGAAATACCTTAAAACGGTCACGAAGAACGGTCCTGTCAACGCCAGAACCAAGACGATATTCGATTAAGACCTCAACTGTTCATGGGAATTTTAAGAAGCTTAGGTCATCGTACTAGAATTGAAATGATACAAAAAAAAAGATTTATAGCTCTAAAATAGAAATTGTAATAAAAGAGTCAGACTAGGCGGATTAATATATTTACAGTTTAAATCTTGTTTTCAATAGCCAACACTGACATTTCTGTTCCCCTTATTTTTTCTTTAGGTGCTTCTAAAAATGTCACATTTATGCATGGTGCTCTGTGCCCGTCAAAAATTAGCGCGACAAAGTGCCCGGATGAGCCTGTGTGGTTTCTTCAGCGGGTAACGCTGAAAAAGAGCCTATTCTTAAGTTGAACAGGAACCTATCATCAAGTTACTGTAGCCCAACCTTTTCCATGGGCACGCTGGTGGCGGCCCCTGGTGCAGTACCACGCCCATTCCCCCCCCCACCCCATTATATCGAGAAGCCGCCAGCAGGAAACACGCAGTGCATGCAGTACTGTAGGGGGATGTGATTCACGTGTAACCCAGTGACACATATTGAGTGGATCCCTTCTGTCTCAAAACAAGGTCTGTGCACGAACAATGCATCGCAAAACCATCCGCCAGAGAAAGAGTCGAGTGCACTTCAGCGAAAATGACATGCTTAAGTAGAGGTCGTTAATTCAATACTAAAATTTGTATTTCACAATGTCTTTAAACTTAAAGATTTGTATTAACAATTTATTTTACAATGATTCTTGCATATGTGAATATACAATACAAGCTGTATTTTCATTACATCACAACATATTTATCAAAAGCAGGATGAAACTGAAAGGAAACAATGCCCAAGTTTATACGAAAGTAATAAATTCATCTACTTGTCCATGCATCAGACGGGTGGGCGCTGGGTTACTGAAGCACCCAGTGTTGTTTGTTGACAACACTGCAGTCGTCACGGCGGCCAACTGGTCACTACGATATTAAATATTCATATCGTCTTCTATTGAACACGCAGAAACACCAGCATGACAAATACTAACATCGCCGTGTTTTAACGGTTTTGACAGTCTATTGACATATTTGACACATCGTGGGTCACGTCTACTTACCAGCAATCTGCCTGGACATGACCACGGACCAACCTGGCCGCAAGACAGTGTCCACCGAGTGTGCACAGATATAATCATCGCCCAGTGACTCTCGTAAAAAACTGACCAGAGAAACCGACTTTGACTGATGACAATATCTCCCTTCAGATCTTCAGTCATACCTGGATCCAATCAGTCATTACTTAACATTACATCGACATGTTATACATCCCTCAGTGTTTTCAATTGCGGTGTTAATGAGGCTTAAGCTTGTTCAAACTTTTAGGGCATTTTTCTCGTTTTATGACCATGACGGACCAGACGAATGAGGGGTGTATAAAATAGATATAACGTATAGGTTACCTTAATAAGATTGTTTGATTACAAAGTATTGCAATGACTTTCAAAGCCAATGCTTCAAGAATAAGGACCCTGGACGACCGCCATAATAACAAACAAGGTCACAGAGGACTGTCGTAAATAAATGGCTTTAATTAATAGTGTCTAGCACATTCAGTTCGAAGAGTTTTACTAAAAGGTTTCAAGTGTCGAAACATCGCAATGTCTAGGTCACCTGCATACAGACGTCAGCTGACTCTACGTGAGTCACAGTTGGGTCTGCTTTCAAACGTTCCCAGTTGCTAATTCTTTTACACTATACGCAAAGAAAACTATCCGAAATGTTCCTTGTGAGTCGGGTCTGAAAAAAAGCTTAAGGAGCGACAGTATGCATGTCTATTTATTGAACAAACAATGCAATCATTACCACACATTTCTCATCAAGTTCTCTCTTTTGCCATTACCGAGAGACAAATGTTTCTGAAACGAGGTTAAATATCCAATTAAACCACGGAAACTGTCCAAGACAATCTCCATTCATTTCAAGCAGACAATCGAAAGATTTCTACGCTTATCTTTGATCAGAGTTGACTCTGGTGTCCAGACGCTCAAGCCTTTTAACTTCTTTCACGAAACAATGACACTTCAAATGCGTTCTAGTGAGATCATTGAAAAAATGCGTTGGATTCAATCAGACAATAGCAAAAAGAGAAATACTTAAAATATGTTCTAACAAAGGACTCCTCAAACCGATTACAAGGTCGAAGAGTTGTGCCTTACACTAGATAAGGGCTGCCAAATGAAGCTTTGCGAGTTCTTAACATTTGTCATACTTCGGAAACAGTGGCTGATGGCTATCGCTTACCCACAGAACTGCCCATGAAAAGGTCGACAATTAAAGGGCGGCTCTTCGCTTTTGTTCTTAATCCCAAGTTCTTCAGAAGAGGGATTTAATCATTAAATTTCTTCTGTTGTGTCAAGCTAACAAAAGCATGTGTCATAGATATTAGGACGTGATCTTGGTGACACCTAATACCACAATAGAGGCCTGTAGATACAAGGTATGGCTAACCAGGGCTTGAAACTCTACCGGACATTCGTGCATGAGAACGAATGGAGAATAAGTGGTGAGATCAACGAGTTCATTACGCTTTACTTATCTGAAACATATATATGCGCGAGAAATATGACTTGAAATATGCCTTGCTAACGTTAGACTATCACGTGGTAGTACTTACATTACAAAACCCGAACCCGTCAAGGCTGCTTAATTTTAAATGGCTTTAGGGTCTAAAAACGCAGTAAAATGCTTTAAATAGTGAACTTTTTTTGTGTGCAAAATCCTTGTAATAAATGTAAAACTCAAATCTAGATTACCGTACAAATATATTAGACCTATAATTTTGAGAAAAATTTATTATCAAAATGGAACTCGCATTTTTTTTTTATTTCTATACCAGGCATTTGACAAATGCGAACTTAATCTTCAAACCGTTTGTGCGCCAAAAAAGCAACCTTGTATTCATGTGCCTTGCTGTCCCACGGGCCATTTATAAGTACTTAAAACCGGACAACAATATGTATGCACTGAAAACCTTAGTCAACACATCTTCACTTCCGAACAGATTTACATAATCACGTGATGGGGAAGAGGCAATTTCCTGCTCTTCTTTTTATCAAAATGTTTATACCCTTTTAATGACATTAAAGAAGGGGTTTTCACGAAATGCTTCATTACGCGTCAACGAGTCAACAAATATACTCTGGATTTTGTCCCAGTGCAGAGTGCAAGGGTCCCGTTTTTACGACGGCTAGGTTTCCGTTTAAACAGCAAATTGTCAAATTTAGGCCAATTATCGTTCACATAACAGATACGTTAAGGGTTTTGTACCTCTTTTGGAATAAGATATCTTCCAATATATCAAACACGCGTGAGATTCTCTTTCTACGTTGACATTTGCTGAAATCGGATTTTCGTTTAACTCATACCCACTTGAACTAACACATATATAGCTACACGGAACAATTATGTTTATTTGTTAAATCGCTGTCAAAAATAACCCGTCTTCAGTGCCGAACAAAGCAGTTGGCTCGGGTCCTAAAATCGGCGGTACCTTGTGTCGGCGGTTGGGCGACCATATTAACCGATCTGATGACGCATATATCTTCATATGTATTACAAATACCAGGTCATTAAAAATATGAGGAAAATATTAATCAAATATAGTTGGAAATAGTTGAAGATGTTTGCACACGATGATGTCATATTGAAATTCTAGGGGCGCACAAGGTAATACTTCGCTTTGTGTGTCTACCATCAGTAAATCATCACGTGAGTCTAGGACCTGGTTGACCGCTTTTGTTCTTGTCCAAACTCTATAAATCTATACCTTATGAGTCACAAGATGATCTGGCACTTTAGCGGGAGGCCCGCACAAAGCCCAAACCCGATGCCTAAGAGGGGCAAGCCCAGAGCTTAATAATAAAAACGCTCCATGGATTTATATTAAGTTATAAACCACGTTTATATATTTCAAACCTTTGTTCGTTAATCGCATTAGCTTAAACAACGTTGAAATAATTAACTTATTACCGGTGAGCAATTGAATTAATCAGCAGTTGACTTATAAAAAAACTTCATTAATCCGTTCAAGAAATTACATTAAAATAATGCATGACCGAACCTTGGTACAACTGGAGATGCGTTTAAATCATACTTAGATGACCCTGTCGACATAACACCCAAACCTATGTGGTCATGACTACAAACTATCAAAATATAATGACTGGAAAATTAATACCATGGTGACCAATGTTATCATTACGGTATATATGTTCCATTAAGATTTCATATTCTAAGGCCAAATGAAAATTGGTAAGTTTATTATTGTCAACCCTCCTTAATACAAGCAGTGATGGAATCTGATTGAGAGTACCGCTCAAAACATGATTTAGCAGTTCTTGTAATGAATAGTGGGAGATACATAAAACTTACCCCCGACACTATCAATTAGTGCGCCATACACTAATCAATATAATAATTGGATATGTTATCACGAGCTATTGATACGACATTGATTAAGCGGTGGGGTGGCATAATAACTCAGGACAAATGACGACGATTACGAAGAACTCCGTAATCACGGTTGCTGTCTGGGCTATACAATGCCGTCAAGTACAGGTTACGCACAAAAATTACCGTGTCTGTTAAGCCCCTCTCTGCACTTACAGACCCCTGATTTAGAGAGCCACCGGACATAACAATAGCGCTGGCCAGTACATGGGCGAAATGAAAGCCACTACCATCGTGGAAACAGGTTAGGCAGCTGTACATTCCATGAGCATACAATGTACTATTCTTAGAAATAGATGTTGTACAAGAGATAATGTCCGTATCACGGTCTTTTATATTAAATGCAGTGCATATACAGTCATCGGCCATCTGTTGTCAGATACGTATTCAATATAAAGATAGCCGGGGTCTATAGTATATACAAGCATATGTATTCTGGGGGGCTAAGCAATACCAAGATCCGGAGATCACTCAAGACTTCAGTTCTCAATGCAAACCACTTTCGTCAGACCTTCATACAAAGGCAAAGATTGTTGCATGTGCCCTAGTTTATTTATTCTCAAGTTCTATTCAAGCAATTTAGTTTCATTTAAAAGCTTGAAATATCCTCAGAATCTGATTTTTTATCAGATTTTCCCATCAGAGGCAGGTCTTTATGGCAAGGGTTTCCCTTCAAAACCACCACCCTCATCTCGAACGCTGGAACTTTATCTTGTCAGAGCCCATCAATGCGTACAGCGATATGACGTAACAAGGTTATCTGAAAAATGCTGGTTCCGGGGAAAGGAAGCTGATGGGAAAACCCAGGTAAGTTCAGATGGCTCCCCGTTATCACCATCATTCCATCATTTGCAAGACACTATCACGTCTAATTTGAACGTTATCTGTGGACGAATCTTAGCATGATCGAATGATTTTAACCGAGTCCCTCGTGTAAGCTGGTTCCTAAAGTGATGTTCCTTCAAATGTCTGGCAATATTTATAAGTCATTGGTAGACACAGAAATTAGGAACCAACCAAAATCCATTAAAAACCTGTCATAAAATATACTTCTATAGAAAGGAAAATATCTCAACAATTAAATGACAAAAAAAAAAAAAAAGAACAACAAAACACTAAAATTGAACAAGGGTCAAAAATAAGTATTGCTTACAATTATTTCTCTATGTTTCCGGTGCAGTTTTCACGCACGCCGCGGTTTTGTGAAGAAAACTAGTTTAAGATCGCCTTTTATTTGTCTGGAAGAAGTTAAAATAACAAATTTTCTTAGGAAAATATGAAAGATGAAGCCACGAATGAAAATAATAATGTTTGAGTGCCACAAGTGGAAAAATATACCAATATGCTGACTTGTATTCCAGTAAGGAATTGTTTCAAATAACTGCAATGATGCGTGTAGCTAATTGCTCGAGTTAAACGTCCCACTGACGGTATTTCAGTCATCAACTGTTAGTTTGTTAGGTTTAACGTCCCACTGACGGTATTTCAGTCATGAACTGTTTGTTTGTTTGTTAGGTTTAACGTCCCACTGACAGTTTTTCAGTCATCAACTGTTTGTTTGTTTGTTAGGTTTAACGTCCCACAGACAGTTTTTCAGTCATTTGGAGACGGTGTCTACTTGAGACAGATATAGTGCTGCCAAACTGCAGTATCACGCCGTAGACATGTTGCATGATACCACACCCAGTCACATTATCCTGACACCAGGCCAACCAGTCCTGCAACTACCCATTACATGCTGAGCGCCAAGCAAGGGAACTAAAACAGTACCATTTTTTACGACTTTGGTATGTCGAGGCCGGAGATCGAACCCACGACCTCCCGCTCCCGGGGCGGACGCTCTAAATACTCGGCCACCGGGGACGGTCTCATCAACTGTTACAATTTCATAGGTCAGGGATGTGATTGAATATTTTTATTAAGTAGTAGATTAAGATAAAGTGTTCACAGTTACAGACAGCTATCTGTGGCAGAACCTCGGGGTGCAGGTGACGGCGACAAGTTTAGAATGATGAAGTCGTTATTGAGGAAATCTCCTAAGCTATCGCTGTTTGCACGATATTTGGGCTCTGTTGTAAACCAGCTTGAGCTTCTAATCAATAGGAAAACAGATGCTTAAGAATTAATTATTTCCCCAGAATGATCACAGCTCTTATTGATCCGAGAAGCACTTCGACCTGACAAATCTGCGGTAACGAAGTCTACAAGCCGTACTAGTGTATTGTAAAAAAAATAAAATATATATATATATATATATATACAACGCGATAATACGAAGTGTTGTAAAATATAGGCAAGGAAGCAATGTGTCGCTATTGTTTTTTGTCCCTTTTCTTTTACATAATGAATGACCTTTAGCGGTCAGATGATGCTCTATCTTTTTGCAGACAGCTGGACGTTGAAATTACTGTACAATCGGTGGCTAAGTGGCCAATAGGTTGCTGCAAACAGGGTTTGAACCTCGGTTCTTCGTGATACTGAATATGTTAAAATGTCTGTTTTAAAGACGTACCAATTTTCTGAGATCGATTTTTAATTAACCCTAAATCAGTTATTTCTTAGAATATGACGGTAGTTGGCAATTTTCAATGTCAAGTATCATGTTCAGAACTTTGTAAAGGATGTAATAAAAGGAATTTTTGATGTATTATGCATAAGTATGTTTATATGAAATGCTTTGATTTATTGCATTATTTCCCTATTGCCACTGTAGATCATATACATTATATATGTCCTGTCATTAAAAAAAAATTAACAGGTGGGCGTATGCCAAACTTTGGGCCTCCTGTCAAATCCTGCATGCATTTGTATTAACTAACCACAAGATTTTAAAATAATAAAAAAATATCGGTCTTCAGATTAAATCTCAGCCGGTTGTCAACAAAACACACCTGCATGGGAGCAGATTAAATTTCCGGCACGTCAGATCAATTCTTCTGTTTAATTTTTGTTCACTTGATAGTTTGTCTTGAAAGCTCAACTGCTACCCAACATGAGATACGAGACGAAAGAGGTCTAGTGCATGTTGTATTTGTACGTAGGTATACATGATTTATCTAAATGCTATATAAACAGTTGACGGGGCAGTTTCAATACACGTGGGAAAGTGGAAAACATATGGTTAAGACTGCATTTTCACATGAGCTGCCCGAGGTTCACGTGCGTTTGATACATGCGACTAGATTGACGCCTGCGGACGTTCCTGTACGCTTTGGGGGACTTCCTCGGTAGTGGCGTTCTCTATTAGCCAGGAGCTGGTACAGACTTCTTTATTTACGACTTGAAAATTTAAGTAGCCAGCGACAATACAAAATTACAAATCCAGACAATACTATTCAGTGAGAAAGATATCTTTTTTATAAGGCAGAAGCAGTGAACTTTTTCTGTCCAAACGTAAAAAAAAGTTTCATATATGCTTGAAGGGAACAAGAGAGAGAGAAAGAGAGAGAGAGATAATAACGATACGTCACAAGATGAAATGGTAATTTCACACAAGTACCATAGAATGACCAGTGCAATGACCGTTGTCCCTATGCGATGACCAGCTGATGTTCTGGGAGAGATTAATGAACTGAGCAGAGATTGCTTAGTAATCGAGAACTGGTCGCACGGGGACAATATGGCACCGTTCTATTGCTGAATAATTGACCAACGATCGCCCGTCCCCGGGGACCGGGCTCGAGTCACGTGACACCGGAAAGGGCGGGGCAGTAATGAAGACTCAGTGTGTAATTGATCAAGGATAGTGTCGTTAAAGTATACTCCCAGGACTGAAGCCATTTGGTTATAATTGGAGCCTAAGTGCTCATACACATGTCCAGTATTGGCTTGAAAATCAAATTAATATGTTCAGAAGTTAAATAGTCTTCATTCTCATGAGAAAAAATATGGTTAAATTTGATCTCTTCTCTCTCTCTCGCCGTTTTTTTTTTTTGTTTTTTTTTTTATATAAAAAGTACGAACATGCAAATAACAGCACGGTGTTAGCCCCGATACTTTAATTTAACGTTAACATGTCAATGAGCCCATGCTATAATACAATAAAATATTTATTTACATGTACTACGAAACCTATATCGATTTCTGTTGCCTGTTCAAAGTACGGAAAGTACAGTTAACATCTCTCTCGTCATAACAGCGCAGTTATCAACAGATAAACTTAACGACTTTAAGATCGCCTGAGAGCACAATACTCTTGTTAAGAAGACTAAGGAATATTCGCTACAGATAGTAAAGAATTAAAGATTTAAGTAATCCAACAAATCAGTTTATTATGAGGGGATCCGCTGATATATAATGCTTTAAATGCGTTTGTCTTCAAATTGAAGTACTTATCATATATACGGTTTACAAGGTCTTAGACTTAGCAATGCAATCTGATGAGAGGGGTCCCTGCCGGCGATCCCGGCGACATGTACAGGTTCAATCCGTGCCAATCACGACACGATAAGACACGACATTTTTACCTGCATGTACAGCATAGCTACAGGTAACAATAGATAAAGGGACAGATAACGGGGATCCCGCTGATAAGGGTTTGTATCTAGGGGACATGGGGCTGAGACCGTAGAGGGGCTGGGAAGGGGATATTTCGCTACCGGGGGACAACATAACGTTGTGTCATCGCAGGTAATATCTGTGCAGGCATAATCAGTGATATCTAACGTAATGAATAGTTTAACCGCGGGGCTGAAAAACAAGTCACTTAACACGGATTTGAAGTGAAAATGACTTGAATCTTGACAGATGACAGTTAAACGGTCCTGTCTCCAGGGACCGGGACGTGAATAAAACGATGGTCAAATTTACGTCGAAAATATAATTTTAATGTCTGTCTATGAAACATAATTTGAATAAAACAAGAAATTGGGACTTTGTTAATGATTTTTAACCCAATGTAATTTAATGAGAAACCACGACCATATATTAGTACTAAACAGTGAAGTAAAATTAAGCAAAATGTATCATATCAGCTATATAAAAAAAGAACCCATAGTCTAATCTAGGTCCGACTAGAAATTCATGTAATAAATATCACTATGTCAAATAGACCAAGCCAGCGAGTGTTCCTCAGAACTACGTTGTAAATGTAAACAGAATGTACAATTTGCAAATGAAGTTTTTTTGGCAAGCAATTTGTTCCTTTGTGTGTGGGAGAGAGAGACTAGCAAAAGGTCGATATGACATTTGAAAATCCCCTTGTCAATCAGACTTTGCGTGGTCTTTGTCGTGTATTAACTGAAGTATAACAGATTTTTTATCTGAACGGTTTGAAAATTAAAATGGCTAATTTCGGAGCTCCTGTATATCCATTAAAATTAACAATAAACACAATAAGATCATGCATAATGGAGGTCACTGAATGGCTTTTCATTTTCTAATAAATCAAAAGAGACTGTCAAAAATAAACTTGTACTTTGGTCATGCTTATTTTCAATTTGGAAAATGTAATTGGACAGACTGTGCCACCAATATAATGCATTATTATTCTATGCAATTTGTGGTTTTTAATACGACAATTGCGTCTGAACCCGTCTGAGCAAAATACCCGCCTATAAATATATCAATATAATTTCAAGTAGGTACCATCTACCCTAGCAAAGTTTTGTTGGTTTTTCGGATATCGATCTTAGGTATTGTCAACATTTAAAAAAGTAAGTCCGACAAATTGATAAAGTCCAAGTTTAGCTATGAGACAAAAGGGTTAAAATAACCTTTCCTTGCTCGGAAAAAAGGGTTACTCATTCACCATTGTTAGTAAGGTGGTCTTTTCATAATCATAAAGGTTCATCTACACCTCAGCCTTTATAAAGTGGACGCCTATCCCAGACAGTCAACCTGCATTAAAACCTTTATGATTCTAGAATAGATTTTAAATTCTCTCGACTTCTACATAACGACCACATGGATAAGACCGTATATTTCTCCTATTCCCCTCCCCCCCGACCGGTCGCTTATAACAGGTTTTTTTCTAATCTTCAATATGTCATACTTTGCCTATGAACAATTATCTTCCAACATGTGGACCAAGTCTTTACCGTAACCGCAGTCTTTACTGGTATTTAGAAATAGGATGAAATGCAATTCGTTTGCACTGCAATTTTCAGACACAAACACACAGGCTTTTCTTGAAGAGAAATAGAAGAAAAAACAAACAAACACGCTTTCCTTTCTAGTTAAGTTTATCCTTGAGGAA
>CM037780.1:11906328-11939998 GCA_021229015.1 Solen grandis | reverse complement strand
GGTGTTTCGTGTCAAGCTTACATCCTGTCCTTTAACAAAAAGCTTTGTTTGACCCGCATGAGAACGGATACAGATGGTTAATCACGTGGTCGAAATTTCCCGGGAAACCTGTTTCCACTTGACAGGCGTGCATGGCCCAACGAGTCCCGCGAATCGTATTTACAAGTTCCCGTCTACTTGCTTGTTAAACACAAGTAATTATAAGGTGGCAATATTAATGCAATAAAAGTGTCATTAAATGAAATAGAGATATTACGTTTTCCGTGAGAAATGCACATAAGTAGGGACAAGACCTGATTTACGCTAAGAACATGGCTTTAGTCTAATTGACAACGCAGCAGTCAGCGTCTAAAGCCAACAGGTCTATCTAAACATTGCAGTCTTGTTTTAAAAGGTTTGAGACATACATCACACGATATTGTCAGGTCTAAACTTTGCCAATTTGACTGTCGGCATCAAGTGATACGGCAATAGAACCCTGCTAGGGGACATATGGCATACACTTGGGTGGAAAATCGTCATTTAATGAAGCGGTTAGTAATTAAGACTATTAAAAAAGTTATATGACGCGAAATACCTTAAAACTGTCATGAAGAACGATCCTGTCAACGCCAGAACCAAGACGATTAAGACCTCAACTGTTCAAGGGAATTTTAAAGAATTGAAATGATACAAAAAAAAGATTTATTGCTCTAAAATAGAAATTGTAATAAAAGAGTCAGACTAGGCGGATTAATATATTTACAGTTTAAATCTTGTTTTCAATAGCCAACACTGACATTTCTGTTCCCCTTATTTTTTCTTTAGGTGCTTCTAAAAATGTCACATTTATGCATGGTGCTCTGTGCCCGTCAAAAATTAGCGCGACAAAGTGCCCGGATGAGCCTGTGTGGTTTCTTCAGCGGGTAACGCTGAAAAAGAGCCTATTCTTAAGTTGAACAGGAACCTATCATCAAGTTACTGTAGCCCAACCTTTTCCATGGGCACGCTGGTGGCGGCCCCTGGGCAGTACCACGCCCATTCCCCCCCCCCACCCCATTATATCGAGAAGCCGCCAGCAGGAAACACGCAGTGCATGCAGTACTGTAGGGGGATGTGATTCACGTGTAACCCAGTGACACATATTGAGTGGATCCCTTCTGTCTCAAAACAAGGTCTGTGCACGAACAATGCATCGCAAAACCATCCGCCAGAGAAAGAGTCGAGTGCACTTCAGCGAAAATGACATGCTTAAGTAGAGGTCGTTAATTCAATACTAAAATTTGTATTTCACAATGTCTTTAAACTTAAAGATTTGTATTAACAATTTATTTTACAATGATTCTTGCATATGTGAATGTACAATACAAGCTGTATTTTCATTACATCACAACATATTTATCAAAAGCAGGATGAAACTGAAAGGAAACAATGCCCAAGTTTATACGAAAGTAATAAATTCATCTACCTGGATCCAATCAGTCATTACTTAACATTACATCGACATGTTATACATCCCTCAGTGTTTTCAATTGCGGTGTTAATGAGGCTTAAGCTTGTTCAAACTTTTAGGGCATTTTTCTCGTTTTATGACCATGACGGACCAGACGAATGAGGGGTGTATAAAATAGATATAACGTATAGGTTACCTTAATAAGATTGTTTGATTACAAAGTATTGCAATGACTTTCAAAGTCAATGCTTCAAGAATAAGGACCCTGGACGACCGCCATAATAACAAACAAGGTCACAGAGGACTGTCGTAAATAAATGGCTTTAATTAATAGTGTCTAGCACATTCAGTTCGAAGAGTTTTACTAAAAGGTTTCAAGTGTCGAAACATCGCAATGTCTAGGTCACCTGCATACAGACGTCAGCTGACTCTACGTGAGTCACAGTTGGGTCTGCTTTCAAACGTTCCCAGTTGCTAATTCTTTTACACTATACGCAAAGAAAACTATCTGAAATGTTCCTTGTGAGTCGGGTCTGACAAACCGCTTAAGGAGCGACAGTATGCATGTCTATTTATTGAACAAACAATGCAATCATTACCACACATTTCTCATCAAGTTCTCTCTTTTGCCATTACCGAGAAACAAATGTTTCTGAAACGAGGTAAAATATCCAATTAAACCACGGAAACTGTCCAAGACAATCTCCATTCATTTCAAGCAGACAATCGAAAGATTTCTACGCTTATCTTTGATCAGAGTTGACTCTGGTGTCCAGACGCTCAAGCCTTTTAACTTCTTTCACGAAACAATGACACTTCAAGTGCGTTCTAGTGAGATCATTGAAAAAATGCGTTGGATTCAATCAGACAATAGCAAAAAGAGAAATACTTAAAATATGTTCTAACAAAGGACTCCTCAAACCGATTACAAGGTCGAAGAGTTGTGCCTTACACTAGATAAGGGCTGCCAAATGAAGCTTTGCGAGTTCTTAACATTTGTCATACTTCGGAAACAGTGGCTGATGGCTATCGCTTACCACAGAACTGCCATGAAAAGGTCGACAATTAAAGGGCGGCTCTTCGCTTTTGTTCTTAATCCCAAGTTCTTCAGAAGAGGGATTTAATCATTAAATTTCTTCTGTTGTGTCAAGCTAACAAAAGCATGTGTCATAGATATTAGGACGTGATCTTGGTGACACCTAATACCACAATAGAGGCCTGTAGATACAAGGTATGGCTAACCAGGGCTTGAAACTCTACCGGACATTCGTGCATGAGAACGAATGGAGAATAAGTGGTGAGATCAACGAGTTCATTACGCTTTACTTATCTGAAACATATATATGCGCGAGAAATATGACTTGAAATATGCCTTGCTAACGTTAGACTATCACGTGGTAGTACTTACATTACAAAACCCGAACCCGTCAAGGCTGCTTAATTTTAAATGGCTTTAGGGTCTAAAAACGCAGTAAAATGCTTTAAATAGTGAACTTTTTTTGTGTGCAAAATCCTTGTAATAAATGTAAAACTCAAATCTAGATTACCGTACAAATATATTAGACCTATAATTTTGAGAAAAATTTATTATCAAAATGGAACTCGCATTTTTTTTTATTTCTATACCAGGCATTTGACAAATGCGAACTTAATCTTCAAACCGTTTGTGCGCCAAAAAAGCAACCTTGTATTCATGTGCCTTGCTGTCCCACGGGCCATTTATAAGTACTTAAAACCGGACAACAATATGTATGCACTGAAAACCTTAGTCAACACATCTTCACTTCCGAACAGATTTACATAATCACGTGATGGGGAAGAGGCAATTTCCTGCTCTTCTTTTTATCAAAATGTTTATACCCTTTTAATGACATTAAAGAAGGGTTTTCACGAAATGCTTCATTACGCGTCAACGAGTCAACAAATATACTCTGGATTTTGTCCCAGTGCAGAGTGCAAGGGTCCCGTTTTTACGACGGCTAGGTTTCCGTTTAAACAGCAAATTGTCAAATTTAGGCCAATTATCGTTCACATAACAGATACGTTAAGGGTTTTGTACCTCTTTTGGAATAAGATATCTTCCAATATATCAAACACGCGTGAGATTCTCTTTCTACGTTGACATTTGCTGAAATCGGATTTTCGTTTAACTCATACCCACTTGAACTAACACATATATAGCTACACGGAACAATTATGTTTATTTGTTAAATCGCTGTCAAAAATAACCCGTCTTCAGTGCCGAACAAAGCAGTTGGCTCGGGTCCTAAAATCGGCGGTACCTTGTGTCGGCGGTTGGGCGACCATATTAACCGATCTGATGACGCATATATCTTCATATGTATTACAAATACCAGGTCATTAAAAATATGAGGAAAATATTAATCAAATATATTTGAAAAGATTGAGTTGGAAATAGTTGAAGATGTTTGCACACGATGATGTCATATTGAAATTCTAGGGGCGCACAAGGTAATACTTCGCTTTGTGTGTCTACCATCAGTAAATCATCACGTGAGTCTAGGACCTGGTTGACCGCTTTTGTTCTTGTCCAAACTCTATAAATCTATACCTTATGAGTCACAAGATGATCGGGCACATTAGCGGGAGGCCCGCACAAAGCCCAAACCCGATGCCTAAGAGGGGCAAGCCCAGAGCTTAATAATAAAAACGCTCCATGGATTTATATTAAGTTATAAACCACGTTTATATATTTCAAACCTTTGTTCGTTAATCGCATTAGCTTAAACAACGTTGAAATAATTAACTTATTACCGGTGAGCAATTGAATTAATCAGCAGTTGACTTATAAAAAAAACTTCATTAATCCGTTCAAGAAATTACATTAAAATAATGCATGACCGAACCTTGGTACAACTGGAGATGCGTTTAAATCATACTTAGATGACCCTGTCGACATAACACCAAAACGTATGTGGTCATGACTACAAACTATCAAAATATAATGACTGGAAAATTAATACCATGGTGACCAATGTTATCATTACGGTATATATGTTCCATTAAGATTTCATATTCTAAGGCCAAATGAAAATTGGTAAGCCCTCCTTAATACAAGCAGTGATGGAATCTGATTGAGAGTACCGCTCAAAACATGATTTAGCAGTTCTTGTAATGAATAGTGGGAGATACATAAAACTTACCCCCGACACTATCAATTAGTGCGCCATACACTAATCAATATAATAATTGGATATGTTATCACGAGCTATTGATACGACATTGATTAAGCGGTGGGGTGGCATAATAACTCAGGACAAATGACGACGATTACGAAGAACTCCGTAATCACGGTTGCTGTCTGGGCGATACAATGCCGTCAAGTACAGGTTACGCACAAAAATTACCGTGTCTGTTAAGCCCCTCTCTGCACTTACAGACCCCTGATTTAGAGAGCCACCGGACATAACAATAGCGCTGGCCAGTACATGGGCGAAATGAAAGCCACTACCATCGTGGAAACAGGTTAGGTAGCTGTACATTCCATGAGCATACAATGTACTATTCTTAGAAATAGATGTTGTACAAGAGATAATGTCCGTATCACGGTCTTTTATATTAAATGCAGTGCATATACAGTCATCGGCCATCTGTTGTCAGATACGTATTCAATATAAAGATAGCCGGGGTCTATAGTATATACAAGCATATGTATTGTGGGGGGCTAAGCAATCCGGAGATCACTCAAGACTTCAGTTCTCAATGCAAACCACTTTCGTCAGACCTTCATACAAAGGCAAAGATTGTTGCATGTGCCCTAGTTTATTTATTCTCAAGTTCTATTCAAGCAATTTAGTTTCATTTAAAAGCTTGAAATATCCTCAGAATCTGATTTTTATCAGATTTTCCCATCAGAGGCAGGTCTTTATGGCAAGGGTTTCCCTTCAAAACCACCACCCTCATCTCGAACGCTGGAACTTTATCTTGTCAGAGCCCATCAATGCGTACAGCGATATGACGTAACAAGGTTATCTGAAAAATGCTGGTTCCGGGGAAAGGAAGCTGATGGGAAAACCCAGGTAAGTTCAGATGGCTCCCCGTTATCACCATCATTCCATCATTTGCAAGACACTATCACGTCTAATTTGAACGTTATCTGTGGACGAATCTTAGCATGATCGAATGATTTTAACCGAGTCCCTCGTGTAAGCTGGTTCCTAAAGTGATGTTCCTTCAAATGTCTGGCAATATTTATAAGTCATTGGTAGACACAGAAATTAGGAACCAACCAAAATCCATTAAAAACCTGTCATAAAATATACTTCTATAGAAAGGAAAATATCTCAACAATTAAATGACAAAAAAAAAAAAAAAAATAACAACAAAACACTAAAATTGAACAAGGGTCAAAAATAAGTATTGCTTACAATTATTTCTCTATGTTTCCGGTGCAGTTTTCACGCACGCCGCGGTTTTGTGAAGAAAACTAGTTTAAGATCGCCTTTTATTTGTCTGGAAGAAGTTAAAATAACAAATTTTCTTAGGAAAATATGAAAGATGAAGCCACGAATGAAAATAATAATGTTTGAGTGCCACAAGTGGAAAAATATACCAATATGCTGACTTGTATTCCAGTAAGGAATTGTTTCAAATAACTGCAATGATGCGTGTAGCTAATTGCTCGAGTTAAACGTCCCACTGACGGTATTTCAGTCATCAACTGTTAGTTTGTTAGGTTTAACGTCCCACTGACGGTATTTCAGTCATGAACTGTTTGTTTGTTTGTTAGGTTTAACGTCCCACTGACAGTTTTTCAGTCATCAACTGTTTGTTTGTTTGTTAGGTTTAACCGTCCCACAGACAGTTTTTCAGTCATTTGGAGACGGTGTCTACTTGAGACAGATATAGTGCTGCCAAACTGTAGTATCACGCCGTAGACATGTTGCATGATACCACACCCATTCACATTATCCTGACACCAGGCCAACCAGTCCTCAACTACCCATTACATGCTGAGCGCCAAGCAAGGGAGATAAAACAGTACCATTTTTTACGACTTTGGTATGTCGCGGCCGGAGATCGAACCCACGACCTCCCGCTCCCGGGGCGGACGCTCTAAATACTCGGCCACCGGGGACGGTCTCATCAACTGTTACAATTTCATAGGTCAGGGATGTGATTGAATATTTTTATTAAGTAGTAGATTAAGATAAAGTGTTCACAGTTACAGACAGCTATCTGTGGCAGAACCTCGGGGTGCAGGTGACGGCGACAAGTTTAGAATGATGAAGTCGTTATTGAGGAAATCTCCTAAGCTATCGCTGTTTGCACGATATTTGGGCTCTGTTGTAAACCAGCTTAAGCTTCTAATCAATAGGAAAACAGATGCTTAAGAATTAATTATTTCCCCAGAATGATCACAGCTCTTATTGATCCGAGAAGCACTTCGACCTGACAAATCTGCGGTAACGAAGTCTACAAGCCGTACTAGTGTATTGTAAAAAAAAAAAAAAAAATATATATATATATATATATATATATATATATATATATACAACGCGATAATACGAAGTGTTGTAAAATATAGGCAAGGAAGCAATGTGTCGCTATTGTTTTTTGTCCCTTTTCTTTTACATAATGAATGACCTTTAGCGGTCAGATGATGCTCTATCTTTCTGCAGACAGCTGGACGTTGAAATTACTGTACAATCGGTGGCTAAGTGGCCAATAGGTTGCTGCAAACAGGGTTTGAACCTCGGTTCTTCGTGATACTGAATATGTTAAAATGTCTGTTTTAAAGACGTACCAATTTTCTGAGATCGATTTTTAATTAACCCTAAATCAGTTATTTCTTAGAATATGACGGTAGTTGGCAATTTTCAATGTCAAGTATCATGTTCAGAACTTTGTAAAGGAATTTTTGATGTATTATGCATAAGTATGTTTATATGAAATGCTTTGATTTATTGCATTATTTCCCTATTGCCACTGTAGATCATATACATTATATATGTCCTGTCATTAAAAAAAAATTAACAGGTGGGCGTATGCCAAACTTTGGGCCTCCTGTCAAATCCTGCATGCATTTGTATTAACTAACCACAAGATTTTAAAATAATAAAAAAATATCGGTCTTCAGATTAAATCTCAGCCGGTTGTCAACAAAACACACCTGCATGGGAGCAGATTAAATTTCCGGCACGCCAGATCAATTCTTCTGTTTAATTTTTGTTCACTTGATAGTTTGTCTTGAAAGCTCAACTGCTACCCAACATGAGATACGAGACGAAAGAGGTCTAGTGCATGTTGTATTTGTACGTAGGTATACATGATTTATCTAAATGCTATATAAACAGTTGACGGGGCAGTTTCAATACACGTGGGAAAGTGGAAAACATATGGTTAAGACTGCATTTTCACATGAGCTGCCCGAGGTTCACGTGCGTTTGATACATGCGACTAGATTGACGCCTGCGGACGTTCCTGTACGCTTTGGGGGACTTCCTCGGTAGTGGCGTTCTCTATTAGCCAGGAGCTGGTACAGACTTCTTTATTTACGACTTGAAAATTTAAGTAGCCAGTGACAATACAAAATTACAAATCCAGACAATACTATTCAGTGAGAAAGATATCTTTTTTATAAGGCAGAAGCAGTGAACTTTTTCTGTCCAAACGTAAAAAAAAGTTTCATATATGCTTGAAGAGAACAAGAGAGAGAGAAAGAGAGAGAGATAATAACGATACGTCACAAGATGAAATGGTAATTTCACACAAGTACCATAGAATGACCAGTGCAATGACCGTTGTCCCTATGCGATGACCAGCTGATGTTCTGGGAGAGATTAATGAACTGAGCAGAGATTGCTTAGTAATCGAGAACTGGTCGCACGGGGACAATATGGCACCGTTCTACTGCTGAATAATTGACCAACGATCGCCCGTCCCCGGGGACCGGGCTCGAGTCACGTGACACCGGAAAGGGCGGGGCAGTAATGAAGACTCAGTGTGTAATTGATCAAGGATAGTGTCGTTAAAGTATACTCCCAGGACTGAAGCCATTTGGTTATAATTGGAGCCTAAGTGCTCATACACATGTCCAGTATTGGCTTGAAAATCAAATTAATATGTTCAGAAGTTAAATAGTCTTCATTCTCATGAGAAAAAATATAGTTAAATTTGATCTCTTCTCTCTCTCTCGCCGTTTTTTTTTCTTTCTTTTTTTTTTTTATATAAAAAGTATCGAACATGCAAATAACAGCACGGTGTTAGCCCCGATACTTTAATTTAACGTTAACATGTCAATGAGCCCATGCTATAATACAATAAAATATTTATTTACATGTACTACGAAACCTATATCGATTTCTGTTGCCTGTTCAAAGTACGGAAAGTACAGTTAACATCTCTCTCGTCATAACAGCGCAGTTATCAACAGATAAACTTAACGACTTTAAGATCGCCTGAGAGCACAATACTCTTGTTGAGAAGACTAAGGAATATTCGCTACAGATAGTAAAGAATTAAAGATTTAAGTAATCCAACAAATCAGTTTATTATGAGGGGATCCGCTGATATATAATGCTTTAAATGCGTTTGTCTTCAAATTGAAGTACTTATTTATATATACGGTTTACAAGGTCTTAGACTTAGCAATGCAATCTGATGAGAGGGGTCCCTGCCGGCGATCCCGGCGACATGTACAGGTTCAATCCGTGCCAATCACGACACGATAAGACACGACATTTTTACCTGCATGTACAGCATAGCTACAGGTAACAATAGATAAAGGGACAGATAACGGGGATCCCGCTGATAAGGGTTTGTATCTAGGGGACATGGGGCTGAGACCGTAGAGGGGCTGGGAAGGGGATATTTCGCTACCGGGGGACAACATAACGTTGTGTCATCGCAGGTAATATCTGTGCAGGCATAATCAGTGATATCTAACGTAATGAATAGTTTAACCGCGGGGCTGAAAAACAAGTCACTTAACACGGATTTGAAGTGAAAATGACTTGAATCTTGACAGATGACAGTTAAACGGTCCTGTCTCCAGGGACCGGGACGTGAATAAAACGATGGTCAAATTTACGTCGAAAATATAATTTTAATGTCTGTCTATGAAACATAATTTGAATAAAACAAGAAATTGGGACTTTGTTAATGATTTTTAACCCAATGTAATTTAATGAGAAACCACGACCATATATTAGTACTAAACAGTGAAGTAAAATTAAGCAAAATGTATCATATCAGCTATATAAAAAAAGAACCCATAGTCTAATCTAGGTCCGACTAGAAATTCATGTAATAAATATAACTATGTCAAATAGACCAAGCCAGCGAGTGTTCCTCAGAACTACGTTGTAAATGTAAACAGAATGTACAATTTGCAAATGAAGTTTTTTTGGCAAGCAATTTGTTCCTTTGTGTGTGGGAGAGAGAGACTAGCAAAAGGTCGATATGACATTTGAAAATCCCCTTGTCAATCAGACTGTGCGTGGTCTTTGTCGTGTATTAACTGAAGTATAACAGATTTTTTATCTGAACGGTTTGAAAATTAAAATGGCTAATTTCGGAGCTCCTGTATATCCATTAAAATTAACAATAAACACAATAAGACCATGCATAATGGAGGTCACTGAATGGCTTTTCATTTTCTAATAAATCAAAAGAGAATGTCAAAAATAAACTTGTACTTTGGTCATGCTTATTTTCAATTTGGAAAATGTAATTGGACAGACTGTGCCACCAATATAATGCATTATTATTCTATGCAATTTGTGGTTTTTAATACGACAATTGCGTCTGAACCCGTCTGAGCAAAATACCCGCCTATAAATATATCAATATAATTTCAAGTAGGTACCATCTACCCTAGCAAAGTTTTGTTGGTTTTTCGGATATCGATCTTAGGTATTGTCAACATTTAAAAAAGTAAGTCCGACAAATTGATAAAGTCCAAGTTTAGCTATGAGACAAAAGGGTTAAAATAACCTTTCCTTGCTCGGAAAAAAGGGTTACTCATTCACCATTGTTAGTAAGGTGGTCTTTTCATAATCATAACGGTTCATCTACACCTCAGCCTTTATAAAGTGGACGCCTATCCCAGACAGTCAACCTGCATTAAAACCTTTATGATTCTAGAATAGATTTTAAATTCTCTCGACTTCTACATAACGACCACATGGATAAGACCGTATATTTCTCCTATTCCCCTCCCCCCCCCCGACCGGTCGCTTATAACAGGTTTTTTTTCTAATCTTCCATATATCATACTGTGCCTATGGACAATTATCTTCCAACATGTGGACCAAGTCTTTACCGTAACCGCAGTCTTTACTGGTATTTAGAAATAGGATGAAATGCAATTCGTTTGCACTGCAATTTTCAGACACAAACACACAGGCTTTTCTTGAAGAGAAATAGAAGAAAAAAACAAACAAACACGCTTTCCTTTCTAGTTAAGTTTATCCTTGAGGAAAGTGTAACATAAAAAGTGTTAACAAAGCAATTTTGTAACAAATTAATTTAGAATCAGACATGAAAGGATAGACTGCTCACTTCTGAAATATGTCGAATTCAGAGTCTTTCTTAATATTTTCTGCTTGTGGCTAAGGCGGTGTCAACAAAGAACATGCCATTTGGGGAAATGAAGAGACAAAAAAAATAAAATAATAATAAATAAAAAAAATAATTAAAACGTAAATGCCATAAGTAGTTACTTATGAGAGTCTCGTATTCAGATGTGTGAACACAGAACTAGACAAAAATATCACACCGAAAATCAAGTGTTTATACTTGACAGTGATTTCTGATTGGCGACTTCTTTTTTATATGTACAAAATCACAAGGACTACTTAAGTGCTTTAATAGTAACGGCGCGTCAACTTTGAAACACTTGACGTGTTCCTTCTCTTTGGTATTTCGACAAAAACAAGAGTGTTTTTTTTTCATCCCTCACCATGCTAAATTGATTCATTTGACTATTCTTTTCTTCATTTTTGGTGCTTGCTGAAATTTATAGACTGAATAACGAACAGTGTAGACCCTGATCAGATTGCACGGATGTGTAGGCTGATCTTGGTCTGCACTGGTCGCAAAGGCAGTCACAAGCAGGAAGAAAATGTCGGACTACATCGTTCCCGATTGTACAGTCCAAGTGAAATCATTTTATGTACATAATTATATATAAATTCTTAATAGCTTGATTTATTTGTGAAAGTTGATGTTGTTTCTGAACATTACTTCTGTATGATTTCGATGTACCAGCCATATATATCTGTGTATGAATCCCGGGGGACGGGGAGATGTGTATCACAAAGTACAGCAAGATTTACAGAGGCTAATTTGCCAGGCCTGGGACCGAGAACTTACTTGTGTATTAATGTATTCCGAACCTGATCGCTTTCCTAGCTTATCGTGTATATTCTACGTCTGGAGTTTGAAGTATCTTTTAAGTGTCATTGGTGGATTTATTCATGCAGTATTAATGTATGTGTTTATGAATTTTTGGCAAAAATATTCATAAATTCATATATTCTGTCAAATAAACTTTATAATAATGTACGATATACTGTAACAAATCATTATGAACAGTATGATATACGATACGCATTTAACATATGTCTTATGTACAGTATATTGGTATATATGCGTGTTATATACATGTCATATAACGGTATATACAACATATCAGATCTACTAAACATCGGTCAATGACAATATATATATATTTGATTTTCGTCATATGTTGCTACAAATAATAGCCACATATCGTTATACGTATATTTTGATCAAGAGACTGTTACCTTTCCAAGAAGACGTCCTCTGAGGTATGTTGTGTCCGTGTTTGAGTCGTATATAATACAGTTGGGGTCAAAATTGGAGATATTGACCCCTCGGGAATCTCGTCTTTTAAGGGGGTCCATCCCCGGGACACGGGTCTCCTTCATGCCGGCCAGGTGGGGGTACTGGAAGGAAGGACCCTGTGTCACTTTGGCTGGCAGAATATCAACGGACATCCCCTAACACAGTTACTATAGCAACTGAGTCCACGTCGAACACTTCATATAATAAATATCACTGGACCTCTAAAATACATGTATAATTTCGAAAATAGTTCAAACTTTTTTTTTCATACACAAACTACGTATACATCCAAATGAACACAACTTCTCGAAATTTAAATTTTAATTCTCCCGGTAGTATTTTGACTAGATAAATCGAACATATATTTCTAAAATACCGTTGGAGATATTCTAGCCGAACATATAACAGCAAATTTCGTATACAGTCCAATATCCACCAGAACACTGTTTCGCTAGACACGCCCGTTAACACTGAATCTCTGTGTATGGTGTACACTCTTCAAATACGGCCTGTACAGCTGTGTATATTTAGTATTGTTTATAATACGTTTAGCAAGTTTAAACCCAAATAAAAGAACCTTTCTCGGTGTAATCCTTCGTTAGTTCATTATTAAACAAAACACCACTTCCAATCAGAATTTACATGTCACCTGTAATAGTCATTGTGTTTTAATTCACACCTGTATGTGACCTAGCTAGATGTGTACACTTTCAGTTCCCACTGTCAACTAACTGTACTATAGAGCGATCGCTAGCGGTGATGTCATCGTCCCAAAGTGGGCCAAAGCAAGGGCGCTCAGCCGTGACGCTAACGTCTCGCTATAATATTGCGTGAAACACGGGTTCCACAAAGAAACCACGGATTTCTCGTGCCATTCGGCATTTTTTTTCTGCATTCACACGCGGTCCGGCAGCTGTCACTATACTTGAGAATGTCAGAAAATATTGCTAACACATGTAGCTAAAGACGGGCTAATAACTTAATGTTTTATTGCGTTTTAATGATTTAAAAATCTTGCGACACGCTCTTAATTTCTTTCCACCTAATATGAAGGAGTGACGTATGTCACTAAGTCTTATAATTTTTTTTTTTTATAATTACAGCTTGAGGCAGCCGGAAAATCGTGCCTTCAATTGTAAAGTGTACACACATTGCATACAAAGTCGAGCGTATGGACAGACAGATAGACAAACATGGCAGTAGCAAATGTAACAGCATTATTTTAATGCAGTATATGTATATACATCTCATTATATATACAATACATACATGTTTTACAGGAGAAAGTGTGCATATTTATATTTGTCTTCAATAATTGATTGTGTCTAGCTGGTATAAAACATTCACAACCATAAGTTACGTTAAAACAATGGCTGTGGTGTAGGTTACTCCAGCTTGTGTGACATTCAGCTCTTCTAACGATGTGACACGGACAAAAAATATGCATTGAGATAGAGAATCGAACCGGGACTGCTTGTTTAATTCGACTCAGTCATAAGATCATTAATAGAAATCTTCCATGGATTGCTTACAGGTGACCTAATGTATTATTCTCAGGACTTAGTCTATATTTTAGACCGCCTCTGGAGCGGGAGGTCGTGGGTTCGATCCCCGGCGGCGACATACCCAAGTAGTAAAAAATGGTACTGTTGCAGTTCCCTTGCTTGGCGCTCAGCATATAAGGGTAGTTGCAGGACTGGTTGGCCCGGTGTCAGGATATTTTGACTGGGTGTGGTATCATGCCACATGTCTACGCTGTGATACTGCAGTGTGGCAGCACTAAATATGTCTCAAGCAGACATAGACTCCAAATGACTGAAAAACTGTCGGTGGGACATTAAACCCAACAAACAAACAATATATAAATTGAATGCAGTGAAACTCTAAAAACAAAATGAACAATATGTGTTATGAGAACGTTTATCAATAAAACAAACAGTTTAATTTTCATTTATGTTCAAAGTGATAGGACACACAAAATTGAGCGTCACTGAAATTTAATGTCTTCTACTCAGTTGATAGAGGATATGAAAGGCTTAGTAATATTCAGTTCAGTTCAATGCTTTAATGCACCGAACATATCAATACAATATATATATATATACTATGGTTTTAAATGTATTAAGTACAGGATCTCAAATTCTTTGGAAAATTAAGACCGTTTGGTGTCACACCACTATCAAAGTACTTCCGGGTCGTAGGGTGCTGAAGTAGTACCTAATGCAAAATGAAAGGGTGGACATCAAAGTCATATTTTCCCCAGAAAACACTGAATAACTGCAACGCATTTAGCCTGTGTGGTGAGATACATGTATTTTTGACCATTAACTTGCATTTAATAGTTGTATTAAGGGATTACTTTCCTACAGGATGTTGGGAGAGCTGCAGAGGTAATGCGGCTCAGAGGTCATGTTTGTTTTGGAAATTTTGACAGGTAGCCGGGAAATGTGAAATTTGTGAAACGCCAATTCCTTAATGATATATTTTTTTGTGCCTAAATCTGTTGATTTATGAATGGTCTACATGAAACTAGACCAGAAATATTCCAACGAACATTTGGAAAGTAGGAACAGGCCTCGAAAGTCGGCCAAGTTACTATAGATTATATAGGGACAAAAAGTAGTGGTGTGACACCGTTTAGTACTAAGGGAGGTAACTCTAACACAGAGAACCCTTATGTATATCAATTTTGAAAATTCTTTCGTTAAGTACCCGAAAAAAAAGTTTATTCAAATGATCTAATACAAAATGAAATTATTTAAAAATGAATCAGGAAAAAAAAACAAAAAACCCCATCTTAAAAACCGTTCTAAATTATTATGAATCCTAGATTATAATTGACCTAGAGCTGATAATTATCTCTTCTATTATCATCACGTGACATCTACCTGTCGATAATTAAATGGAACACTCTCAGTTGTCGGCAATGTTATCAATTATTGGGGTTCAAACAATAAGGTGCTATCCACAATGCCCTGGCATTTCCGGTCAATATTTCGAGAAGAGATTGCACAACAGATAAAACTGTAATTATATGTCAATCACACTCACAGATACGTTCGTGTCAGACGCGGCGTCTTTCATTCTTACCCGCCATAACATGAGTAATATCTGTTTACTGAAATTCATAAATAAAAAAGATAGATAAATAACTGTTAAAATAAACAAATATAAAAAATGAGCATATAAAAACAGACGTAAAAATAAATTAAAAGATGGATAAATGAATAGATTGATTCGTCAATATTGATAGCTAAAAAAAGCTGCAAAAATTGATGTCAGTTGACGGAACAGAAATAGTTAAAGCAAATGTCAGCGAGTTTATATAATGATGCTACTTCTTCTTCAGCTGCTGTTGCTTATGTTGTTTACTACATTTTTTTTTCTCGTTCGCCGTTTACTATATTCTTATATTATTCTCGAGTGCATACTTTCGCTAAATTTTTTTTTCAATCGCCTTTGATACTTTGCACACAGGGACTTGCTTTGCGTCAGTGATATTCTTGTCAAAACAAACCAATGACAGTGTGCACGATTTTCTTGGATTATGGTAAGATGTGTTTCGTTTGAAATCTAAACTTCTACGTCATTCGGCCATCTGCCATGGAAGAATCGTGCACTAAGCGTAATATTTGGTGCACTAAGCGTAATATTTGGGTTTGTTAAAACAGCTATATACATGTACAGATCCGAATGTTTTGAGGGTGTCCCCTGTTTGGGGCAACCATTCCCAGCCACAAAGTGCTAGTACAACCCAGGAACCGTCAATAGGGATAAGTAGGTGTAAAAGCGTTTTTCCCTTAACATGTACATACTAATACATACTAATACTTTTTCTACCGAACTAATTCAATCTATAAATAGATGCAATGCAAGGTTAGGGTTCAGACTGGAGTTAAACCACCGAATTTTATCCGGTGATTTGTCGAAGAAATAATTATGATTGGTGCACGTAATGGAAACCATTTGAAAAACAACAACAAAGAAACTGATACCATTATGTTCATTTCTCAGAGAAGGTTAGTGAAATAAAAAAAGCTGATATTTAACATCTGTGTAACGATAGCTACGATAGCAGAACCGAGCATAGAACAGAATTTTATCAGACTTATGAACATAGCATCTCGTCTAAAGACATTCTTACAGAACATGTAAAAAGGTCACATCTACAAACAATACGTTACAAGTGATAACAATTGTTGTACGGAGAATGTCAGTACTAGTGTTCCTACAAAAAAAAAAAAAAAAAAAAAAAAAGGTTGGCAATTAAATGCATGGAAAATATAGGATATACACTTGGAGGAAAGATTAGGTGTTACAAATTGCATTAAATATTTCTTATCTATATCTATTGGTATTAGAAGGAAAAAAAAAACCAATAAATGTATGTAGTCACATATATAATTACAGGGCATAGGATTCCTAAACATAAAATGAACATTGTTGATTGTGGGATCGAGCCCCGGTCAGGTGACCTGAATTTTTCATGCGGGGGAGTCTTTCAGCTGACCGGTGGTAAGTCTAGTTCACGGACCTGTGTCCTCGCGGTTTTCTTCCATTTATCCTGGACGTCGCTATGTGACAGAATACTGTCGGGGGCAACGATGAACTAAACACACACACACACACACACACACACACACACACTGTGAGAAAGTTTCAATTCTGGGATCCCATTGTGTTTTTGATTCACTGATAAACAGATATATGCTATATGCTAACTTGATAACATATATACCTAATGATAGCTTATACACACATATCTTAACCGATATATTGTTAACTATATAGCAGTATCCGTAAATACAGAAAAAGCACAAATGTTCAGAATGTTCATTATTTTCTGAGAAGAAAATCTGATGATATGGATTTTTCGCCAACAAACCAACAAATTATGAATCGAAAATAAATATTTTTTTCTTTTAATTAAATCAAATGAAATAAATCAAGCAAAACGATTTCTTAAACAGACGCGGAATTTAATGACAATTTGTTCTCTGGCCAGCGATGTCAAAAACACGTTCATTTTATTATGATTTTTCTCTGAATTGGGGAAGCATGCCTCCATGCAATTTAGATTCGCAGCAGATTTGCTAAAGATGAAAGAAATTCTATGATTTATGAATTTAGTTGATAAAATTTTCCAATTCAAATTGATGATTTATTACAAAAATACGGCCCGAATTCAACCAACTATACTCAGTGCTAAGTAATAGTTAAATACTTAGGGGCGAATATCATAAAATAATAATAATAATAATGATAATAACCACCAAAATACTTATTTCTTATCAAATTTTGTTAGTTATAAACGTAATAATTTATATTAACAAGGATATTTCGTAAATCAGTGCGGAGGAATTATTTTCTATATAATTCAAGAATTTATGTTTTACTTAGCGCTAAGCATTGTTGTTGGGATTCGAAACAGCACGCCAGTATAAAGGTATGGGAAACATCTCTTCTAGTATGGTTGCAAGATAAATGTGAAATTCTCTCTCTATATATAAAGACACAACATAAATTGAATTCACGAAAAAAAAAAATACATGTAGTTAAAAGCACCAACGTGGAGTTAATTTTTTGAGTGTAATGTCCCACGGACAGTATTTCGGGGCCTATTGTCTACATGGGTCAAAATTAATGTAGTGCTACCTTACACTAAAAACTCGGCTTACCAGTCATGGAATTGCAAACAGGTGCTAAGTCCACCAATCCCACTTAGCGTTAAGTTATACTTAAATACTTAGGGCATTATGTTTTTCCTATATTATACTATCAGGTTTCCCAGATAAAATACCCAAATATTTCATTCCATTACAAACATTCTTAGCTAGATAGGAAACGCTTTATTTTAGTTTAGACTTCCGGTGTGTTTTTCGGCGATTCTGACTGGATGACGTAATATATCTTTGCATGCATTGTCGTCGTAATCTGAAAATGTCTAATCACAAATCGACCGGACAAAAACGGAAGTTGATAGTGGAGCAGACTAATAAAGATGAATAAACTGTTGGCATTTCTTGTTATTACTTCGCCAGGCGGTTCGTTATACTACGTGTTAATTGAATATCAGACTGAGCGAATCGTGCATAGAATACAATGCTAGCATACATTTGTACAAAGCTACGACCCTCGTAATCAAGTGATATCAGATTCTATTCTCTACCATTTATCAATATACAGTGTAAGAGAACGAAACCATTTTTTTTAAGCCGTACATATCATTGATATAAATAAAGACTCCAATATAAATGGCATTTCTGCGGTTCTAGTGCCAGTACTTATATATCAAAATAAGCTGAGAAATAAAACTATTTTATGTAAAATAGAAAAAATACCTGCATGAAGGTACATGTAACTATGAAAAATGTGTTGCTTTTCTGCTACACTAGCTGAATTTAAATCATATATATTTTTTTAATAAATCAAACTGAAAATAATTCCTTGCAGTAGAGAAATAATTATTTTATAATATTGTTATATTTTCCTCTTTGCCATACTTTTTTGAAATTTTGCAATATTCAATGATCTGCTGTGTGCCTAAACAATATTTTCCTCAGGCTTTTACAGAAGTTTCTTATATCTGTTTAATATATGTCTTTGGCGTGTACAGTGAACATCAAGCTATGACTTTTTGACACAGTGCATAATACTTCCTGTGACATTGTCCGTCATTCCAAGCCCCGGAGAGATTCACCATAATCATCATGCAGTCTTCTCCTCCATGAACATTATCCGGTTCCCTGACAACCAATTGGTATACTCTCCTTTGTCCACATACTCCCCGCTAACCCATACCCATGTCCGTTCTCTTCAATATCGCTGGTCCAATCCAAAACCTTCCTTCCCTCCCTGGTGTCAAACTGAGCAAGTTGGAACCCCTTTTGTCGACAGAACCTGCGGGCGGCGTACCACGTCATCGGCTCGACCGTGAAGTTGTAACAAAACGCACCAGAGTTAAATGAACCATCTGCACATCCTTCCACACTTTGATTGCTATGCATTGTTAATCGTTCGGCGCTAGAAATGTCGATCAGTTCCCGTCTTAGAAGCTTTTGCTCGGCCTCCAAAGCTTCAAAGTCCTTGCTGATGTTTTCTAATCCGGACTGCAAACCAGAAACGTCCGAAAGCAGCGAACTTACCATCGTATTCATAGAATGGAGCATATGTGACTGCAGCTGCATAAAAGTAGAGAAATTAATTTCCATGGCCTTCACACGAACTTGAAATGTTTCGTTAAATTGTTTGACATCGTCATCTAGCGCGTAGATCTGTCTCCTGATGGCTTGTCTTTCACGGCGAAAACCATTGCTGAAGTTCTTT
The DNA here is from genome assembly GCA_021229015.1 of Solen grandis. Classification (NCBI taxonomy): domain Eukaryota; kingdom Metazoa; phylum Mollusca; class Bivalvia; order Adapedonta; family Solenidae; genus Solen; species Solen grandis. The sequence continues at coordinate 11,920,407 of CM037780.1, read as the reverse complement.
AAATTGCCACGAGCGGTTCTTCCGGAAGCAAACACATTTTCAGAAACAATTCCCCTTTCTGTGGCAGATTCAGCATTTGTTTTCATGGTGTTAGAATGTGAACGCCCGTCAGGTATACTTCGATACCAGCTATCGTTCTTTGACATACCATTTTCACTTAAAACGTTTTCTGTACATAGAATAATACTAAGGAGCAGATTAGTTTTCCAGACGACAGTCATGGTGTTAGAGCTTATTGTAAGTAAGAATTGACTTAATTTATTATTTATTGCTAAATTATTAAGGAAAACATCCTTGTTCATTTTAACCAATGACCATATATTTCTCAGCGCAAAGCAAGGAAACAATACAAGCAATTAATAAAAAGACATTTTTCATTGTTCGGTCATAAAGGAGATTATATTAAAAGAATGACTTTTTAACATCAAAACCACCCATACACTGTTCTCTTGTCTAAGCTAAAAGGAAAACCTGGAAGGATGACGAAGTTTGAGCGTTTCAAACGAGGAAAACGTAATTTAGATTATAGCATTCTTTAATTATAGAGCCTTAACTTTATTGAACTTTCAAATGGCCACTAGAAGATGTTTCCTCTGAATGTCAAAATACATTGTACCCCTTAAACCCCCTACTATTATTCGACTCAATTCGAATTTCGAACTACCCCTTTTTGGGCCAATGTCGTCTTTCCGTTACGCTAATAGAAATTCCCCAAATATTTAATATCTTAACAAATATTGTTAATTATTAAAATGAACTATATATGTCAACTAAATTATTCACTAAAATATTTCGTAAAACAAAATTGGTGGAATAAATTTTTCCCCGATTATGAATTTGAGTACTATTACAAAGCGCTAAGTATATATTGTTAGTTGAGTTGAGTTCGAACCAGGAAATCGCCCTTTAAAAAGAGGATCTCCAAGATGAGGTAAAAATCGCTATTAAACTTATTGTTTTGTGATCAGGCGTGTTGGTGTCAGGCGTTTGTATGTTTGTTGGTTTTGACGTCCTACCGACAGTATTTCAGTCATATGGAGACGACGTCTACTTGAGACAAATATAGTGCTGCCACACTGCAGTATCACGCCGCAGACATGTGGCATAATACCACACCCTGTCACATTAACCTGACACCGGGCCAGCTCGTCCTGGAACTACCCTTAAATGCTGAGCGCCAAGCAAGGGAGCTTTACCAGTACCATTTTTTACGCGACTGGGGATCGAACCCTAAACCTCATGGTCCCGAGGCGGGGTGCCAAGCGTGACATCATGCTAAATGTCTACGGCGTCAGAAGGCAGCGTGTCAACCTCTCTCTCAAGTAAACGAATGGTTGTCTGTAGGATGCAAAATCAACATACAAGAGTTTCAACTTGTTAAAAATATAAAAAAATAAAAACAAAGAAAACGGAGAAAAACAATTCGGAAAATATTCAAATGAAATGATCACAGTCACTATCAAATATTCGATTCATAATACTTTATGCTGTATGCAGAGACGAGAGATGTTGATAAATGCATTTAATTGCTTCTGCGGCATTATTATGAGTCATATTAAATTCTGAAAAAAAAAAAAGAAAAGAAAAAAGAATCCCTTTACACGAATAAGGACTTTCATCCTTTATTAAGTAAATGTCATATGTAAATATAAAGAGGGTCATTGTCCTTTCGAATGACTGTTCTATGTAAATATACACGCCCCATCTTAATATACATACATAAATAACTTTTCGATTAAAGTATCGGGAGTCCGTTTTCATTTCTAACAGGAATGTACGTTGTACGAGTTGTAACGCCCAACGCCGGTATCGGAAGGTTATAGGTTTGATTTTTGGCCTTGACGAAGACATGTTTGAATGTTGTGACGGAATAAAATCCCAAGCTGTCGTGTAAGTATCTCCAAAGTTAATGGTATTAATCCCTTAGGTCTATATTTTGTTTGTTTATTTGTTTAACGTCCCGCTGACAGTATTTCAGTCATTTGGAGACTGCCGGTATGTCTACTTGAGACAGATATAGTGCTGTCTCACTGCAGTATTATGCCACACCCAGTCACATTATCCTGACTCTTGGCCAACCAGTCCTGGAACAACCTTTATATGCAGAGTCCCAAGATAGGGAGCTATACAAGTACCATAATTTAAAAAGATATCGCGGCCGGGGTCTTAAATTTTAGACTTTTTATTTTACATTGACTCAAAAATTGCATTTTCTAAGAGTTGTTTTCTTTCCCTTTATCTAAAGATATTTCTATGATCTTAATAATTCTTCCTTATATGCAAAGGTAATATTTTCTAGAAAGTAGTTTTGTAAATTCATTTATTATTAAAGATATTAACTATCCTGAGTCTTAGCGAAGTCTACGAAGACCCAGGAAAATAATTTACTAGGGCAATGCTTTATTCACCTATCGTCAATATCACTACACTTTTCAAGGCTGATTAAATGGTCTGTAGTACTTCTCCAGTCGTCTGTTTATTTACAAAATACATGTATATGAGTCATTGATAACATGGCTAAAACGAGATAACAGACCGCATGACGTTTTCCCTATCGTATATCTGAAACAAACAAAACATTGGGTTTCTAAACATAGGGCAAAGAAATTCTAATTATATATAAACGAAGATACACTGACATTTGTGTCTCAATTTCATCAAAAGACCTTTATTCGTATATAAGGTGACATACACATATATATACGATGACTCATTTAATCTAATATCATTTCCATTTGTGGACACTGCGACATTACTGATGTAGTTTTCTTTGTATTTTCTTTGTATTAAGAATACACGTTCTGAAAATATTCATTTTGCTTAAGAAATCCATCCATCATTAAATAATAGGCATGATCCTTCAAATGCTTTAAAAAAACTTCTGTGCAGATGCAAGCATCCATGATTTGGAGTCTTTGGCTCTTTTGCTCCTGAGCCAAGTCTAGAAAGGCTTGTATTCACTGTAAAATTCCTAAGATCACTTGATGGATCATGATCACAATTTAATGATGGATGGGTTACCTTAAACACATGAAGAAAGTAACTTATGACAGGATTCATATCCATCCTTCCCGCCAGTGTATTCTAAGATAGGACTACGCTTCCCCAAACTTTTGTAATTTAGTTTTATGACAGAATGGCCATATTCATTTATCTGTTTTAACAAGAGAGTTTCGTCCTTTGTTTTGAATGGTAAAAAATTAGGTTGTTTGTTTGCTTCAGTTTGACGTCCACCAGGCAAACTTTGTCTCCATGTGACAGGTAGAATCACCTAGCTGCCGAGAGCCAAGCAAAGGACGTATATCTACCTTGGAATGTCGTCCCGGGATCGAATCTACTTCCCCGGTTATGGGACGGATGTCACCAAGACCACTTTTCCTCTTGCCGCGAATTTGTTTATAGCAGAGAGAGAGAGAGAGAGAGAGAGAGAGAGAGAGTTACATATCGGTCCAGCGGTCCAAAAGTGTTGTATATATTGTTACTTTAATGTAACTGACAGTATGTTCTAAGAAATTAAAAAACAACAACATTTTTTCTTCCTATTTTATCTTGAACGTAGAAGCTGGTGAAATACTTTATTTAGGATTACAGAGTTTAGAGTGCTTTCCTCAATCTGACGAAATAAAGAATAATTTCCTGCATGTTTCCCCGTCTAAAAATAGCCACTACTTCATCTACAAGGATACCATATTTATAGAGCCCGGGGGTACAACACCTGACCTTACCTGTCCGGCACGCGTGAGATATTTTAACCGCTGATGTAATACCGTAATGATTTCTATAGTAGTCTTACACGTCACACTATACTTAAGTTAAATACAATGTCAATAAAAACTGAGGAATTTTAATTGTAAGAGTTACGATAGCTCCAAGTGACAATGGAATGTATCCAAATAAACGTATTGCATCTGAAAATGAAAACTGATACAATGTTGTTTTATTTTCAAACTAGATCGATAATCGACCTGCTTTAAGTAAACATTCGGTAACACAAGGCTGAGACACCGTTTCTATTTGCAGATATTTATGCATGGGACAAACATTTCCATTTGTGAATAATCATATCGACATCAGAAATGTCATTGGATTCCGGCGCCATTTTAACATCAAAATAATTGCTAGGAAACCGGCGCTATTTTGATGTAAAACATTAATTTCAAATAAGATACATCTCATACTAAGTAACGACCTCTTACGACATTGAAGCTATGACATCGATGAAATATTTCTTGATGTTTAAACATCAACTGAAGCTCCAAAGTGTATGTTTTATTGATTGATATACTGTCGAATTTATATGACCCATTTAGTCATTTTAAGGTGATAGGGCAAGCATGGCAGATATACTAGATACATAAAAGAATTAAAAATATGAAAAAGATAAAAAATCCATTTGAATTTTAGGAATAAAAAGAATTAGTTTAGAGACGTACGTGTTTATTTTTGTGTGACAATGCATTTTGTACATACATGTACATTAATTGCATGTTTATATTTATGACTTGACTATTTGAGTTTACCGTTGCTTCAACAGTATTTCAGTCATATAGCGACGTCTAGCTAATTACAGGTGGAGGAAGACCCCGAATGCACGGAGGCATCCAGGAAGAACCACCGACTTACCGCAAGCCAACTGGAAGGCTTCCTCACATAAAAAACCGGATGACCCTGCCGGGATTCGAACCCACGCGGTGAGGGGCTGAGTGAGTGTTAAAGTCAGCGACTTTACCCTCTCGGTCACATCAGTATTAAATCCATTAATGAAAGTTTATAATGGGACTACAGTGGGTTTTAAAATAAGACAATATCTAGATTATATAACCGGTAATTCATATAAGTTATCCCAAACTGTTATCCCATCTGTGGATTTCAAAATATATCAAGTATCACCATATCAAATTGGTTACATTTTATATTATTATATGCAATGTGGTGGAGAGACAACTCTCTCAGATTTTATTTTAAAGACAACAAGAGTTTTGCCCCTTGCCAAAAGTAAATGACTATCTCCATTTTTTTTTTAATTATTGAAAAAAAGACACATTTAACCCTTTCCCTCATATAGACTCATTTTGACGCACCCAATAGGTACCACATAAAGCCTGATCTGCAGAAAACCACAGTTAAACCTTACCATATTTAATTATAAAGTCCTCATTTCCAGACCACTGAGGAGCAGCGAACAGCATAAAACCTGATCAGCCTGCAAGTTACTCGCAGGCTGATCTGGTTTTATGTTGTTTGCATAGGTCTTTTCATGGTTTCCTCTATGAGGGAAAGGGTTAAACTCTTTACCTCATGAATAATCATGTACAAATTATTGACTTCATGAATATAAATTTACTCATGTTTAGGATATGAAATAGAGATTTTTCTTTGCTGTGCAGTGTGTAACCACGATATGGAGTAAACAGAGAAGACCCTAGTTTGATAGGAGCTGTCTGATCTTGGGACTGCTCTGTTTTAGCCAAGGCTTCAAAACATGTCCATATGAGTGAAGGGTTAAATTTAAATATTTTGCTGCTACAAATGATATCTGTGCACTTTTTGACATTCACATGTATCTAAAACAGGTACATATATTTATAAGTTGTATTATTTGGACCATATAGCAGAGCCAAACTGAAGAGAATGTAAATCATGAACAAAATAAGGCCATACCAATTTTTTGTTTGTTTTGCATCCACACTAAGATTGAAAACCAATCTAGCTTTTCTAAAACAAGAGGACCATAGTGGTCCTAGAATGTTCTATTTTTTTTTTTTTTTAACCAAACTCTGAAGCTAAAACCTATCCGTCCGTGCATGCTAAACAAAGGAGCAATTTGGTATGGCCTTATTTCAAGTGACACTGCTGAAGGAGTCATAAACAAATAAAAACAGGAAAACCATTAACTTTTTGTTTTTATTCTCCTTCATTTATATTTCAGTATACATATCAACAACATACATGGAAATAAATTACTCTATTAAAGAAACTCTTGTTGCAGAAAACCTGCGAATAAACTAGAGCTATCATTATTAATACCCCTGTATTCCACTTTGTCCTAATGTAATGTCATTGTAGGGCATGACATGACGCAACACGCTATACATGTATGAAATATAATAATAGATGATTTGAACATATCTGATAAAACTAAGGCCATGTTTGCTTGCAGTTACATGGCCCAGATTGTTTTTTAAGTGGTGAAATAGTCTTGACTATTGAGAGCTGCATGGCATTACCATAGGCTAAATACAGCCAAACTAGATTCAGAAAGAAGTGTTGGATTACATAGATTATTTATAGGGTTTGACCTATATCTTTTTTAGGAAGTATGTTATTCCCACCAGGTACTTGAATATTTTTGAGAGTATACTGACAAGAAATGTTTGTGATTGATCAAAATAAAAGAAGTTCACATGAGAACTGAAAAATAATAAAAGATAGTGACATTTTCAGAGGGTATGTAAAATTAATTCTGCCAGGATGACTCTAATTAAATAGGTTTGAAAATCATATTTAAAAAAAAAATGCTTCAATACAACTTCTAAAACTGTTAGAATTAATATCCAAATATAATATATACTGCACATTTATGAATTCAATATTCACTCTTATTACATAAAATTTAACAAGAACATCACAAACATCAGACTAGTGTTTCCTCTGTCTTGCTACTTTATTTCAACTTTACAGCTTCCTTTTCTTGAAACCTCCAAGACAAGTTCCCTGAAATACAAGAAAATACTCAAGTCTTAGAGACCCATTAATTTTGACCACCAATTAGGCCCTGCCCCACTTCCTGGCTGGTGCCAGGCATTCTGACTCTCAGCTGTCTGTCAATCATCAACACCGGGTACCATACAGGATCAGGATTCCTTCAGCATGAAGTACAGGTCAGCGAAGAACACAACGGTGGCTAACGTCAAGCCGGCTATCAGTTGCTGTGGAATATAAAAATATGGGGGGGTCTCAAATACCTGTGTGCCAAGATGTTTTGCTTTATACATTTGTAATATGCTTAAATAATTGTTTTATTTTTATTCCTTTAGAGGGGCATAAATTCATATTCCTTTCTCAATCTTTCAAATAATTGCTCTTATGAGAATAAAGCCAGAAGCTGAATGAAAAATATCTTCCCCTTTCCCTAATAGACCTACTCTTGAATAACAAACACAGTATTTTTTCAAATTCCATGTAGGTACAAACAGATTTTTACCATTTGAAATGAACAAAGGTTCGCAAAGAATAATATAGAATTACTGTTGTGCTGCATGCTTTTCAGCAACAATTACATGAACACCTTGTTTGTACCTACATGGAAAAATCCATTCATGTGAATTCTGGATATCCCCTATTACAAAATTTGATATGTTAACTTCAAACTATAAATGGATTATTTTTAAACAGTTAAAACAGGACAGGACTTTGGTCCAGAAGATATCCAGTTTGAAATCATACAGGATGTCCTTTGTCAAGTGGTGGTGTTTATTTACTATGTATCAGTAGATTGAGAGCTTGATCCTACCAGCAGTGAGAGTTTTCCAAGGCCTTCCAAAGCATTAATGTAAGTAGCAGAAACTTTCCTAATGACAAATTTTGGCCTGTACAGTTCAATGAAAAAACAAAAATAACAAGAAATGTTTGTGAAACATATATGCCCCCCTCATATGCCATAATATGTTTATAGCTATATTACATGCAAGGAGTTTGCCTTCATAATGTTGGCTTGTCACAAAAAATTCTCAAACTTCAAAAATTTGAGTGAAAATATAATGTGCTAAAATGTGGAACTAAACATTTACTGAAATAAAACCAGACACAATGAGATTTGAGTTATTAGTCAGACAGTGCTTAAATCTTCCAAATTTAAAATCCAACTTATTAATTTGAAAACAGGATTTTCTACATTTATAAGCAACAACTACATGAGGTTAGGACCTTAAGAGTAAAAATAAAATAGAAGTTATCACTTGGGCAAGACATTTATATAATGAAAATATATCAACATGTGACATTGTGAACTTGACCTTTGGATGTTGACACCCAAATCAATAGAGGTCATCTACTCATTATAAGGAACAACCACATATAGTCTGAAATAGGACACAATTTTATTTGGACAAGGCCAAGTCATCAAACATATATACAAATGCAACCTTGTGACCTTGACCTTTGAGGTATTGACACCAAAATCGATAGGGGTCATCTACTAATCGTGAGCAACAATCACAAGAAGTTTGAGAGAGGTCATCTACTAATCTGAGCAACAACCACAAGAAGTTTGAGACTTAAAGGTCAAATAGAACTTAAGTTATCACTCGGACAAGGTCTTGTATTATACATACACAACATGTGACCTTGACCTTTGAGGTAATGACACCAAAATCAATAGGGGTCATCTACTAATCATGAGCAACAACCACAAGAAGTTTGAGACTTAAAGGTCATATAGAACTTAAGTTATCACTCGGACAAGGTCTGGTATTATACATACACAACATATGACCTTGTGACCTTGACCTTTGAGGTAATGACACCAAAATCAATAGGGGTCATCTACTAATCATGAGCAACAACCACATGAAGTTTGAGACTTAAAGGTCAAATAGAACTTAAGTTATCACTCGGACAAGGTCTGGTCTACCGACAGACCGACGGACCGACGGACATACGGACCGACATGAGCTATGCAATATACCCCCTCTTCTTCAAAGGGGGGCATAATAAAGGAAATCTCTCTGTTGAAAATTGTTTTATTAAGAAAAATATATATATATGAAATAATTAATAAATTAATATAAAATTTCACAGCTTTGAGGTATTTTTTGTACACATTTTGGTTCTGGCATAATGGAGAGATTATTCTTGTTTTCCATGCATGATTGACAGTATTTACATCTGTAAATTATAGAATACATTATAAGTTAAAAATTGTGAACATTTTGAAAATATCATTTTAATAAGCTCTTTAAGTATTAGGAAATAAAATCTTTACAATTTTTAATACCTTATTTTTTTAAAAACAAATCTTAGCAAACAGTGACATTTTTCTATAAGCTAAACCTCTAAAACAAACATAGTGACCCCCAGTATTTGATTAAAATATCTTTTTGTTATTGTCTAAAGAACCTGGTACATGTGAGCAAAATTTTAGAAAAATCTGTCCGATAGTAGAATCATGCTGAAATGCCTCTAAGTCCGAGTATGAGTATGATTTTCATTATCTCCAAGAACTTGAAGGCCTGGAAACAACAGCAGTCCTACAAGTTTGAATTATTACTGATGTAAAAGGAACATTTAGCTCTTTACATCTTGATTATTTATGTACAAATTCATGACTTGAATATCTATTTGCTGAACAAGAAACAATGGATTTTCTTGCTGTGAAGACAGTAGAATTTGAGCTAAAATATTATATGAGCAAACAGAGTAGACACTGACTGGACAGCTTCCGGAGGGCATCAAAACATGTCTATATGAGGTAAAGGATAAAGCTTCAAAGTAAACCTACCAGAGCGAATACATTACTGAATCCATCGAATGTATACTCTGTGGCTTTGTAACCGAACGCGAATGCTCCGCCAACTGTGATGAGGAAATTGAACACTGATATAAGCTGTCTGTTCATCTCTTTCACTGTAACAAAGGAATGACTAGACATATTTAGAATTTATAGAATTCTGAGATCTCTGAATAACGAGAAGATAAACAGTAGAACTGGTTAATTTTACAAATGTCTTTTTTTGTGATGCTCATATAAGGAGTGAACTGTGTTGCATCTCAAATTCAGAATTTACACACAAAATCTTAAAGACCTAGAACTTAATACTATGGTTGAAGCATGAATCACCATCTGTGAAAACGCTTAGTTGGTGTATTTGGTCATTCTTGACAAGAAGTGTATATGATTGTACTATTATCTGAGAGCTCTGCCCTGTGAAATTAGTGAAGGGTGAAAAAAAATCAGAACATTTCTTTGTAATTTATTGATTTTACAGGGCAAAAGATAAATTTTCATTTCATATTATAATTAAATTTACATTAATATGCTTCTATTGCCTTCCTTGCATGTCATTTTTCTAAGATAAAAATATAATTTTGTCAGGGAAATTTTCAGATTGAATTGGGGAAAAAAGTATACTTTTTTATGAGGGGAATGGGGCCAAATATCGGCCCAAAAATTGGCATAAAAAAGACCTGCATACCAATATTCTGTTTAAAGCCTGATAATTAAGATAGTATTTTATAATAACTTAAACACTCTTGCTTACCATCATTTCCCATTGCAAAGTGGTCCCTTTGCTGCAATTATAATAATACATGCAATTATTTTGACATAGTAATTATTTTTCATTCCTAGGGGAAAGTGGCTATTTATCTCAAATTAGTTGAAATTACCAATTTGATAAACTGTTTTAGATAAGTGTTATCGCATTTAACAAGAGGGCCATGATGGCCCTAAATCACTCACCTGAATTCAACTGCTAGAGAGGAAATGCTTAAGTAAGGAAAAAAATTTACACTTAATAAATAATATAGTATTTAAATTTCATTAATTTTTAGTTCTGGTGTCCATCTTGGTCTGCAGATTTAAACGATTTTAACTATTTTTGCTCAGAACCACCTAAGGATCATTTCCGTAAAATTTCATCAAAATCTGCTCAGTGGTTTAGGAGGAGATGTCGTTTAAAGATTATTCTATTTTAAGCTCTGGCGACCATCTTGGTTGGCGGACTGGTGAGATTTTAGCTATTTCTGTGCAGTATTACCCAGTGATTATTCCTTTTGAATGTCATTAGAATCTGCTTAGTGGTTTAGGAGATGTCGTTTAAAGATTTTTCTATTTTTTAGCTCTGGCTGCCACCTTGTTTGGCGGATCCGAACGATTTTAGCTATTTTTGCTCAGTACCACCTAAGGATCATTCCTGTAAAATTTCATCAAAATCTGCTAAGCGGTTTAGGAGGAGATGTCGTTTAAAGCAAAAGTTGACGTGGCACGCCGGGCAAAGACCAATCACAATACTTCATGCTCAGGTGAGCTAATAAAGTTAAAATGTCACAATAAATGTATTTTAGATTATCTATATTTAAAAATCAAAATGGAACCAATAGAACATTAAGTGGCCTTAATTAAATGGAACAAATAGAACATTAAGTAGCCTTACTTAAATGGAACCAATAGAACATTAAGTAGCCTTACCTAAATGGAACCAATAGAACATTAAGTAGCCTTACTTAAATGGAACCAATAGAACATTAAGTAGCCTTACTTAAATGGAACCAATAGAACATTAAGTAGCCTTACTTAAATGGAACCAATAGAACATTAAGTAGCCTTACCTAAATGGAACCAATAGAACATTAAGTAGCCTTACTTAAATGGAACCAATAGAACATTAAGTAGCCTTACTTAAATGGAACAAATAGAACATTAAGTAGCCTTACTTAAATGGAACCAATAGAACATTAAGTAGCCTTACCTAAATGGAACCAATAGAACATTAAGTAGTCTTACTTAAATGGAACCAATAGAACATTAAGTAGCCTTACTTAAATGGAACCAATAGAACATTAAGTAGCCTTACTTAAATGGAACCAATAGAACATTAAGTAGCCTTACTTAAATGGAACCAATAGAACATTAAGTAGCCTTACTTAAATGGAACCAATAGAACATTAAGTAGCCTTACTTAAATGGAACCAATAGAACATTAAGTAGCCTTACTTAAATGGAACCAATAGAACATTAAGTAGCCTTACTTAAATGGAACCAATAGAACATTAAGTAGCCTTACTTAAATGGAACCAATAGAACATTAAGTAGCCTTACTTAAATGGAACCAATAGAACATTAAGTAGCCTTACTTAAATGGAACCAATAGAACATTAAGTAGCCTTACTAAATGGAACCAATAGAACATTAAGTAGTCTTACTTAAATGGAACCAATAGAACATTAAGTAGCCTTACTTAAATGGAACCAATAGAACATTAAGTAGCCTTACTTAAATGGAACCAATAGAACATTAAGTAGTCTTACTTAAATGGAACCAATAGAACATTAAGTAGCCTTACTTAAATGGAACCAATAGAACATTAAGTAGCCTTACTTAAATGGATCCAATAGAACATTAAGTAGCCTTACTTAAATGGAACCAATAGAACATTAAGTAGCCTTACTTAAATGGAACCAATAGAACATTAAGTAGCCTTACTTAAATGGAACCAATAGAACATTAAGTAGCCTTACTTAAATGGAACCAATAGAACATTAAGTAGCCTTACTTAAATGGAACCAATAGAACATTAAGTAGCCTTACTTAAATGGAACCAATAGAACATTAAGTAGCCTTACTTAAATGGAACCAATAGAACATTAAGTAGCCTTACTTAAATGGAACCAATAGAACATTAAGTAGCCTTACTTAAATGGAACCAATAGAACATTAAGTAGCCTTACTTAAATGGAACCAATAGAACATTAAGTAGCCTTACTTAAATGGAACCAATAGAACATTAAGTAGCCTTACTTAAATGGATCCAATAGAACATTAAGTAGCCTTACTTAAATGGAACCAATAGAACATTAAGTAGCCTTACTTAAATGGAACCAATAGAACATTAAGTAGCCTTACTTAAATGGAACCAATAGAACATTAAGTAGCCTTACCTAAATGGATCCAATAGAACATTAAGTAGCCTTACCTAAATGGAACCAATAGAACATTAAGTAGCCTTACTTAAATGGAACCAATAAAACATTAAGTAGCCTTACTTAAATGGAACCAAAAGTACATTAAGTAGCCTTACTTGTTTATCAACGTTCCTCACCATCTCCTTATACCTTTTGTTTTCTTGCTGTACACGCAGCTTTTGACATCTGGCCTCTAACTCGGGGTTCTGTTACAACATATCCATTCATCAATCATCAAAGAGCAAAACTTTCAATTCGGGTGTGAGTGGAGTGGGGTGTTACTGTACGATGTCAACTACCTTTTAGCATAAACTTAAAGTTTGGCCAAATTATTCATTTAAATCACAGCTTACATTGTTTCTTTCAAATGAATAAATACTGCAGTTAAGATTTCTTTGACAGAAGGAGATGCTGTGCCCAAATCTAAAATTTTGCTACTGTCTGTTTCTCAGGATTTGGGGCCATTTAGACTGTCAAATTCCTGCCTGTCAGGAACGCTCTTCTGTCAAAAGTCCTGTAAGAGTCCCCTCCCACACAAACTTCGGCAAAATGTTGATAGGAACATTACTCTCATACGTACCCTTGGGGGTTGTTGGAATTCTGGAATGTGTAAGTCACTACCTTGAAGCATCTCATGAAGGTATAGCTTCCTCTCAGCTGAAAATTTAAATGCCATTGTACTGTAGTTGACTATGAAATATTACCACTTCATAATTGTAAAACATTAATTCTAACATTTTTAACTCATTGCAAAATTGATTCTAATACATACATACTTTTTAAGTGATCTGTAATTTGGATTCCAAAGAGTAAAATGACTGTAAATTAATAGATATCTAGAGCTATCATTAAAGTTGATTAATACTTCAGTAGGACTTCATGTAATATGAATGTAGGATGGGACGGATAATAGACATATATAGCAGCTGCTTCATTTCAGTAAAGCAGGAATATATAAGAAAATATCATCAATAACATAAACACACACTGTCATGATATAATGGGCCTGATATAACTGCCATTCAATTGAGCTAGCGATTGTGTAATGTGGTCACTTGCTATTTCAGCAACTTTGGATAAGATCTGCCCTTAATCTCTATTTTGTACTAGGGTCCATTGGATGCATGCAGGGGAAACCAGTATGAAAATATAACCTTATTAGCAATAGCGATTGCCCTTATTTGGGTAACTGCCAGTCTTGCTATATGGTGGCAGCAGTAATTAATAGCTGGCCTGCCTCAGACTCTCTGATGCGGGAAGGTTACCATGAGACTGGTTACATGATTGCAGATGACCGATAGGAACCAGATTGTATGGTAACAGGTTTAAACTTTAAGATGGGTCTACCTCAAAAGGAGGAGAAATAGGAGAGAAGTGTTGTGATAAATTTGTCATGTG
>CM037780.1:11856228-11906228 GCA_021229015.1 Solen grandis | reverse complement strand
ATCTTGAGACAATGCCTACTTGAGACAGATATAGTGCTGCTAAACTGCAGTATCACACTGTAGACATGTGGCATTATCCTGACAGCGGGCCAACAAGTCCTGGAACTGGCCTTTTATGCTGAGCGCCAAACAAGGGAGCCATACCAGTACCTTTTACAACTTTGGTATGTCCCTGTCAGGGATCTAACCACAAATTGTTCTTCGCCATGTGGACTGTGTAGAATCTAAGCTACAAAAGTGTATGAATGAACTGAAGGGACCTTAATCTTACATGTCCTTCCAGGAGCTGTCTGGTCTGTGCCTGCTCTGTCTGAGAATGCGGCAAATGCGTGAAGAGGTAAAGAGTTAACATACACAGCATGAAAGTTGTGAAATGCATCTTATCTGTGAATTATTCTAAAAACTGTATAGCCTCCTTTAATTCCTTTGTTGTTTTTTTTAGAAAAGTTTGACGAAAGTAAATCTCGGAGTCTCACCTGCAGGTCTCATATTCTTGAATGCCAGATGAATCGACAGGTTTCCTAGCTCCCCAATCTGTAAATTATAACAAAATTGAAGCAATAACATTAATAGCAACAGGTGCTGCTGTGTGGAAGTACTTACTGTGGACCCAAAGGTTGTGGGTTTGAACACTATTAGAGGCATTTTTCTTTTTTCATGTTTCACTGGAGCAAAGTACTGGTCCAACTCAGGAACCATCCAGAAAGATTTGTTTAAGTTGCAGTTACTTATTTTTCAATCAAAAATGAAGAAAATGTTTAAATCAAGATAATATATCTCTACACAATACAGTAGATATATACAACAAATGCTGTGGCATTTGAAATCCATAGGTACAGCTCCTTAGTATGACTTGACTTGACTATTTCAATTTACCGTCGTTTAGACAGTATTTCAGACATATAGCGACGTCCAGCTAATTACTGGTGGAGGAAGACCCCAAATGCAGGAAGGCATCCGGGTAGAACCACAGACCTACCACAAGCCAGCTGGAAGGCTTCCTTACATGAAAATCTGAATGACCCTGCCAGGATTCGAACCCACACGGTGAGGGGCTGAGTGAGTGTTAAAGTCAGTGACTTTACCCTCTTGGCCATGGATGCCCCTCCTTAGTATAAAGTGTTTTTTTTCAGGATTACAAATCGTCGTCATCATCATCATCACCACCACCACCTTCATCATTTAATAATTCTTATAATGTGAGGGGTAAAATGAATATTATTCATGTTTAGCACTATTTCCTGAATTCCAGCAATTCAAAGCAGTCATCAATCATGCCTTAAGAGTCAATGAAGTAAAAAAGGTGTCAGAAAATGTTTGTTTAACTCTTAATTATCAATCTTTATTACATTTAGACTATCACATATATACAGGTATTTTTGTAAACATGGGTAACTTGGCTAGACACTGTGATTCATCAAAAGCTCTAATTACCGCAAACAATGCAAGTCCTCCGTACACCTGAAGATCCCCGCGGGCAGGGCTTGTATACAGTGGGTGATTCACAAAGTATGCAACCATGGCTGCAAAACCCCAGTAGTAGGCAGAGTTCTGAAAGTTCAAGCACACACTAAGTTTAGTTATAGCTGTGAAAAGTCTAAATCACAAAACACTTCACTAGATATCTTATATACTGGTAGTAAATGTCAACATTTTGCTTTCATATGAAAGGAACTACATTTATGAATGATAAACTGAGAAACTGTTAAAAAAAAGAAGTATAACAGAGGAAAGAATCATATCATTTCTTAGGTGTGCAGTGATGAGTCAGTAAAACTCATCACGCAAATATGAAATACAACCAAATTGGTAAATCTTAAAGTAGAAGAGTAGCCAGGAAAATACAAATATAATGTGAACTCACACCCCATTTCTTGGAATTCAATCACCTGATATACTGTTTACACAGAAAGCATATGAAACAGGGGTTGACAAACTTGTATCTACACTTGTGTAGATCCTTTCCTTTTCATTAAAATTGTTTTTGCTCATATTTACATAAACTTTTATCTGTTTTTTTACTTCATTTCCATTATCTTTAACTACTAATAACACAAACCTGTCATGGATTGAATCATCTATACTGCTTTTGGGATTAAAGCCTCTTTCTTATGTTATTAAAACATAATTCTATAATATATATTGCTCACTGGCTCTGGTTAAGTTGAAATCAAATATAACAATATTGCTCAATGACATTACTTTGTTAAGAAAACTAACACCAATATATTAAAATAAGAGCAATGTAAAAATATGGCAAACAAATTGATTTATTACATAAAGAATCACACAACTCTTATGCATATTTACTATGTAAAAGATATATTAATGGCCTTCTTTATTGAATATTCGGATTTGTCTTTGAAATAATATGTTACGGTGTTATGAAGTGTAGGTTTACCCTGAAAATGTTCATGATGGGCATAGTAGCATGGGAGAACCTATGGACGAACACTGTCTCCAGGAGTCTCTTGGCGTAATGGAATGTCCAGCACCCAGCTGCAATACTGTAACAGATCATACATGATGTAGAATAGATCCATTACTATGCGATTCATTATAAAGTGTTATAATGGATCTGGACTGTATGGTCAAGTTCTTTTGGTGAGATGGGCATAAAGTTATACTGATCTAATACAACTCTGATTGAAATTCTTAATATCAAAGCATACAAGTATATGTCACTTTGTGAAAATATTTTTTCATTGACCATCATGAAATATCAGTTTGAATATTTGCCCCTTTTAGAGTATATATTTTAGACTCAAGAGTCTAAAAGTTCAAATTTTCAAAATGATATTTTATTAAATCTATCAACATCTCAGAGCCAACAATAATATTTCTATATACATATATGTAAAGTGTATAATAATGGGATTTTTTTTCACATATTCATTCAGGCTTTTCCCTTGATGTTTTTAAATGGGGGACAAATGACCCTTTGATATTATATAGATAAAGAGACAAAATTTGAAATATTTAGGAGTCATTAATGCAATTTCATGGTCAAAAATGGCAATATTAACCCTTTCCCTCATAGAGGACACCATGAAAAGACCTATGCGAACAACATAAAACCAGATCAGCCTGCGAGTAACTCGCAGGCTGATCAGGCTTTATGTGGTACCTACTGATGCATCAATGAGTCTATATGAGGGAAAGGGTTAAGCAAAGGAAAAACCCTGATTCATTTATTAAAACAAAATTGAGCTTCAAATTCTACATTGCTAGGCCTGATTCTGAACACAGAATGTTGATGATTGATGAATTAGGGCCCTGGTTTTAACCAAGACAAAAAGGTCACTTCCTCATTTATCAAGTGGTAAAGGGTCAGCATATGATGAAATGATGAGTCGGGTGTACAGATAGGACTTACTTGACAACTTGAGCCCTTGCCAGATCAGCGTCGGCACCGTATATAATACTGGGGCGGATATAGAACAGCAGGTAGATGACTAAGGGACCAGCATACTCTGTCAGAAATACCTGAAAAGCAATATTAAAGTATACAGGCAGGGTTGTTTTTTTTTGCCCGTTTTGATGACTTATATTTGGTCATGTTCCCAATCACAAAACAAAAAAAAAAATCAAAATCAAGGAAAAGAAATTTAAAAAAAAAAATTATTGCCTTTTTTACGACGTGTTGGGTGTCCTATGGATGGATACAAGGTTTGAATGCACCAAATATTTGTTTTCTATTTTTTTAATTTGATTCATAGTATGGTGCAAGTTTTTTTCCCCAATTTTGTCTAAAACAATTTGAAAAAGTCCCAATCCTGGGTTTTGGGTCATGTTCCCAAGATGGTGTGAAAAAACCCTGACAGGTAACACTGCACCATAATCAAATACAGGTATTAAAATCATGTATTGTAATGTCTACTGCCAAAACTGGCTTCAACAGGAATAAGCCAAAGATATTAGTTGAAACAACCACGTCGTTGTTCTGCCGTGTCAAGCTGATATTGTTAGCCGGATCGCCATCCAGCTGAAACCCTTGATAAACAGTGACCTGGCTTACAATATCAGCTTGAGAAGACAGAACAACAGGAATGGATCATATGCCACAAACCTGTATATTTTTTCTCAGCTAACTATAACCCACCAAAGTTCCCCCATACTATAAAGGGTTTATTCTATAATCTAGGGTTCTATAATCTAGTGATAAAATTAAAATCTGCAACCCTAAAGACCTGCAGAAAACTGACTAAAAATTAATTATGGTCACATTTATGCTCTTCCTTCAATAGGAAAATTTGGTTCTTATCGCTAATTGCAACCTTTGATTTCACCATATAAAAACACAAATACTGAAGTTAACAAGCTAAACTAATTATTTCTTCCTTAAAATAAGCCTATAGTTCCCCTACATGTATTTAGAACATATTTAACTTGTTTCACGAACAAGAAAAACACTGAAACTAGAGATTTGTTTTCGTAGAAAACTGATGTCTCCCCCCACTCTCTTCCCCTCACACACATATATACACACTAAGGCACACAATGACATATGCAAATAGTTAAAGTTAAAGAGCTGACTATATTGTTAAAGCTCCATACAGAGTTATGGACCTTGACATTTCCTCTCATCAATTTCTTTCCATAACTGGAACATAAGTAGTCTAGAGTTATCTTATAGTCAAGAAATTGTGAAAAGGGGGAATAACTCCAAATACTGAGGCCAGAGTTATGAACCTTGTGCATGACACTTTCTCTCATTAATTTCTTTCCATAAATGAAATTTAATTTCAATAGCTTGAGTCAAACTGGAGTTATCTCAAGGACACGAAATTGTATAAAGTAGAAAAATTCCAACAAGAAACACTGCAAATGGATTATGCTCTTGTGTACTGCAATTCTTGTTCATAATGTCTACCCACCTATGAAGCTTCCAAGGTTATATGTCTCATAGTGCATGAGTTAGGCTCCAGACAAAATTTAATTGAATATGAAATGAAACAACGAGCAATAACTCCAAAAATATGATTTACAGAATTAAGGTTCTTGTGTACTTCAATTCTCCTTTGTGAGGTCTATTCACCTATGAAGTTTCAAGATTATATGTATATAGTGCATGAGTAATGCTTTCAAAAAAAAATGAAATTTAACAAAGTGCAGTAACTCCAAAAATATGAATTACAAGGTTACAGTTCTTGGGCATGACACTTCTCCTCAATGAGTTCTATCCACCGGTGAACTTTCAAGTTCATAGCTTTTATGCTTTGTGAGTTATGCTCCGGACAAAAATAAAGTATGAAATTTAACAAAGGGAAAATAACTCCAAAAATGTGATGCGCAGAATTATGGTTCTTTGCACTGCATTTCTCCTCCATGAGATCTATGCACCTGTGAAGTTTAAAGTTCATAGCTTTCATACTTTGTGAGTTATACTCCGGACAAATATTAAGTATGAAATTTAACAAAGGGCAGTAACTCCAAAAATCTGATGTGCAGAGTTACAGTTCTTTGCACTGCACTTCTCCTCCATAAGATCTAACAGTGGTTTTATTGTCACACCTGGTGACTCTCCACAGTGTGATGTTTTCATAAAGATTTAAGACTTACCGTTGACCACCCAACTTGTGGGCCTAAGTCTTTGAAGTAGAGTTTACCCTCGGACATGGCTAGTTTACTCAGTACATCTTCATCTTTCAGCATCTTCCCTCCTACAAATGTGATAACATTATGGTTAACTGACATAAAACATAACCATATAAGTATTGGGAAAATGATCTTTTTCACCATAATGGAACCATCAACAGCCCGATGATCAGTTACAACCCAGGAACCATCCAGAGGAGCTGGTATAACCTGTAAAACTTGTTTCCATTTACCATAAAAGAAATAAGACTTTAGTGTATACACATGAAAAATCTGAGTGACCCTGTTGAGATCTGAACTCACAATGGTCAGTTAAGTGACTTAACCCTCTCTGCCACAGAGGCTCGCCAGGTTTATCTGTTTCGTAAACTGATTGCTACATAAGACTGTGGTGAACACTGCTTTTGAAAGTATACTAAGCGCTACTTACTGGGTTCCAGCCTGTAGGACTGTCTCTCTGGATAATACTTGGCATCTGCAGAGAGAAAATATACACATCAATCATATACATTAGTTTACATATTTTCTTTTGCAATTCTTCAATATTCTGGCTGAATACTTGGCATCTTCAGAGAAAATAACTACCCTCTGATACTTCTGACACTAACTTTTAAGAATCTGAATACATGTAGTGTAGTGATTTACACAAAGGCTTTTAGGGCTCTCGATCTCCATACGTGCCAATATTCAACACCATTCCCTCAGCCAACAGTATATTCCCCTCCCACCCCCCTATTTTCAAGCAAAATTCCTCCTTCGTATAATTTAAATCCAAAAAGTAAGACTAAAGAGCTCCCATAAATAACAAGAATGGGCAAGTTGTATATTGTTGCACTGTTTACCATTTGATTTCCATTTCAATTTTACCCAATAAAGCTACTAGACAGGAACTTTTTTGCATATTTTTCTTTAGTGTAATTATTGCATATATTTGCAGCAAAATTTGCCTGAAACTCCCAGTATAGGGGAAAAGACATGAAAATGTCCTCTCCTGAAAGTAGAGGTACTATGACAGTAACCAAAATCACCAGTGTATGAAAATAGAATGTCACAAACTTTTAATATTTATGAGCTTAATGTTGGCGGACCAGTGTGGAAGTGCCAAACATTAGGTTTTTAAGAGTGCAAATAAAGATCTGTCAATAAAAAGATGTGTACAATAAACAGAAAGCTTACTTTGGCGCTGATACTTCTTTTTAACATCTCGGATAGTTGATGATTTGTCAACCTGTTGAAATAGAAGATTTTCTCATGAAAATTGTACATCTATTACAACACACAAGTGAACAAGAATGAGATCAGGAAAAAGTACCTATTACCAGTATAAAACCAGATCAGCCTGCAAGAAACCAACAGGCTGGTCAGGTTTAATACAATTCATAATCTTTAAGACTTCTTTTTATGCTGATTTGGATACAAGTTCTTCTAACTTCCTAATCCACATCAATGGTTCCTGGGTCGGACCTTGTGTCTGAGGCGGTCATGAAAGATTCCTGCCAGCCACCAGGTTTATCATTCTTTAATATCTTTTAGATTCACGTTGATTGGGAAACAATTTTATACCAAGCCCCTCTCAAAAATTCCTGGGTTGGACCAGCCTACACCTGGGATAGTTGTGAAAAAAAAATGCTCCAACTTAAAAGTGAAATCACAATGATTAGATCAAAATAAACTGATAATTTTGAACTACAACATATTTTCAAGCTTCTCAGGTAAAGTTGATGTTTGTATTTTTAGCTTTAGGCACTGAAAGCTGACCAAAAATAGAATTCCATGAATGTTGCCATATGATTTAGAAAGGTCGTTAAGAATTACATTTTCCATTTGTTCATTATCATCACTACAGCATGGGGAAACAAGTGGGAGCACTGCAGTTCAGATGATCCATAACAAGCAAATGTGAACTAATATAACCTACAGTCATTATATGGAAAGTAATGGAATGATTTGCTTTGGGTATCTAACGTCATAAAACTTGATACTGCACTTAATTCCTTTTAAGGGCTATGTATAAGTGTAGGTACCATAGTTTTCTTCAAGTTGTTCATATATAATTTCTCATACTTACACTCAATGTTGTTAAATTCTTCCCAGATTTGGCATGGACAATTGACACCTGCAATAAAAAAGATTCTTCAAGATTTGAAAGCTCTACATAAACTTTTGTCCTTTTTTTTTTTTTTTTTTTTTAATGGTCTACAGCAAGTTTGGCAGCCACCCATCTCAGGAGTGACATTACCTGATGTTTCTGCATTGCAATTTTTTTTAGCTAGTTCAACTGAAAGGTATAATTAATTAAATTATACCTAGTCTTACTCAAATATATAAACCCATGACACAGCATGCTATTCCTGTTTTGATTGTTGCACTTCATGTTAGAAGTTAATCCCTCTTGAAATCTGCTCCAGTCTTTTTTTTTTTTATTGGCCTCCACGGATTTCAATAGCGATTTGTAGGAACTATCTCATAAGCAAATATCACATTTTAAGGAAACACCATAATATACTGGTAAATTGGCAAATTTTAAAAAAAAATTAAAAAACCAAATTTAAAATTTTCCCCCCTTTTTAATTTGGGTTTATAAGGATTTAAAAACAAAAAGACAAATCTTCTACAAAATACATTGTGCTTAGAATATATATACTCTCATTCAATAAATAGAGATTAAATGCTTTGCAAAAAAAAAGAAAAAAGATACAGTTAATGCAGGGACATAATATCATCTGACGTTACTGCTTGACTGAAAAATCACCGCATTACTTGGTTGCATGTCCAAAGTTCACAATGATAACATAATTTATTTAAGTATCTAATTTGAGCTAAAATAAATCATGCATGAATGCCAAAACTGCAAACTTATAAACAGTGACAAGATTATCGATGATTTACCTCCATAATGATGAAAAACTAGGTCTTTGACAACAAACAAACAAGCTACACGCACCGACAAATGATAAAAGGGAAGTCACTCTAAAATAACACGCGTTCTTTAAGGGAGATAACTAGATGGTGTGATGATGGGGTATAAAACGCAGACAATATGTAACATAAAGGGAATTTGGAGACGGGGAATGATGATGCCCTGGGGTGTCTATTGATTGGTACTGTGATTAGCATTGACACTGATTGACAATAATGTTACTATGCATTAATTGCTTGATTTACGATTTTGCTATTAGGTAAACTAAATAAATTAATATAAATGATCTTGTTGAATCGTTAGGTAAATCAAATATTGATCTAGAAATAATAACATATTTATAAAACCGATTGTTCTATTATTTGCAAAACCTATAAAGAACACATAATTAAATAACTATGAACTCGGTATCTGTAATATGAATATCAAATATTGACGTATTTTATAAATTTATGTTATCAGAGATGTGAAAACCTAGATTTAATGTACCTCCATGATGTTATTTATAAGGTTATGCAGACAATATATGCAAAGAAAAAAAATATAAGAATATTGCAGACAGACTTTCAGCGTTAGACGTTTGAAGCGTGCCTTATTACCTGCATATTGTGTTTTGCAGTGCCACTGATTATATTTAAACTTTTCTATTCTATTCCTGTCTTGATTGTTGCACTTCATGTTAGAAGTTAATCTCTCTTGAAATCTGCTCCGGTCATTTTTCTTTTTTTTTGCATTGGCCTCCACTGATTTCAATAATGAATAGTAGGAACTAATAAATTAACATTTTCGCCAGTTAAACTCGACAGATCGCATTTTTATAAGAACAATAGTTATGCTAAATAGTTAAAATATTTTACCATTTGTGAAGTAATGTACATTAATCTGTACTTTGTAATGATTTGCAGACAATATATAAAAAGATATATAACTATTTTAGATTGTTTTTCTGAATACCAAGTGACAAAGTGTTCATAAATTGAAATTAACTGGTATAAGCGATAGCATCTTACGGTAACACATTAAATTTTGATTCAAATAATGGGAAAACTTATGTCAGACCATGTCACTTTCTGCTAGGGTTGTCACGATACGCCAGAAGTGTATCACGATATACTGTGATACGCTAGCGCCATATTGCGATACGTACCACGATATTGCTTCATGAACCAAAGATATGACTGCATATTCTTTCTAATTTCAATTCTTTTAATTAAATTAATTCTAATAATCTCGTAGAACCTCTGGACTGGCACTTTTTGGGCAGATTCAGGCGAAATAAATCCATCAGCTCCTACATTTGATATCACTCTAGAAGGATGACGTGCAATGTGCGCTTTCAAGTTTGTGGTTCCACCACTATTATTAATTGTTACTTTGCAAAGTTGACAAACAGCAACCCCGTCAATGATTTTTTTATCGGGCTTAAAAAAATGATGTTCGAATTATTACTCAAGTTTGAAGTTTGAAAAGGGAACTTCAATGTAAATGTCAATGAATACGCTCTACTTACATCAATGATATTGTCTGTCAATCTTATTCCAGTGCATGATAAGAATTTTGTTGTCATTGTTGATTTTTTGGTCTCCATGTCTTCATTTTTAAACTAGTAAATAATAATCACGATGGAGGCTACCATTTTGAAATTAAGGAATATGTTCGATTTTATTTTAAAAATACCGTATGGACATCGATTTTGTTGTCAAACATAGGCATATAAATTAATATCAGTGAAAAACATTTCATGACAAAAGGATCCGATTGTGTTTTAGCAATGCAGATAAAGGTGTCGTAGTCACCATCTGCAGCCCCACTTAGCTGACTATTAAAGAAATACGAGCACAATACTTGACATACAGAAAAAAGAAACAACTTTTTCCACACAGGACACTTTTATCATTAAATTTGACAAGTAGCAAGGTACATTTCCAAATTAAGTCTTACTATGGAAAATTTTCGCTAAAAACCGATACGTTGATTTCGTATCGCGGTACAATATCGTTCAGCTGCATACTGCAATATACCGGTATACCGGTATATCGTGACACCTCTACTTTCTGCAACGTTTTCCTCTGGCAGGACATACATGCACTGTTCCACAGTTTCCGCATTTTGTCATAGTCGACATGCGTCTTTAACTTAGCATGCGTCTTAGTACCCTTTCCTGTAGACGAAGATTTTTGGCGAAATTGACATATTACTGAGCTGTTGTTGGCAATACTCGTAGTTTTGAACAATTTGTATTGCTTTGTCCATTGTCAGTTTTCGCCTTCGTTTATCAGCTTTTCTCTAACGCTTGGGTTCGAACATCTAAATACAATACGATCACGGACCATATCGTCTGTGATATTCGTTGTATCGTACACTTGGAATTTGCAGTCTCTCGCACGGATGCGCAATCACGTCACGAAAGAATCGATATTATTCGAGCAATGGATTTCGTTGTTAAACCGAAATATGGCGAAAATTGGATTCGGTTTTGGCTGAAAATGATTTTTGAGTCTTGAGTAGAACGTTTTTAGTTTCTTTGCATCGCTGCGTAAATTTTGATGTTTGACGACCTTGACCTCCTACCCAGACCAGTATCCTTCTCTGATTTCTCTTTTAAAGGACCCTTGAATATTAGTTCCATATGTGTTTGAAACCTGTCCCATTCATCGGGTAAATTCGCACTGTCCCAGTCTATTTGAGGTGGTACAATCCCGCTTGAATCCATTCATTTTCAAAGTTAATCAATTTGAATTAATGAATTATTTTTTTCTTCTGGCACCAAGTTTTATTTTTGTGGTTGATGTTAACTTGCTGCTTGTAAATAGATTGTATTCCGGTAGTTGTGTTGTCGTCTCATTTGAGTGCTATTTATAATTGAATAAGTCAACACCAACCACAAAAATGCAACTCTAGGAAATGCCGTTGTCGTAAATGATAGGAAATGATGAAAAATAATTGATAAATCAAAAGCAACAACATATTGGATGTGCAAAAACATAACTAAAATCTATAAAACCATTCGAGTCGGACAATAGGACAAATAAAAGAGAGCACTATTTTGCTTAACTGCGCGGAAGTGCGAAATCATAAGGTAGAAGGCCACTACCGAGCAAAGAAGCGAACGTGGGTTCCGACGATGGCCATGTGCCACAACAACCCCGTTCTTTTCTTTTACTTATTGATGACTGTGTTTCTATATTTGGGTCATACTTATAATGCTGGTAAGTATCGCTAAATCAACATGTATGATGGGATGTACACCAGACACATTAAAATATATGAGGCAAACAAAACAAAATGTATGACTAAGTTTACAAAGACTGTCGTAATTATCTACATTCATGTACCGAGAAAGAAAATGTATTCGCTTGATTTACTTACTAAATTCATATAGTTCATAGAAACATACTTACCTCTATTTCCAGTTAACTGTACTTTATGGTTCAATTGCATTGGTTTAAATATACAACTTAGAAATTAACGTGATTATCATAACTCGAATGATTTTTAATCATTCTCCGATCGTTTTAAGTGACAACATGAATGTATGCTCATTCATTCGACTATGTAGTTACTGTAATATGGCGAGCTTTTTGTATTTTCGTGTTGGCGGCAGTACGAAAATGCGACAAGATGTTATTAAAATACTTAATCGGACTTTCATGTTGGCAGGGGTACCAGTTGACAATACGAAAACATGACAAGATATATAATACTATATGGTGACTTTGTGTAACGGGGTAGGTTTCGTGTAAGCGGGGTACCAGTCGACAATACGAAAACGTGACAAGATATATAATTCTATATGGAGATTTTCGTGTTAGCGGGGTACCAATACGAAACCGCGAATATATATATATATATATATATATATATATATATATATATATATATATATATATATATGGTGACTTTCGTGTTAGCAGGGTACCAGTCGACAATACGAAAACGCGACATATGTAATGTATAATATTAAATGGTGAATTTCGTGTTAGCGGGGTACCAGTTGATAGTAGGAAAACGCGACAAAATGTATTTAATACTAAAAATACTAATTGGTGACTTTCGTGTTAGCGGGTATACCAGTCGACGTTTCGAAAACGCGCAAGATATATATTACTTTGGTGGATTTTCATGTTGACGGGGCGCCGGGCCGAAAGATATAGACGGAATATCGCCGTGAACACTTCGTAAACACAATGACTTCCAGTGAAATTTGCAAAATCAGTATCCGGCGTTTCCAAATCATATCGAATTGCAAAATTCTTTAAGAAGCGTTTGTTTGAAAAAAAATGTCTCTGTCCTTTTATCAAATACATGTATATAAGCTCTATATGTGGCACTCCAATCTTCCAGCTATTTTCTCATGTAAACGTCAAGGTCTCAACAGAGATAAGCCTGTCTATTTTAACAGCAGTTTTAATGGTACAACAGGGATAAGGACTCTTTACACAAGCGATCTGTATTACACGGTATTGCTTTAAAAAAGTGGTAATTTTTTTTTGCTAATTACCAACTGTATTTATTACCATAATTAACAAGTTAGTTTTATTTGTTTTAACAACTTTAATTAAAATGTTTATTTGAGCAGCCTTATTAAGGACATGTACGCTTAGCTTAGTATATATAATCTTGAAAATGCATTAAGTAAAACATTTCCCCCTAGGAAAGCTCAGTGTTGTAAGCCTCGGAAGGTATCAACAGAGACTTGCCCCGCAGCGGGGTTCGAACCCACAACCTTTGGATCCGGGGTCTAAGTACATTATGTTTGGACCACAGTGCGGTATCGAACTGAGGACAAACTGATGTAAAATGGACTGAAAGTAAATTTGTGACTGGAATAACTATCTTATGATAAAATTAGACGTTTCATTCACATATTTTGTTTATCAAATAGGCTGCACTATGGCTGATGCCAAAATAACAGTTGTGACAGTTTGTGGAGGGGGGAACGGGGCGCACGTGATTGCCGGTCTTGTTTCCATGGTAAACGGAACTGACGTCACTGTTGTCACGGTATATGAAGACGAGGCTGAGAGATGGAAATCGAAATCCGACAAACGTGGGTTTTGTGTCACAAAGCCGAATTCAAGTAAGGTGCAACAGTCTGCTGGGAATATAAAGTTTAAAGTTTCCAAGTCCTTAAGTGATACAATTCCAATGGCTGATATAGTTATCATTTGCGTTCCTGCGTATGTTCATAAAATGTACCTCAACTCGATTGCTAGTCTTCTCTCGGATAAATGCCTGGTTGTGGGCATGCCAGGCCAACCAGGGTTTGAGTTTCAGAGTTTATCAATATTACGAGAAAATAAGAAAATGTGCAGCGTGATGTCATTGGAGACCCTTCCATGGGCATGCAGAATAAATAGTTATGGGTCAGAAGTTGTAGTGTTCGGAACAAAGGATGAAGTAGAGTATTCATTCATTCGTCAGCAGTCGGCTTACCATGATGGCGCAGGTCCTGACACGGTGCAGAAGCTGTTAGGAGATAGACCCATTTTGAAACCGGTTGACCATGTTCTTCAGCTGACACTACTGTCGAAGCCATCGATTCATCCGCCTATAATGTACTCCCGATGGAGAGACTGGGACGGCCAGCCGCTCGATTTCCAACCGCTGTTTTATCAAGGCGTGGATGAAGCCTCCGTGGCTTGTTTGGACGCAGTCACCGAGGAAATAAACGACATTGCAAGGGCTGTTAAAAAGAAATATCAAAACCTTGATATTTCAGGTGTGACAAATATGCACACTTGGCTTATTGACCACTACGGGGACCAAATTGGAGACAAGACGTCGCTTCTTACGTCGCTTAAGACGAACCGTGCGTACGACGGCCTTTGTCACCCAATGACGCGGACCACTGACGGCAGGTTTGTTCCAAATTTCAGCTACCGTTACGTCACTGAGGATGTTCCATATGGACTACTTGTTCTTCGACAGCTGGCGGAAATGGTTGGTGTGGCAACTCCGGTGACAGATCAGGTGATCACGTGGGCTCAACAGAAAATGGGAGTGCAGTTTCTTGTAGATGGTAGACTTACAGACAGTACGGGATCGAGCGCTAGACTTCCTTCGAGTTACGGCATCAAAACAATCGAAGCTTTCATGGACTTCTTTGAATGTTCAAAATGAAAATCAACTGAATTGATCGCATCAGTTAAACAAGAGCTGTCCATAAGACAGCGCGCTCGACTTTTCTCAGTTGCTAAGACACAGTTTTATGGATTTTAATAGTATGGTACATATCAATGATGATATGTTCTAGTTATAGTAGAAATTATTCTATCACCTCCAATAAACAAATATGACATTTTAAGTTGGTGAAATTAGCATGCAGAATCAATTTGAGAATGTGGTGTGCTGATCCGCCAACTCCAGTGCTAAAATCTGAAATTGTAATTGGTGAAATTAGCATGGAGAATCAATCCAATTGGTGAAATTAGATGCAGAATCAATTTGAGAATGTGGTGTATCCCCAACTCCAGTGCTAAAACCTGAAATTTTTGATAGGTGAAATTAGCATGCAGAATTTATTTGAAGAAATACTTGACATTTCCACATATAAATTCTTAAAGAGAAAATATTAGCATCCCAGTGACCAACAGATCTGCTTGTGAAGTTTTTGTTAGATAAATGCTGTAATCTAGTATAAATGCCTTTTTTTCAAATAGATCCTGCTGCACCAATCATAGCTTGGATATGGTCTGTAGGAGGTTAAAGCTGCTATAGCATATTGCATGAGATCTAGCCTGGACATCATCTGGTGTAGTGTTGGCCATGTAATGTCCCTTGTGGTCTGGATATAACTGCATCTTAGCTGGACTGGATAGTATCTGTTACAGGTTGCTGTATCTAATTTTGTGTGGATATCATTTGTAGTACATAATAGTTGGCCATCTTTCAGAAGTTAGTCATATTGAAGTAAAACATCTCTGACAAAATATACATAAATCCTAAAACTCAGCAGTAATTTATGTCTATTGTAAAACTCTATTTCAAGCACAAAATGATTGCCTTGTGAATAAGAACTTGAAGTTTCAGTCAAATACATGTGATAGTACAACTATGTAAAAAAATTACCATGATTTTGGCTGTTTTCTAAGTATGAAAGTGGCATAACTTAAGAAGTAGTACAG
Source organism: Solen grandis (assembly GCA_021229015.1). Lineage (NCBI taxonomy): Eukaryota > Metazoa > Mollusca > Bivalvia > Adapedonta > Solenidae > Solen > Solen grandis. Next base: position 11,890,583 of record CM037780.1, on the reverse strand, counting down.
CAAGAGTTATGGGCCTTGTTAGTAAGGTAGAGGTAATGATGGTGAATATGTACTTGAAGTTTCAGTTGAATACCTTAGATAGTATTGAAGATATACAACTTTGTAAAAACTTTAACCTTGATTTTGGCTGTTTTGTAAGTATGAAAGGGGCATAACTCCAAAAATAGGGTAGCCAGGGTTGTGGGCCTTAGAAGTAAGGTAGAAGTGATGATGGGGAATAAGTATTTTAAGTTTGGGTGGAATACCTTTGATAGTATTTAAGTTATTGATGTTTGAAAAAAACTTTAACCTTGTGTTGCAACGCCGACGCCGACGCCCGAGTGACAGTATAAGCTCTCATTTTCTTCGAAAAGTCGAGCTAAAAATGTATCAGTCAAAGATTTCAAATTTACAGTAATTCGTATTGAATATGCTTGGAAATTGCAATATTTCAAGAAATGATTAGGCAAGGAATATGTCGTGAACTCAAAACATTAATATTACCTATTAATGCATCGTTTATTTTTGCTTTTCATGGTAACAACAGCTTGGTTAGTTTGTTCCATAAGTTGTTGCTTGTCTTGAGACCATCATGCCAAATGTAAGACTATGGAACCAATACATAGTGCAGATTTAAAAACACATATCATATCTGACCTTTAAAATTGAAATATGTTGCAACAGAATTAAAGAGGATAAATAATCTTAATCTTACAGACTAATTTTATACTACTACTACTAATACTACTACTACTACTACTAAAACTAATAATAAAACATCAGTGTGATTTAACAAGACGAAATGTGTTTGTTTGTTGGGTTTAACATCCCCCGACAGTATTTCAGTCATTTGGAGACGATGTCTACTTGAAACAGATATAGTGCTGCCACACTGCAGTATGTCATCATGCCATATGTCACGAGGTAGACATATGGCATCATACCACACCTAGTCACATTATCCTGACACCGGGCCAACCAGTCCTGCAACTACCCTTATATGTTGAGCGCCAAGCAAGGGAGCCAATACAGTAACATTTTTTACGACTTTGGTATATCGCGGCCGGGTATCGAAACCACGGCCTCCTGCACGCTCTATCCACTTGGCTTCCGGGGACGGTGTGACGAAATGTCTACCACAATATGCTTTAAAATTTCATGACATAAGCAAAATATATTAACGTTTTAATTAGACATACGTACACAGCTGAAATAGGATCATGGTTCTCGCTAGATCTACATGTAAGTCCTAATTTGAAATCCTGGGCTTAAATGAGAAAAAAAATGTCTTTTGTTTCATTGAACACCTCTCATATAACAATTCCTAAAAATTGAGAATTATTTTTTTTTATGGAAAATCTTTGTCAAAGACTCCAACTTCGTGCTAATTTGATGATAATACCATACGTTTAGAGTAACCCGAAGGAGTATTGTTGTCAATAAACTCAGCTCGGTTCCAAAATCGTTTAGTTAATCTCCAAAATATAAGCTGGTTGAACGTTTGTTAGTACAGAACAGGTTCGGCAAAAATGTAAACTAAGAATTTGTTATAAGCGAAACTATATATACTCCAAGACAGCAGATATGATTAAGTAGAAACATTTGATATATATGTAATGCATTAAACTCTTATTTTGCTAATGGATATTTATCATCAAAAGAAACACATTAGCCGTATTGATTTAATGTTATCTCATAAAAAGAGTAATTTGCGTACGCATATTATACTCACTGTCCATATGTTTTTAAGAGTGACGAAAAAATGTTTTAGAGCATACTTGAACTGCGAGATATTCAACATTTACAGCGGGAAAAATAAATGTACTTATTTAACTGTTTGTTATTTCATCCTGAGAAGTATCAAGCCCTAAAATTAGTGATATACAGTAATGATTTATATGAAATGTACATTATTACAACACGCGAGCGATGGTGTCGTAAGCTTTATTACGCCAGTTCGACCAAAGCGCATCATCAAATCAATATCTTCATTGGAAAATTATAAATTGTAGACTTTCAGATCAAAACATACGAAGTTTTAAAGAAGTCCTATATATGACTTGGTAGAGTGTATTTACTTATATTATCAATAGAAAACGTAAAATTATTTACACGGACTGACAGCAAATTAAAAAAAAAGTATTGTGAAAGGAGATAACACACACACACACACACACACACACACACACACAGAGTGAAAGGCACAGCTCTCAGTGTCAAGAGTTAAAGTCCCTTTTTGTCGTCAGATTTTGGCCTCATGATCAATATCTAAAAAAGCCCAAACCATCACAAAATAATTTCTCCATATACCTAGCTTACTAAATGTGCAATTAACTAGTCTTTCGCTAGGGTGGTTTAGTGGGGGAAAAGACGACTCCAGTTATTTTGACTTCTAATAAAAATATATATACTCCCATAGTACGAAAGAAAACATGTCATCATATAAATGGAACAGACTCTACGTATGACACCGTTTATATCCGGTAGAGCTGATAAAATGTCAAAGTATGAACTGACAAATGTTTATAAGATAAAATCGTTGTCACAATAATTCTCGAGTTCTTAAAATGTGACATATCTCGTCCACTGTTAACTACTTGGGAGCCCAGTGCTTAAAAAGCAGCCATCCATAACTTGATATACCGCAGTAGAAGATATACTAATATATACTTTTATTGTCACAATTCCGCACATGCAAAAATATAATTCTATATACATCTATGATTAAACGTGAAATCAGATGTTGAGCAATGATTTGAATATGCATTGTAATTACTCAATTGAACTAAGTCTTCCTGTGATCTACCATCCATACAAGCAGGTGATTTAATCAGCGATTTGGGTTGTATCACATTAATAAGTCAGCTCTGGAAAATATTTGTGCAATCGCGTTCATTGCAATGAATGATATTATGTCATTATTGACAGGCGCAAGTCAAGTTTATCTTAGATTTAAAACTAACTATAACAGCTGGAAATGAAAACCTTAATGAAATTTGAATGTTGACAGACAGACAGTCGAGATGGTATAAATTTAAAAACGGACAGGGCTCCATGAGTGTTTATTGAAAAAAAAAAGCCCGCAAAATATATCAGATTCACAGAAATAAAAGTGAAGACACGTGGAATTATATGTCGCTTGCAGGAGATAAGTTTGAAGACATCATACTTCACGAAAAAAGGTACTAGTATTCCATCCTATTATCCCTTTTACTCGAAGTCAACTGTTGCAAAGAACACATCTTTATGCTATAAAGTCAGTGAAATGATAATCACAAAAATAAATATGATGGGCAAATGTATCATTGTTTATATTTAGACAATTATCGAGTTGCTCGCATTGATATTCTAATTGTCTTCCAGTGATAATGTTTTGTTAATTTACGATGGCGTCTTCACTAAGTTATGTCCTTAAAGTTTTTTCTCTTGTTGGTTTGTCTGTCCAGGTGTCGAATCTTTATTATTCTATTCAAGAGAATGTTTTACTACGCCTCGCCGGTGTGAGTTTTTACGAGTGTAAACAGGAATGTAACTCCAGGACATCTTTCAAATCTGGATTATACATACGCAAGTTGCATCTCTGTAATCTACTTCGTGTAGATAACAGTGGAACAGTGCCAGAGAGAGGTTCGTATTTGTTTAAGAAATCAGATGAATTGACAACTGTCGATGATGAAGACTTTTGTGAGATTCCAAGAAATTTAATAGTGGCAAAAGTATACGGGAACTTGAATATAATTGGCTCCAAGATTAAACACATACATAATTTATCTATTTTTGCGTACAGCTCATGCAATTCAAATGCAAGGTGGACCATCCCAGGCATCACTTGTCATCAGTGCGCCAGCGACCTTGACATTATGCACAAGGTCAAGGTCAGTCTAACACAGTTTAACGATACACACGTTTCATACACTTACACGTGCAAAGATGGATTTGAACCAAATCATAAAGTGACATTATGTGAAATGGTAACCGGCATATTTGATTCGGACTCAATACATCTTTGTATTCAATCCCGACAAGACAATGTCTGGAGGTTAATGTTGTCTTTGAACGAGACATTTGGAGGTTGGATAATAGATGCTTGTAGATGCTTGGAGACAGGGTAATGACAATGTAACCGCAAGAGGCAGCACTGTGATTAACAACTAGTCTGAACATAATATCACCGAGGTTCTAGTGGACATCAAGGGACCGAGCAGCACTGTCGCTCTTGCATTTCAATGCTACTGGCTCAGACAATGAGGGTTGGTTTTCGTCCAAAAGACTGATTGCTAGCAGTTGTGATGACTTGAACTTGAACGCAAGATTCGCGATGTTAAAAAGTGTCAACAACAATGCAGCAGACGTCACAGGGTGGTTCACGACTACGTGGAGATACAGGATGCCCAGTGGCAATATTAATATTCTGTATTCAAAGATCAAACAAGCTGCCCGATTTGCTGACACAGTACTTTTTTTTATTATCTCGTGGACACGAGTTAGTAAGATTTGTTTTTCGTTTTTTTTCTCTTAGTAACAGTGTTTCCGTACAAAATCGAAAATCGCGACACCACCATCCTCAAAAACCACACACACACACACACACACACACAGAGAATATTAACATTTCTGTCTCTTTTACACAAATAAGATAATAAAATATTACAAAAGTAAAGTGGCGTTTATGCGGTCCTCAAATGATTTATGGTCTTATATCGGTCTTTAGCAAAAGTGGTCACACTTCGTCTGGAAGCACGACGGAGGTCGCGGACCATTCCAGGAGCTTGAACTTAGTATTGAAATTGTTGTCACGCGGCCTTAATTAATATAAAATAATAAATTAAATTCGTAACATTTGACATGCCTTTCCTTAAGTTTTATGTACAAAATGTTATACGATAAATTGCAATGTGTCGATACCGGTAGTGACGTCACAATCTTTTTGGATTGGATACTTGAACTTGTCCGACAAACGGAAGCTCCTGCCATCAGCATACTAACTGCATATGATTGTACGTTTTCAGGCATTCGCGGTATTTTGAGTGACAAATTCATGATTTTTGAGCATTTGCAATACATAATTAAATACTGCTCTAGTTCAAATGATGGGTGGGACTAAGCTTTAAAATGCTTGAAAACATTATGTGAATGTTTTTCATTATTATTTATTTCAGTGTGACCATACCACGTGGTATATGACGTCATTTTAAGCTAAGGCGAAAAACATAATTTGCATCGATTCAGAGGGGAAAAACTGCTCTAAATATTTTATTTCATTATCAGTACGATCTCATTGAAATCAGATTCAGTATGCTAACTGGATCTGACCACATCGTATAGAGGGTCGTCTCAGATTTACCTTTGTATAAGCCAATCAAATTGGCGGCTATAGGATCGTAAGATATAACGCATCAATCTCACAGTAGGGTTGGAAGATATGTAGGCGGCCGGGTAGCTCATTCGGTAGAGCATTCGCCCTGTAAGAAAAATGTCCCGGTTTCGAATCCTGGTCAAGCCACACATTTTTCTCACCCTGTGAAAAATGTTTTACCGAAGTCAGTTAGAAACGCGCTATTTAATTGGTTTAAAATCGAGCACCTTTTTATGCATATACATTTCTTAAAGGGACAATCTGACGTGACCCCTAATGCGATGTTGTCAGATCATAAGCGCGGATAGTAGAGGAGCGCAAATTAGGATATGATTTTAATGAGAATGTTATCAATGTTAATGGTATATAGCGCAAAATGGTGCCCTACACATGTCACGATGATTCTTTTGTCAAATGTACAGATTTTCTTAACATTCGGGAAAACCTTCCGAGTTCGTGAAATTTTGTTTGCTTACACGTAAAGCACATCGGTAATAATATTGTCCCGAATGTTTTGAAACGCTGTTCATCTGACAAAAGATTCATAACGGCTTTTGCACTGGCGTATCTTCCTTTAGGCACAGTAGACACGTGGCTACACATATTTTCTCTAAGATGAAAAAAACAAACAAACAACAAAAAAACAAAACAAAAACAAAACTAACAAACAAACGAACATCTTAGTTGTAAGCCTTAACAGCAGATTCCTAAAATTTTCACATTCGTAGTGCTTGGAAATAAGACGGGCGCCCTTCTTTTCAGCCATATTCATAAAAGTTATTATGCTTTGTTAATGACTTCTACACTTTTTCTATGTATTTTTTCTTCTGAATATATATCTGCATATTTTTAAAATGAAAACAAAACAAACAATGCCATTGGCAGAGGTGGTCCATGTAATGCTATTAGCACCCATATTCCTGCTCTTGATTAGCTCTGTGGTGACCTGTCACTCCCGCGACGGACGCTCTTTGGTACGGTTCAATTCTCAATGGTCAATACATTTAAATTGAATTTTGTAATTGCAGCGGAAAATTCAAAACCTGGATACAACGACAGATAAACACGACGTCCCACGTTTAGTCTCAAAACAAGTGTCCCCCTTCCTTTAATTTTTCTTACCATTATACGATATGATTCTCCCCATTCAACTCCGTGTCCAAATGGGTACGGCCAGCTTCAGTTGCCAGATGTACTCATACTTGTTAATTTCTAAGTAGGCTTTATACCAGACATTTGCGACATAAGACGAAACAAGATAGTGATAAGAAACTGTGTGATGGTATCAAATAAACAAGTGTATTCGAGCTCTAATAAACATGTTGATCTGTAGATTTAATCCAATTTTATTGAAAATACGGAAAGTAGGTCTTTTAGTTCAGTGAACTGGCAAAAACAACAATAACCCAACAAAAATTATATTGCCACAATTTGTCGCATATATTGTAGAAAGCAATATACATACATGCATACAATTTTATTGGAATTTCGAACATATCTATCATTACAGCGTAGATTACAGTCATGAACCCATGTGTCAAAAGTTTATGTCTCATCTTAGCTTTTGAAGCAATATTCAGCAATATTTCCCCAATACCATACTATTATATGAAAAAAATATGAAATTTTCTCTAAAAAATACATTAAGATAACACGAAAATAAAACCTCATATGACCACTTCATGATAAAGATCAATTATCTGTCTGTATAATGAATGAACCGTGGTCTTGTGGCCCGTAAGCAAGGGAGTTTGATTCCCTGTCGATTATCGAGAAAATACATAAATATATTTAAAGCCTCAAGGTATTATTCAAACATAAGAACCATAGAGAGAAATAAATATGAACTCCCAATCAATGTAAAGGAGATAAGGATAAATTACTTCCGTCCGAATATAGATATTTTCAAAAGTATACAACTTTACAGACGTCGTTCCAATATTTAACTGCCTCCGTGAATTCGGGGTCTTCCTCCACCTGTAATTATCTGGAAGTCGCTTTATGACTGAAATACTGTTGAAGCGACGGTAAACTCAAATAGTCAAGTCAAGTCAAACATTTAACACATATTCACGTGTGTTATATCTAAGAGTTAACCATATTAATTAATCCGTTTTGTTATAAAAATGACGTTTATTAACAGAGTATTATAATTTATTTGGCATTTTGTGTGTGTGTGGGGGGGGGGGGGGGGGGGGGGGGTGGGGCTTACGAGCCAATCGAAACTTTAAAGAGAAAGCCATCTGGAAACTGTATCACAATGCTGAAATTCATTTCACAATGAAAATTCAAAGAAAATATATATGAAAATATATGTTTTGAAAGTAATGATATTATCTAAAGCAGAATATAAGGATAAATAGTTGACAAAATAACAAAACTAATAATGATACGGTAATACTTATATTCACTAAATATCCGTCAGATGAATAAATAGCAAACTTCTGGTAACTTATTCAATGTCATACCCTCTATCATTTCATTTCCCCATTATACAGGCAAAACGAATTTTTATTCTCGTAAAATCTACAATCATGATAGGAAATGTATACACTCTGAACGTTTCTATATCTATTTCACTTCCAGAAAAATTATTTCTACAACAGAAACTTCATGAATGCTCTTTTAATTTCTAGAGATTTTCAGAATATATAACAGATGCCTTAATATATTTATGTATACATCTTCAGAACTGGTTCAGTCTCCTCGCACTCGCAAAATTAATACATTTTATTAACTCGAAGAAATCTTGTCTAAATTTTTGTCCATGTAAGCAGTAAAGAAAGAAATTAAGAACTGCATTCAGATTTGAAATATTGTTGAAAACATCAATCCACACTGGGTCGAAACTCCTTAATATAATACATATATTATACATACTGCATATAAAATATATACAAAACGGAGACATTGTAAAAATAAAAACAATGCTCAATGCTATCAATGTCTTTGTTAAGGTGTTACTTTCTATCTGATTCGAACTTTCAACTCTGGGAAAGTTTCTTTTACAAATTGACTTAATAATTATAGAGTTCCCGATGACAATTAGCAAGAATGGCAGGGCAAAAGCCAATCCAAAGTCAATCCACGGGTGGACGTTTTCGTAAAAAAAAAGACCAAATTCTGAACTGTAATGGCAGGGCACATATGCATGTATTTCGATATCAGGATGAAATTCAAAAACTGAAGTTAGATAAATACTATAAATGCTAAGCATTACATAACAGCATACCGTAACAGCAAAAGCTGCCTTTGGAAAACATAATTGTTTCACTTTTAGTGGATATTTAACGCAAACAGCTCGTTCGATTGTTACTATAACAATCAGCCACGAAGAAAAGTAAACACTGGTGTGTATGATATATGTTGAAAATTTACAGCCAAAAATCGTTATGAAGTTTACTTTCCAAACGGAAAACATAAACACATTTAGTGGACCATTTAACAAAATTGCAATATCTGACAGAGCTAGAGCGGAGAGAAAAATTGAAGTCGATTTTCCTCGATTTCTTTTCCTGTTCATGATAATAATAGTAAGTATATTTGCTGGTATTCCAATAATGCACATTATTATCGGAAGCGCTGCCCGGAGTGTTATAAACATTGCATCTCTCTCAGTTTGCATATCTGACATTTTGATTGAATTGTTTACACTCATGGCTAATTATTTTTTTTTTTCATTTATTTATTATTTCCTCATGGCTAATTATTACTTATTCGTGTCTATGATGAAATTCACTACATCGGAAGTGTCCACACGTTATCCTTTTTGTGAAAGCGTCGATCTTTACCTCCAAACTTTACCCGTTTCTCTTTTGGACAATTTCTATATCTTCCTTTTGATGATAATCAAGTTCATGTATAGTTCATTCAGTTTGCAGTTGGTCGTCTGGTGTTTGACCTGAAAAAAGTATCGCTTTTATTTAAAGGCCCATTGTATTTCATTCAAAAGAAAGAAAATATAAAATAAAGTTGACATTTCGAAGACTAACACATATGGTACACAAGAGAGAAAGAGAGAAGAAAGAGGGAGGGAGGGGGAGAGAGAGAAAAGTAAGATCATTATGACAAATCACATTAACATAGCAAAAAAAAAAAAAAAAAAAAAAAAATAAATAAATAATATATATATATATTATATATATATATATATATATATATATATACAGTCAAACTTCGGTGACTCGAACACTGAAAACTGGAACACCAGTATATACTTTACTCGAAAACATTTCAAGGTCCCGGCAAAATTGTTCTCTACTCTTTATTGTTCGACCTGGAATGAGTCGAACACTGATGGCTGGAACTCTCGAACTTAATTTCCGGCCCCAGGTTTAAAGTGCTATATGTATTTCACATGTATCAGTCGAACCAATTAACACCCTACATATTTTCGCTGTAGATTTAATTAAAACCTTAGGCGCAACGTGTTCTTCACACATTGTGAGATTGGCACAGGCATTTATTAATTATTCTTATTAAAGTAATTTGCTAAATGTTACTTGTTTTCTTTTTGAGCTGAACAGAACAGAGCTGACATTTATGTTATCTGATTGTGCTATATTTGTGGATTATTCACAATAGCTTTTTTTCTGCAAAAGAAAAAAGTAAACGGAGTATGCAGAAAATGTTACGACTTGCACTTTGGCCAATGTATGTGTATATGTACGTGAACGAAATAAATATCATCGTTGTGATTTGTGCTTTCATAACTGATTTTGTCAGCTGCTGTTTTATGGATTTATATTTTATTTAAAGAATAAAAGAATGACAAAGATAAGTTTATTTTACTCAATGATACCTTTAATATTATTTCGCCGATGTTCGAATAAGAAAATTGGCAAATACAATTATTTACTTTAATCGATCAGTGCTAAAAGAAGGCCTAATAATAAATAATTTCTTTTCATACATGATGTTTAGAACTAATTGCTGTTCCCCCAGCCTGTTCGAGTCACAGAAGTTCGACTACATGTATATATATATTTGTATATATGTATGTATGTATAAGGTAAAGCATCAAAGGATTTGATGATAATTACACTTAACAAACAATACAAACACTGTTACACATATAGACAAAAATGACACTATTCACAACCATTAATAAACATCGATATATATGTGCTAGTCTAATTCAATCCAGACTTCTGAATTCCGGAAACTTCCAAAATCCGAACTTATTGGTCGGTCCAACAGGTATTCGGATTTCAGAGGTTACACTGTATAGTTCTGGATTGGTATGAGAAAGTACAAGTGAAGAGTAACCAGATTCAGTGTGACCATACCACGTGGTATATGACGTCATTTTAAGCTATCGCGAAAAGCACATAGTTTGCATCGATTCAGAGGGAAAACTGCTGTGAAGTATTTTATATCTAAATCAATTTTAATAATATAAAGCGCATGCGAAGCGGAAAATTGTGCTCTACACATATATCCCAAATATTTTTTTTTCAGGTGTAGAGTTTTTCCAAACATTCATCTACAAGTACCTGTTTGATGTGATGGGACAACAACAACAACATAGCAGTCAATTTTCATCACATCTCACAGAATCGAAGCGTTACTATAAGTAACTATTAACTGACGGCTCCGTAGTCAAGTTGAGTTCATTTACTACGAATATTTCAATTCCTGCTGGGAGCAAGAATTTTTCAAAGACCATTTAATTCGCAAAGTATAGTGACAAATTCAAAGAACTACTGGGAATAATTTGTGTAGGGAGAATCGGCGTAATTTGAAAGACGGAAAAGAAATAAGCTTGAAAAGATTTGCGATATGCCTTCATAAGAAATGTTTTTGAGTGAAAAAGTTTTTTTTTATTTTCAACATAACATTAGTTACATAAACTATCTTTTCAATATGCAAATTAAAATAAATTTGTTTAACAAATTTTACAGAAACTGAGTTATGGTATGTCGTAAGTCTGAAATATAAATTTACGTAGAACAAACAAACCAACCAACATACGTAATAATGAATGAATGAACCTTCTAATTGAGATAGATGAAACTGATTAAAAAAATCCGAAAGAAGATTAAATTTGACAACTTAAAAAAAAATGAATGCTATAATGCTGACAATGCTATTTCTGAGATATTAGAAGAAAACATTAACGAAGGTATAAAACATTATCTTATAGGCACAATTAAATGCTATGTAATCATTCAATAATGCATCATAATATATTTCAACACGAAGTTTTCTTGAAGTTCATATGCAGATTAGATAAAAGTTACATATTTTACATGCTTACTTACAGCGTTTTTAAATCATCCATAAAATCGTCTTTGTAGGTATATCAGTCAGCTTGTGTTTACAAGAACAACGGAAATAATATTTCATGCAGAATTCTTTATTGGCTACAAAACACAAATGACTATACCCCTAGTTACCGGCTCACTATATGAGATAAATATCATATAAGCATCGTTTAATGTTATTAGCTAATTATGTTGATATTTTGTGCTTATTATTTTAAGTGCCATAGCCAGAGACATTTATACCGAGGCAGTCTGAAGGGTTAGGTATATGCTTTACATTTCCCCCGGGACGTCTCTCGTGCGTCCTGGAGCACATTCCGACCAAGATTAAATGCAAGAAAATTCAATCACTATATACAGGAACGATATTTTCATGGATATGTATTGGTTTTTACCTCTTACAGTTAGAGGACCATGGGTTCGAGCTCCGGCTACCGATCATGTCTCTGTATGTGAAAAAGTTGGCAGTTTCTAACGGTCCTTCACAGGTAAATTGGTTTGGTAAACTTTCCGGCGGAATTCATTTTTAAGGCATGGCTTAATGTGTGAATGAATACAAATTTAGTAAACGTCTATGTTTTTAAGATGGGTTTGACCAGTACTGTATAATAAATCCATTTCGCGAGAACCAATTTTCACTGATTTCACAGATATTTAATGTCAGTAGCAAACAACATATAAAACCACCACCATCATCACCTAAAAAAAAAGAAAAAAAAAAAAAAAAAAAAAGAAAGAAAAAAAAAAAGGAAAATAAAAGAACAACAACAACCAAAAAAAACCCCGATTTTATAATATTTTTTTAAATCAATTTTCGACGAGATATCGACGGCTGTTTCAAAAGACACACATGTGACAAGTTGCGGACAATTATAGGGTAGAAAATAAAGGTTTGTTGTTCCCAGAATTTAACATCTGACTACTTATCATAATATGGCAACTGGTTTTACGAAGTCTGGTCAAGAAATGTGCTTTGCAAAACAATTTACATAAGTGTCTTTGGTCTTATTATATACATATATCAAACTCTTATTGTACGTAACTTGACAATAACACCACCTGACTCCAACATATACAGAAAATGGTATAAAAATTATGTTAGATGGTTTTTTTTCATGGTGAAACACAAAATGTACAGCAGAATTTATGAGGATTAGCCATGTTCTAGTTAAAAGAAAAACGAATAGTGATCACATACATAGCATAATTTATACTTCCATAACGTGTTAGTCAATGGCCGATATAAATGCAGAGAATATTTGAAATATCGTACATGGATCTACAAAGTGTCATATAATACTGTCGATATAAATTTATCCGGATACACATGTTTTAGAATACCCCCACCCCTTTCTCTCTTTCTCTCTCTTATGTTCAAAAGTTTAATTATTTCAGATGAAAATGATTATCCGATCATCTGATCATTCAAACTGCCCGCAGCGGTTACTTCCCCTTATCTGTACAGCATATGCCGAAGAATGAAGGGGAGATAACTGCGTGGAGATTGCTGATCATTATGATCCAGGACTATCGTAACATGCTGGTTTTCGTCAATCACTGGCTCTTTTTTTCTCTTTTTTTTTTAAATTTCATTTTTTTTTTTTTTTTACATCTTTCGTAGAACAAACTGTCCTTTTATTCTTTCGTCAATAGCTATGGGTAGGCGATCTGTACTTGTCTTTCTAAGCACTTGCCAAAATTGTACACTACAACAATAATCATTCAACGGGCTACCGCTCGGTTACCGTACACTAACAGACAGTTGAGTACTGATGTACACCGCTATCTTCCTCTATATAATGTGAAATTCTAAGTTTTTCAAAGTAGTTGCATACAATTTTACACTCACGCACACAGAGTAATCTGTTCATAAAATTGTTCCATTCGGCAGTGCCATAGCAAGTCTTAAATGAAGTAGTTCGTCACTTTGTTAATTGTATTTCTCTTTCCCATGCCGTTTTGGTTTCAATTTTTTACTCTTCAGGATATTGCTTGTAGCAATCTGCATTACAGTCTGTGTTGTTCTATTCCACGATGCTAGAAGTTCAAACGTGCCATCTGCATCGAGAAGAAAAACCACAAGAATTATTCATCAAGTTTGGAACGATCCCAACGTCCCATTAGACTTTGTTGACAACATATAAGGTCTGATGAGGGACAACGGACCAAATAAATGGCAGTACTATTTCTGGACGATAGACTCCGCTACAGCCTTTACGAAAGAGTTTTACCCTGAAGTTTACAACACATTCGTAAACTATAAAGGTAGTATCTATTCATTTATGTGCACATACACTCTTGATTCTATCAAAAATGCTGATAATTTTTTTCCCATCGCGAACCATTTATTTTTTTAGGGTTTAATACGTGTTGAATCTAAATAAATAATAGACGCATCTAGCATCTTCAATTATTTTGGACAGGACATAGGGAATTACAATCTCATAAGTCTTATGCCTCAAATTGTGCTCTATATAACTGGCATTTAGAAATTATTCATCTACCAGATGCAATGCTTTACATGACCCTGTATGCGAGTATGTTTTACATGATCCTGTATTCGAGTATGTTTTACATGACCCTGTATACGAGTCTGTTTTACATGACCCTGTATACGAGTATGTTTTAAATGACACTGTATACGGGTATGTTTTACATGACCCTGTATTCGAGTCTGTTTTACATAATCCTGTATACGAGTAAGTAATACAGGTCCTGTATACGAGTATGTCTTACATGACCCTGTATAGGAGTATGTCTTACATGACCCTGTATACGAGTATGTTTTACATGATCCTGTATACGAGTATGTTTTACATGATCCTGTATACGAGTCTGTTTTACATGACCTGTATACGAGTCTGTTTTACATGACCCTGTATACGAGTATGTCTTACAGGATCCTGTATACGAGTATGTTTTACATGATCCTGTATACGAGTATGTTTTACATGATCCTGTATACGAGTATGTCTTACAGGATCCTGTATACGAGTATGTTTTACATGATCCTGTATACGAGTATGTCTTACAGGATCCTGTATACGAGTATGTTTTACAGGATCCTGTATACGAGTATGTTTTACATGACCCTGTATACGAGTATGTCTTACAGGATCCTGTATACGAGTATGTTTTACATGATCCTGTATACGAGTATGTTTTACATGATCCTGTATACGAGTATGTCTTACAGGATCCTGTATACGAGAATGTCTTACATGACCCTGTATACGAGTATGTTTTACATAATCCTGTATGCGAGTATGTCTTACATGACCCTGCATTCGAGTAAGTTTTACACCAACCTATAAACGAGTCAGCTGTACATGATCTTATAAACGAGTATATTTTCACGTGAGCGTATGTACTAGTATGCTTACATGATCTTATATCTAATATACGAATATATTTTGACCTTTCAAATAAACTTTACCGGGCGGATGCAATTCGTTACATGATCTTACACAAGTTTGGAGGAGTCTATTTCGACCTTGACACAGTTAGTGTCAAACCATTGGACACATTTTTGAGCGACAAGTCCTGCATCGTGTCACCGGAGCCAACCGAACACTACAGCATCGTATATAATACTGACATGCGTATAACAAACAGTGCTCTCATATGTCGGCCTAACCATCCTTTCTACAATTTACTGATAAAATCTTTGGTAAATTGGCAAGATAAATCGAAAGAGCAAAGCGCTTTTGAGAGTACCGGGCCATTGTTTGTAAAAGTCTTTTAAAGCAATATACGGATTCAAATAACTTAACAACAAATGATGTAGATGTTGTGCCCCATGAATACTTTCAGGAGGATTGTGATAACCTTCGCGGTCAGCATTTGTTAACAATCTCTGTAAAAACTTGAATCTACTGAAAGAAAACACTGTGAAACCTTTCTGGCCTCTGGTGGAGACTCCCGCAACCTTAGCTCCAAGGCACTCACTATTCATACATGGTATCATGTGTACTTTCATGAAATTAGAACAACTCCGGAAACTGCAATATTCAAATTTGTTCCTCATGTCCAAATGTATAACACAACTCTAAAACAGATGGAGTACACGAACAATTATAAGAGCAATTCTGTCCCAGAAAAGTTAAAAAGGTAAATACGATTAAAAAAAAGTAATTTGAGGGTTAAAAGAGCGACTTTCTTATTTACTTATGGCATATCTAGACTACTTATTTCCGTGAGTGCCCATTCACCTGAACTTCGTGGGTTCAAGCCCCGGCTAAGACATACCAAGGTCAAGTCGTCAAAATGATACTGTTATTTTTCCCTTGTGTTAAGGGCTCAGGATATATGCAAGGTAGTTCCAAGACTGTTTGGCCCAGTGGTGGTATCAGCACGTTTTGAACTATGTTCCGATGCTGAAGATTAAACCCCTCGGCGACCGGGGACGGTATATCCATTATGTACAAGAATATATTTTAATCATTTTCAAAGTGCATATTAGGTCCAAATTATGTAAATGCGATAATGATAGTATATTTTAAGGTTCAAGGTTTTTGATACATGGTATTATAAATCACAAAATACAGCTGAACCTGTTTTAGCGGCCACCTGTGTTAAACGGTCAATTTGCATATAGCGGTCATTTTGATATTGCTAAACTAGCATTTTGTTATATGTTTCACCTTCATTTAGCGACCACATCTATTAAGCGGTCACTTTCTCTTGTTGCCTTGACTGGCCGCTTAAAACAGGTTTGACTGTATACCGAAAGTTATAAGACCTACAATAATACAATTTTTACCATATATAACTTCAGTTGTGATATTTAAAAAAAAAAACCGCTATGTCATGCTTGGTGCCGATTTAAAAAAAGTACTGATAGTACAATTTGTTTACGTAATTTCAAATCAACAGAAACGGCACTAGAATAAAAGCATTTTATATCTTTAGATTTTTTTTTTAAATTACAGCCGTGGAAATAAAACCGTAAACGTTACCATTTCAAATGAATCGTCGACGCGTATTGAAATCAATTACGCTCGTAACGTCACGCGTCAACCTACGGTCGAGTATACTGTATTACACAAAATATAGTAATGGGTTCTTCCATTTGGCCCTTGTAGTAAACGGACCAATTAGTATAGAGACTAGTGTATGTTAGTGACGCAGTTTCGGTTTATAGATTGAATCAAGAGACGTTTCTTAGAACATGTATATCACGTTTTCATGCGATTTGAGCTCTTCACATCTGTGTGTGTAACGTTGCTATTTTAAGTCGTGTCTGTCAGGTGACGTGGCTGTATCATTTTTTAGAGATGTTTATAAACATATTGAATCTTTAAAAGCGTCCTGTTTGTAACATATTTTACGTACACTCATTGGACTTACTTTGAAATGTGTAGCATTTTATTGTTGATACATAAATATGTAAAAATTGTGAACTTTTATCAGGTTTTTGGTTAACCAAAAATTTTACCTTGGTACATCAACCTAAAATACTTAATACCTATACATTCTTTCTTTCTAAAACTGATCTGAGTGATAAAGAGATATCGGTCAAAGAGGAAAATGGAAATATTTTTTCTACCCTATATTGAGATTTGAACCCACAAACCCTGGTTTTAACGCAGATGATAGTGATTTTAGCTCTTATAGGGATGCCCTTAACGCTCTTCAATTGGAGCCTGCATTCTTTAACCAGAAGTGTAAATTGTACAGGTCAGAGGCTCCGAACTCATTTCGGATAGTAGATATACAGGTTTCGGTCAGGCACAACTAAAAATGTAGGCAGTGACAATGCAAGCGGTTTGCCGCTTTTTCAGGGCCGTGATAAGGGTGAATTCCGTTGGACTAGGGATCCAGGGGAATTCCCGTGTTTTTTTTTTTTTTTTTTTTTTTTTTTTTTTTTTTTAAATTTGAAGTTGTAAACTCGTGCATTCATGTGAGTTTCTGGAGGGTTGTATGTCTACATTTATGTATGGTCGGAGATTTTAGAGGGGGCGCGCGCCGGGAGCGTCCCCTTGAATCCGCCACTTAAGTAATCGGTGATCTAATGACAATAAAAGCGACATATTTCTATTTTGAAATGTGAGTGTAAGATAAACACATGTATATCTTAAACGCTAAACAAAAGCTTTGGACGGACGCCGTAATAAACGAATGAATGAACGCAGGGTCTATTGACAAGCAGTAAATGTATTGTAACATAGTGGGATATATATACATTGTATATATATTGTAATTAATCTCTCTCTCTTATTTTGAAAGTGTTTAGTTAGTAAGCATGTGATTATAAATGCATTTTTTAAAAAACATTATGAGTGTCTTTTTTGCACAAATAAAGACATAATTATTGATGAACATTTTAGAAATATATTCACTGGAGGGAAAAAGAAAAGCAACGTAACATAAATGTAAAATTAACATCAGTAGTTAAATTCAAGATTTTATGATTTAACTAAGATGTTATGAGTATATGACCACCTCAAGGTACTGTTTGTCATTACGTTATTGTATCACCTAATTTAGTTTAATTAAACACATTTATAATTCAAATACTATGACAGAACAATATATTGACAAACAAAATAGGAAAAATCGAAAGCATACTGAGATCTTTTTTCTAAAAAAGCTTATTTAAACACCGCCAAATAAATGCCTTCAGACCGATATTTCCTGTTCATTTATTTTCCTTTCCGTAAAAATATGTATTTGTAAAGGGAGGAAAATCCTGTTATCCATGTCCAGCCTGAACAAGCAAATCAGACGAACTAACATGACATTGTACAATGTGGGGACATTGTAGAGACAATGTCGAGCTTCCGCAAGTGGGCTTGACAAAAATTAACCGACCTCTTGAAAGCCTCATGTGTTAAGGGCTGGTTCATGAGGTGGTTGTCACTATAGCCGACACCCTAATAACATTATTTGTTTTACGACGATTGGGAAACAAGTTCTTACAACTGATTCTTATCCCTCTTGATAGTTCCTGTGTTGGACCAGTACTTTGCGCCTGGGAAGATCATTGGAAATCCTTGCCCCCAACGGGGTTCGAACCATAAAACCTTGAAACTCGTGGTCGAGTATGTTACCACCGGACGCCATAGGAGCCTCGTTTTTCATGTAATCGACTTTAGGAATTGATGAAGTGACCGTTTGTGCCAAATGGAATTGTGTCCTGATCATTTCTTAAGATTTGTCTTGTTTTCGTTGAAATGTATGTTTTAGCCGTCATTGATCTGCATTGATAAAGTACACCCAGCCCAATAAACGTGATTTTTTTTATGTCGATATTCTTGAACTGATATAGTATTTTTTTTACATTAGATATATATTCACAAATGCATAGGTAAACGCAATACAAAACATAACAATGTTATTTAAATTAATTTAGACATTAAAGTTGCCCATCATTAGATCGTGAAATCTCGATAAATATCGGTAATTTTCGTCAAAAGATAGTCTCCAATTCGTTTTTAACTGAATATCACCGCTGTAATTTTGTACACTTATTTCTCCCAAAATGGTTAAATTATTGATATTTCATTAAAACTGGCGAAAATTTAACCTGATTTTAAGATTTTACACTTCAGCTTAGATACTATTTCCGGTACATTAAAATTGATTCCCTTTGTCGTGACAAACGCGAAGATATTATAGAAAACTAACAAAGTTTCATTACCAATATATTCGCGTGCACTTCTTTGGTATTTACGAACAGCATTGATGTTACTACTGCTTGAAAGTCGAGCCATCAACTAGGTAACCTGTGTCACATGATTTTTCGTCCATCCAAATACAAAATGGAGAGACAGGAGATGGTAGTCTATCCCCTGTCCCTGATGGCCTGGCTTACAGACATAGTACATACAGGCAATCAATATCTACTTTCTTGACGTAAACTTTTAGTTTCTTGATATAAAAATACAATATTATCACATGATCGTTGCTATGTGTAAAATAAAATACAGCGCTTGCATAATGTGCAGAATGTCGATTATAGAGGACGGGCCTATCTAATAAGTTTGATAAAGATATACAGTCAAACCTGTTTTAAACGGTCGGTCAATGTAACAATAGAAAGTGGCCGCTTAACAGAGGTGATCTCTAAATGAAGTTTAAACATGTACCAAGATGCTAGTTTGGTAATACTAAAACTGACCTCTAAATGCAGGTTGACCGCTTAATACAGGTAACCGTAATACAGGTTCAACTGTATTTATGTTCATAATGCTAGAGATAAGTGAAACGAAATATTACAGCTTCTCATCGTCCAAGGCATAGCTGACTCGATGTTTTTCCGATCTACGCCGTCTTTTTTTGTCCTTCCTTGTATCCCAAGTACAGTCATCATCATCTTCCTTGATGACTTAGCCAATATCCCCTGCACTCTTGATATTACAATAGTGGAATTCTTTAATTGTTCATTGTTATAAGGTGACCATTGTCTTAACAATGGTGATTCTTATATATATATATATATATATATATATATATATATATATATATATATATATATATATATATATATATATATATAGGAAGTAAGCTAAACGTAATTCCTGCGTAAGACTGTTTAAAGCATGTTTAAGTGAAACCCCACCTCCCTGCTTGAAATAAAAACACAACAGCAACAACAACAAAAATAACTAGAATCGCTATCGCGATATCATCGGTTTTCGCGAAAGCAATTCCATTCAGTTCACGAGTCGCATGATTCGAAAAACATATTTCTTCGTTCAATGGCTATTTGAATAGTTTGAGTATTAACTGTCAGTTATGTCGTCGCAAACTTGAAAACATTTTTTTACGGGATTCGGATAGTGCTATGTTAGATGTGTGTGTGTTGCTTTATGATGGCGACAAACGACAATTGTAATTGATAAACAACAATTGCAAACGACACACAACAGTATAAAATGACACACGACAATGCGACATGACACGCAACATTATTACGAACTAATGTTGCATTGAATAACTATCATTTTCATGAAATATCGCATTAATTTTTGAGTGTCCGTTTCAAATTGATACCACCAAGGAACAGAATGCAAAAAACTGCATAAAAATTAGACTTAAATTTTTTTTAGTTATAAAGAGTGATTTCAAGCCAAGCGCCCCCTAGCGGCCAAATGAAAAACAAAATTGATTCAAGTTTTACTATTAGGTACGTAGCAATGCAGCAAATGGTTCATTCAAGTATACAAATCGCACTAGTCAAACATTCTATTTCATGTATCTCACAATTTGAAGCATAAAAACTGATTAACAATTGTTCTAAAAAGGATCAAACCTTGGACTGCCGTAAAATGACTAAATCAAATCTGATTTTCAAAAAGTAAACATAACTTGAAAGAGCTTTTTAAGAACATACACTCTTGTTCATATACTCTCGATAAAACAGTTTTAGTCTTGGAGCTATTTTAGGGTCGAATAAAAAACATAATCGTAATATAACCTTGGCCTTTTCATTTATTTTTTTTTACTTTTTAATTTAGAGGCCCTTTCATAAGGTGTGAATATTTCAAGAAGTGAATATTTCAAATAAAGTCAGGTGCGACAAAAAATATGTTTAAGAAATTTTAATTTTTCCAATATTTTAGTGAAGTTTGGCCGTTTCTAGAGGACAAACCATGCATTTCTTAAATTCGCCACCCCATATATTTTGTGCGTTAATGTCTTTCAAATCGTATGCAGCAAACATAATTCTTCTATCTGATCTCTAACAAAATTGATAGGTTTTTCGTAGACCTACCCTCATTTGCCCAGTTTTTTTTGCAAGGTTCGACCTGTCAACCTTCCGTAGCTCAAAAACTTTCAGCCACACGTACCCTCGAGTCCTATTATATTTTATTAGGCTATCAACAAGGACTATAATGCAAAAAAACAAAAACAAAAAAAAAACATAAAAAAAAATTTCGAATGTAAAAAAAAAATAAAAATGAAATAAATTAAAAACGCCAAGTATGGTTTTCGTTGCTTTGAACAAAGACACATTAGTACAACAATTCCCGATCGGGTACAATTAGGTCGATATTTCCCGAAGATCCATTTTTAAAATTAATCATTTGACCCAAACTGAAAGTAGGCTGTCCTCTTTTTCAGCATACGGGATTTTTATGGTTTTTAAACAAAGGGGTTTGGCACGAAAGGGGGTGGGGGCATAAAATCACTATACATAGTACATATAATATATATAATGTATTACACATATATGTATATATAGTGATTTTATGCCCCTGCCCCTTTTTTGTGACATACCCCTTTGGTTTTAACATTGACCGAACTGGGGGATAACAATGTTTTTGCTCCAGATGGTTGCGATGTTTATTAGGAGGAAGTTAAAGACGACGTGAACGTGTATAAATACTGAGATGTCTGAGAGGGTGGCAATCGCTAGAGGGAAGTCTAGGCGACGAGACAAAAC
Source organism: Solen grandis (assembly GCA_021229015.1). Taxonomy (NCBI): domain Eukaryota; kingdom Metazoa; phylum Mollusca; class Bivalvia; order Adapedonta; family Solenidae; genus Solen; species Solen grandis. The sequence goes on along the minus strand of CM037780.1, from coordinate 11,868,592 downwards.
AAGTAAGTGTTCATCTTTAATAAAAACTACCGTTTAGTTTAACAGTTTATTCTCTCCGTCATATAGGTGTCATTTGGTCGGGGAACCATCACACTGACTACCTTGTAATATGTGTATATATAATTTGTTTAATAACAGAAAGTATAAGCATATATAAAAGAAAGAATACATGAATATTTTATTACATAAACTGAAATTGACATAAAAACACGTATATAATTTATGTAGATGTATTAAATTGTCTTGTAGGGAAAGAGACATTGAATATAAATGTATGATGGTAAAAAACTGAAAATAATAAAATCTTTATCTTTATAAGATAACTTATGTAACCCTTTCTATCATATAGCCCTCTTAAGAAGTATATTCTACATAATACATTTTGTAGTCACTAAAAGTGAAAAAAATTACTTCCATCAATATATGATATGTATGATGATGAAAAAGATTCGAAATACCTTAAATGTATGAATGTATGATAGCAAAATGGTAAAATAAAGCACGACTTTCCATAAAAAAAAGTATATACAATTAATAATAATTTTAACATGCTTAAATTTGCTGCAAATTATTCATGTTGGGAAATAAGAATGCATGTTTCTCACAATAATACATAAAAAAATAAATGGTTTTTATTAATACGACAATAATGTTTTATTTTCTCAGTAAAAAGAATAAATAAGGAAGTTTGTAGTCTTTGAATGTTTTTACTCTTGCTTTTTGTCTAGAATGTTGTATTGATTACTACATATTTATTGAATAGATATGATTAGAGTGAAACTAAACTTACAAGTGCCCATCTTATACCTCCAGCTTCAATGGATTTAGTATCTTTAAAAATCGTATGCATTTTTTGAAGGCCATTTAAAGTCAGCATCACATTTCCATCTGGCTTAACTATATAAGTTGTCTTTATTGTTACAAAGAGTACAGAAAAAAAAATCGTCTTATATTCATTTTAAAAAGAAGAGAATTAGTACCTAATATTTTATGTAGTATTCTTGTTTGCAACCACTGCATTTAGATATCACTGGTGCATTTAAAAGTGCATGTCATTATACATGTAATATAAAGAACCGAACGTCCGAGGGATATATTCCCATGTAATTAATGCATTTATGTTTAGAGATGTAGTTTCATATACTATAAAAGAAACACCTTTAAACTAATAAAGACATTCTGTAAAGAAGTAAATGTGAGGCTATGTACTAGATGAATATTTATCTATGTGTAATTGAATGCTTACGATATTAAATTAAGATTAACGGATACTTCTCGGATTACTGTACAACACACACACACACACACACACACACACACACACACACAGAGAAAAAACGTCTGTTGCACTCGGTAGCTATATAAGTTTTATTTTATTGATGAGAAAAAGGGAGAGTGTGCAAGCGTTAGATCTGTGTACGAAAGAGATTGTAATGTGTAAGTTTCCTTTAACTCTGTTTTACTTATTTACTTTGCACTAATCGTTATCAGTCTTAGACCGGATATACAAGCCCTCCTGTCCCATATAAGTATAATCAGTATCCAAACGGATAGTACAACATACGTTGTTCTTCAGTAAATTACTTCCTTCTAACGTCTCTTGTCAAACAAGTTACTTGTAAGAAACACAAAAGTATCTCTCATGATTTCCTCTTCTTATTGTTCTTTTGTTAAGTATGAGTAAAATAGATTAGACCTTTGATCCGTCAACGGATACATTTGGTAAACAGTTTATCTGGGACGCGACTGGGAATCATATCGAAGGGTTCATGTTCTCTAGGCCAAAGACCTATTAAACAAAATCTCACGAAAGCACGTAACAAATTATCCAATTCTCGAAATGTCACGTTTTTAAATATCATATTTTCTATCGAATATGTGAAAATAATTTGTATCATACAATAGATCATTACATTATCATCAAAATGATACCTTTATATGTATTAAAAAAGTCGAGAAATAATAATGTTTTATGTAAAATAGAAAAATACCTGCATGATTATAACAACGTGAAATGTGTTGTCTTTCTGCTACACTGCTTGAATTTCACTCATAACTTAAAGTTTTTTAAAAATCAAACTGAAAATAAATCTTTGAAGAAGAGTAATTATTATTTCATAATATGATTCTATTTTCCTGTTTGAATTTTCCCAACTTTTTTTGAAACTTTGCAATATTCAATGATCTGCTGAGTGCATAAATGATATTTTCCACTGGCTATTATGGAAGTTTCCTATCTCTGGTTAATTAATATGTCTTTGTCTAGGTATACTAAGTTCTTCATTTGCTCTCAACCTAATTGGTGTTTTGTAAATTGTTTCACATTTCACATTTTTGAAGATGTTCTTGCTAAATTTCACTCCATTTTGGATTAAGCTTCTTTTATATACATGTATAAAAAAAAAGATTCTTAAATAGCAAAAACTATTGTTCTATAATTTACCCTAGAAAGAGAGAGTTATATATGATATTTCTCATGTTTCGTTTTCGTCTATCTTTATTTCTAAAATATTGTCAAGTTGTTCATTACACGAATTTTCATTTTAAAATGTATGGTAAAGATACAAATAATTAATAAGCGGAATATAAGGAATTTGTCCTTCATACATTTAACACATCTATCAAGATGTAGGTAGTAAGTCGGCTGAAATTATATATTTTTATACTTGTAACAAAACAACACTTCTAATAAAAAAAAATGATAAGAAAATCCAACATATACAGCATACTAATATCTCAAAACAAGTGTTAAGTGTCAACTTTTTCATACGTTCCAGGGTGCTGTATAAAACATAAACAGTGAAATATGGGGATTTGTTCAATCAAAAATGATAGAACGAATCCATTTTAAATTCTGTGAACAAATATTATACATGTGAGAACATTTAGTAATATTGGGGTGTATGGTGAGTTGGGTAGATATGTTTTTCACATTAATGAATTAATGATATATAATGAAATAATATTTAGCAAACTAGCAAAAAAAAAAAAAAATAATGAAAGATAAATAAACAGATCGTTTCATCTGCATCTTGCAAAAAGCAAAAATGACTTGAGCTCGAGATCCTCAATAAAAAGGGCAAAAGTGTCGGCGAAAATATCTGCTCTTGCTTCAATCCCTTTTACAAAACACTTGTCTTGGTTTTACATGTCCTTGATTATTCTAAGCATCATTCTTATTCAAGCCATAGCGCAATCAAATGCACGTTAAAGATCAGCAAAAGTGAAACAAATATTGTTCAACATAAGCGTTCTATACAAACACAGCATATACACTAATGAATGAAGGGCTCTTGTTAAATCCAAATTTATCTCAAAAATGAAAAAAAAAAAAAAAGAAGCGTTTATAAAAAAAGTACATATCTAAAATTTAAGACAATAATAACATGAACTCGGTTATCATCACAAAGTGTAATTTTAACACTGAGTCTCTTTAATTAACACTACACTTGTGATATCTTAAGTATGTAAAAAAACTCATAAGTGACCGGAGAACAACGGATATGCCTTTTTTTTTAAAGTTTTAATTCAGACTTTGTACCGACTTGCGACCTTCCTTCTCGTGAAAAGGAAGAATAAAATTAAAATTGTATCAGTTGTTATCTCATAATTATTTAAATTCGTTCACATTTAAATTGAAGTAATGGCACTGTGGTACAGGTCATGAATTCAAAATCTAAATTGCATTCGATGGGAGTTTTGTGTGGGAGGGGGGAGGGTATTAAGGAGGGAGTGGGGTATATCTCATAAAACTTTTCCAGACGCAAAGTCCTAGTCCAACCCTTGATCTGACGAGAAGGGTTAGTAAATGTTAGAAAATATTTCCTTATCAACACAAACAGAAACAAGTTTACTCTCAATTTAATCTAAGTCTGTATGAGGTGACAGTTTATGTCAGATTCTATATCATCACATATTTCGATTAAGGTAATCCATCATTAAATTATGATCATGGTCCATCAAGTGATCATGGGAATTTTATAGTAAATACAAGCAATTAAAGTATTAGAGCAAAAGAGCCTTTTACTCTAGGTCAATGGATGCATGAATCTGACCTGAAGTCTTTTTAAGCATTTGAGGGACCATACTTATAATTTAATGATGGACTGATTACCTTAACAAGATATTGAACGAAATCACACCACATGTTTTCTTGTGTAATGTACACGAGAGAGAGAGAGAGAGAGAACCCATTTCAGGAAAATTATTAGTACAAGTACATCAGACATATTATCACGACATTACAAGTTGTTCTAATTTAATGATTAGACTTCATTTTTTCATGGGAAGCAGGGATAAGACATCACTTGAACATAAGTGCATATGCTTCAACAATAATTTCCTCTCTTAATACGGTAGTTATTGTTCACGTCTTGAAACAATTGTCAATCACAGCTGTTCTTTTAATAGGAACAATTAACTCGCCTTCCGACATCATCATTATCATTTGTCATCATTTTTTTTTTAAATTTCCTTTAATTTTTTCTCTTTAATAATGATATTAATAATAATAATTATAATGTTATTTGGTAGGGACACCGCGATCAAGCGCGCATTCTTGACCATGGTATGTGTGTAATTATTGGGGGTGGGGTGGGTTAAGAATAGTTCATTCCTTTCTATATTTGCCTAATCCGGAACCCAACTGGCTGTCCCCGAATGCAGGTACCCAGGGGCTGCAATCAATGTACATGTAGATTTACCTAATTAATCTCAGCATCTTTTTCTAGATTTACTCTAAGTAAAATCTTACGTAAAATAATCTTAAAGATAAATAATATAGTCAATTTTTTACATAGGTTTGTTGCAAAACACACGTGACGCAGATCGCAGATATGTTAAATAAGCTTCAAGCAAAATCATTTACATTAAGATTCAGAAATCTCATCATTTTATAAAACTGACGCCTGAAAACTGATATAAAAATGGGAATGTAGAAGAAATTCAAAAATTCTAGCAGAAATTATGGAAATAAAAATAAATGTATGAATATGCACTCTTTGGTAAGTGAATATCGTCTTATTCATGTTTGATATACATGTGTATTGACACGATAGTTATGCGATCTGCTTTTGCGAATCACATAGTTCTAAACCTGTACACCGGTAGTTTCTGGAGTCCCTTAAAATTTATTTTACACATATAAATAACAATAAAACATAATGTACTCGTACTAATGAGTTGGCCAAAAACTAGATGAAACCGTTTATTTTACACAAAGTATTGACAAGTTAAGGAAATATTTAAGGGAGCGCCTGCGTTCCCTGAAAGTAAAGATTAAATGTAAGGAAACAATACGGATCTTACAAATTGAGGAAATTCTTATTGAAATCTTAATTTTAAGAATAAACTATTTAAGAGTTATCTTAAGATTAAATATATATACAAAGAGATTACTTAGATGTGGGATGTTTTCGAATATGAAACCTTTTTTGTGGGGTGTTAAAAAAAAAATGGGGTGTTTATAACAGCCAACTTTTTCTGGACCCTATTTTCATGCAGTATTTACAGTATACAACCCATTAAGTACAAAATCGAAACATTTAGGTTTCACAAGGAAACCATATATACGCGCTCTGCTGATAACTCTGTTTATTTAAAGGTCCGTCTGCCTGCTCGGCTCTGTGGGCGGACTATATATTCGCGCTCGTAGCATTGATCTCCCTTTATACTGACCACTCCCAATCGCTGTATATATATCAAACCGTATTTTTTACCTGTAAATATATAACACCCTATTTTTTCTTTGTATTACATGAATGGCTATGTTATCTTACAAGTCATCTGGGGTCAAGTAAATCCCATGGATACAAGGATTTAGAAGTACATGTACAACGCTTAATAAACGCTGTGACTTATGTTCCGTTGGATTATCTTATGATAGTTTAATAAGCCAGAATTGAGTGACTGAATGATTGGTAAAATGCTTTCCTAACAAAAGAATTATTTTCTGCGCTTATATATTATATAATGCGATATATGGTGTCTGGCATTATTATCCATGTAGTGTTTGATATGCTCAATTCAGATATCAGATATGACAAATATATTACGTACAACGTAATTTATTGTCACTAAATATTATATAACAGTGTTTATTTCATGTCGTCTCATATTGTGCCTATATTAACTGTATTTTTTTTTACTCTGAAAAGCTAATTCGTTCAATTGTGGTTTGTGGCTATAAACACTGCATTTTTAAACACCAAAAGACGTATACGACTGATCGTGTACAATGCCAATTGATATTCGATTAATGTGTATCCAGGAGACCGATACATGGGTGTAGCCGATGATCACGGTATACCAGAAGCAAGCTTATTTAACCAGTAAATGAACAAACAACTGATACTGATACAACAGCAGTTAACACTTACATGCATAGGTATTAAGTAAGTTCTTTTCAGCTCACGTGTTTATTCCACATAAATAGGTCGTCATTAGTATTACATTCAATTCATATTATATCCTTTTTTTACAATACTGTTTTGTTAGAGGTTATGTTAAAAAATGATATAATATAAGATCTTCTTTATTATTGCAATTTAATGACATCATACATTTACAATGTGTAAATTTATTCAGTTGTATATGTAAAGGACCTAGAAAGCGAGACCATGCTCATATCCAATTTTTAATATCATGACCACAATGGGTCAAAATTGGACCCGCCCCAGGGATCACTTGATTTAAAATAGGCTAATACTAGGATAGGAAAAACTTGAAAAATCTTCTCCTCAGAAACCATAAGGCCTGGAATTTAGATATTTGGTGTGCAGCATTGTCTAGTAGATCACTAACAAGTTTGTTCAAATCATGACCCTGGGGTCAAATTTGGCCCCGCCAAGGGGTCACTTGATTTAACAAAGGCTAATATAGGAAAAAAACTTGAATAATCTTCTTCTCAGAAACCACAAGGCCTGGAGTTTAGATACTTGGTATGTAACATGGGCTAATAGACCTCAACCAAGTTCGTTCAAATCATGGCTCTTGGGTCAACATTGTCCCTGCCCCAGGGGTCACTTGATATTACATAGCCTAATTATACCAGGTGAGAGATTCAGGGCCATCATGGCTCTCTTGTTTTACATTTCATTCCAAAATGTTTCTATTAATGCGTTATAATAAGTATAATTATTCTAGTGGGTATATGTTATTGATACTAAATTCAGCATTTCTTTTATTCAAATAGGACTTAAAACTATAACATGTAACGATATACATGTACTTATAAAACACCTTTAATTTGCACACTAAAGCAATGTCTACCATGCAGCTTTCTTCAACGAAACATACATATTTACTTGTCACCAATTAGTCTTCTAATATATTTTGGCCGTATTATCTACTCAGTTTAAGTCACAAAATGCATTTTACAGAATAAACCTCAGAAAGAGCCAAACAATTTCCTTCTTCCGTACAGTATCCACCAATCATTTACGAGGAAGATAAAATGTTTGTCACAAAAAGTATTTTACAGATTAAACATCAGAAAGAGCAGATTATTTTCCCTCTTCCGTACAGTACCCATCATTTACGAGAAAGATTAACAATATTATTACCCTATTCCGTCTTAAATCATGCCGGTCAGCATGATTGTAATTGTTCACGCACTGGTGTAATGTGGTCATTGGCTACAGTGGTCTTGCATCTGTTAAACACTTTTGCTTATTTTTAAGTGACATTCTTTGACATTTATGTGATAAACTTATATTATCTGACAATGGAATTGTGTCTACATTTCAAATGATAATAAAAAAATTACCCATAAATTAAGCCATAAATCATACACTGCATTTAACGAATTGCGGGCGAAATATATATTCGCAGAAAAAATATATACACACATTTTCAAAATAAAAATGTTAATAATATTAGAGTTAATTGTACATCACTAATTTGCATCATTCATTATAACCGTGATAAAATGATGTTTTATTGTTTTAAGAATTTACATTAATATAAAATTAAAGCTGATAATTGAATGCTTGTTTACTTATTTATTTATTTATTTATTTTTTGTTTTATCTTTTCGTTTAACATTTCGGAATACATGGAGTGTTGTGTTGAAATTGCAAGAATACAAAATCATATAACTGCAACAGCAAATAAGACAAATATTACTATGCAAAATGATTTAAACATTTTTTCTAACAAAAACGATTTAAATGCAATACGAAATAAGACCTATTTACGCATCACTTTCAGGCGTTCGATGTTCAATCAACTATTTGACATAATTGCTTTTATGCTTCCGTTACCATAAAGTTTCAACGGATTAAGACAATGCTTTCTTACATGAGGGACAAGATGAACAAGAAAGACCAAGCGGATCTCAGTAGCCTGTTAGTGACGTACCGTTTTATTGCGGTATTGTTTGTCGTCACTTGCTCACTCTTCACCCTCAATGCCACTCTACTGAAGCATATCAACAACAAGCACCTGCCGTCTGCCGACATCTGGGAACAAAGTTTGTATGCGAACAATATTTTGTATAACTTTTACAAGGAGTCCGACTTAACAACAATACTTCCTAGAGTCGCGATACTTTAAAAACTATGGCAGCAACAGACGACGTTCTTCGCTCCGACACAACCGCTAAACTTCTCGGTTTGAGATGGAATACATATGCTGACAAATTGTCATTTACAAGAAAAACATATATTTCTCCAAGAAATTGACCAAACGTCTCATTTAGCTAAACTCTTCAGAATCAATGGACCCACTCGGTCCATTGAGTCTGGTCAGTGTACGCGCGAAACTCAAGATCTGTGGAAAAAGAAAAATGACTGGGACATGCCCCTAGCCCCACGCAACATATATAGAAACCCATGCAGACGACTTATCCACAGCGACAGACTACATGCAGAGGAGAGTAGAGAATACGAAACTGATTCCGCTTCTAGTACACCTTCTTCCGGGTTGAACACTTCTAGACCGCGAAGTACTAGGCCTTAACAGTACGCGTCTAGTATTTTACATATCATGGACATTGACAGATTTAGGACATACAAGGAGCTAGTATGGACTACAGCACTTGTGCAGAAATTTACTAAAAATGGTCGATTTGCGCGTGTAACTGGATCAGCTACATAGAATGAGATGAAATATGCTGTGGATACGTGATTGCAAGCGTCTTTGAAGAGACTTTTCAAGTCGCCAACAACAGGAGGTGAGCAACAGGGGAATAACATGGATATTTATTCCAAAATGTGCGCCATAGCACGGCGGCTGATTGGCCTCACAAAACTGCGCTGAAGAAAAACCTGACATGTACATTTATCACATTTGAGGTGCTGAGAACAGTTGTGACAGAGACTGAGGTGATTTTAAACGACAAACCACTTATCCACGTCACTTCTAATTTTGATGTCACAGAGATATTGACACCAGCACACCAGTTATACGACAGAAAGAACAAGACTTTACACAAAGAATGTGTACTTCTTAGACGGAAAATTGTGCTGACGTTCTAAAGCGCGCGAAACAACAGAGGACCATCATCGACTACTTCCGGGGGAGATGGAGAAGCAAATACCTGACCGCTTTTCTACGAGAACACCACAGGACAACGGAGAACGACCGTTTGGTACGTCGTGCAGGTATACAATGATGTAACGCCATGATCCCACAGGAGACCAGCAAAAACTGGAATGGGAAAAGTGTTTCGAACAAACCTATAGCAAAAGTCTACCAGCTGAAAGTATCTGAGAAACAGTGATCGCTTGTAACATTGGTCTCGTGTGTTTGGTGGCCTTTAAGTAAATATACGTATTAGTTATCATTAGCATTTGGACAGTTTATCATTATAATTATTTTAAGAGTGACACACGTAATTTTAAAAGAAGATGTTGATTACAATGCTGAAACCGAACATTTGATTAATTTTCATAAGAATATTATGTTTCAGGCGTCTTATCATGGTCATTAAATTGAAACTTACTTGATGGACACCTTTGGTCACCCCAAACATGTCGAGAACACCATTGACGCCGCGTTATTGTGCGTGACGTTCACAGAAGCGTTGGCGACATGACGTCACTGTCTCAATTGAGTATCAGTTTGCATTGTATACAAACGAAAATTGATACTCAAAATTGATACTCGGCGAGTAACAATCAAGAGCCTTCATAGCCACAATATGAGCGAACATGAAATAAACACTGTTGCAAAATATTAAGTGTAAATAACTACATTCTACGGGATATACCTGTTATATTTGACATTGCATTAAGCCTACATTGCAATAATATAACTTTTAAATGCAATACTAAATAAGATATTTATGTGGCGTATATATATTACATATATAACACCACATATATAGGTTTGATATCAACACACCCCTTTTTTTTTAAAATTCATCGCTCATTATAACATCCTTAAACCAAATAAATTTGTACACATTTTAATGTTTAGTGTGAGTTGTTAGTGTTTGTGTAAAAAGTGAAACTAAATTTGGATAAATGCACGTGAGCTGATATATAAATTCTTTTTAAATGTTTTTGTTAACTGCTATATAAAAATATCGGAATTTTAGTCATAAGATTTGGCATCTACACTAGCTTCTAGTTTATCTTGGCCATCGGCTGCCACTTTGCATTTGTCTCCTGCCATTTGTCTACATCAATTAAATATTGATTTGCGTATTTAATATATCTGTCATATGAATTGAGTCTATATTTCATATGATAATAAAACATAACCTATAAATAAAGCCAGAAATCACACATTGCATTTACCGAATTGCGGGGTGAAATATATGTTTTCGCAGAAAATATATATACGCCCCACATTTTAAAACACAAATGTTCATAATATTAGAGATAATTGTATATCACTAATATGGAGATTGAATTTGCATCATTCATTAAAGCAACCTTGAACCAAGAGTTCAGCTGAGAATATACGCCAGAAGAATGGTAATGAAAGTGAACTACCTTTGACGAATGGATAAACACTTTTTAAAATTAAACAGGTCTCTGTTGTTGCTTGCAAAACACAAGACATCTAACGGTTATGCACATTTCGACTATTTTCATTACCATCTCCACCATAATTTTGATCTGACAGTCGGATGAACGGACAGAGGGATGGTGGAAAAACTTACAGTCCCCTCTTGTGTAAACATCTACATACACGAAATATTTTACATAATATCAGTATGACACGTTGCATCTTACTGTTACCTTGACCCAATAAATCTCAAACTTGCACTTGATCTGCACTTCTGGCAAAAAGTTTAAATCTGCTTAAGAGATTCAAGAGATACAGAGCGAACACAAATTATTCAAACATTATAACAGTATGACAAGTGACCTTTAAGTGTGACCTTGACCTTGAACAAAAACACCAGAAACCTATGCTCTGCATATCCTCTCAGTATGGTTGACATTTTTGTAAAATAATTTCAATTTCCTTACATCGGTTCCAAAGATACAGAGTGGACAAAAATTGCTGACAACTTTCAAGTGCGACCTTGACCTTGAACCAAGACATCGAAACCCACGCTCTGGTATGGTTGACATTTCTATAAAAAAAAATTCAGATCCTTCCAGTGGTTCTTAAGATACTGAGCGGACACAAAATATTTTAACATTATAAAAGTATGACATGTGACCTTCAAGTGTGATCTTGATTATGAACAAAGACATCTCACACCTACACTCTGCACATCATCTCTGTATGCATAACATATCTGTAAAAAAAATCAGTTTCTTTCAGATACAGACACAAAATTGCTAACAGACGGACGGATAACCAGTGGCATAACATAAAACCGCCCTTTGGGCGTATAAAAAATAGAATCGTATACATTTTATCGTCCGAAGTTTCTGCATAAATGTACGATTAAATTTGATGATTACATGTTTTATTTTTATTTTTTTTGGTTAACATCTCCAAACACATTTTTTGTTGTGTTGACATTGCAAGAATATGCTTTCTTTTAAGGTAGTGGACCCCTAATGCATGATTTTTTTTAAATTCTGGTTTCATTGGTCTGTTATCTAACCCTGAATTGATGTTTTTTTTCAAATTGCGTGGGGGTTACATATAAATGCTTCTTTAAAACCATAAAATTTCCCATTTTTCAATAGCAATTTTCCTTTTTACTTGAATTTTCAATATACAAACTTGTGTTACTGTAGTTATGGTTGATTAAGATACCGTTTCCTTTTTAAAATTTGCTCTTTAATGGAGAACGTTTTGAAATACCCTTAATTATCGCATTTGTGCATTTTGATTGATTTAGGGTAATTCCAAAAATGACGCCAATGGAAGTTATTCGTGGAGGGGTTTTCTTCGACTTTAAAAAAAAAGGAACGATATTTTTTGCCTTTAAATAGATGAACACAATCAAAGT
>CM037780.1:11806128-11856128 GCA_021229015.1 Solen grandis | reverse complement strand
AGAAAGTATAACAAACTTTAGCAGTGTTTGAAAGAAAGGTTTAAATTTCTTAAATTTTCAAGTTTGATTTACACAACTGTTGTTCAGCAGTTTAGAAAAATAATATTTTTAAAAAAATATATATCAACAACAAGTAACTATATTTCTATAGAATAATTATAAAAAAAACTTTTTTTTATGTAATAGAGAACAGTTTATATGAATTCTCCCTAACCCTTTACAAACTTAATTAAACTTATCATTACTAATTAAATAACGTTTTTATAATCTTATACTGGATCTGATATAGACATTAATGAATCAATATGCATAAATATATATCTGTTGAAACTACTTGTATTAAATGAACAGGACGATGAAATATAAACTTATACTCTCGTTTCATATGTCCATTTTGTATAAACTCATCTTTATAAGTGTATATTGTATTGAGAGTGTGGCTAAAATCTGAAAAGAAAAAAATCTGAAACAATCATTGTTTATTTTTCTGTTCTCCAAAGTGCCCATTATGATCCCACTTCTGACCTGATTGGATATATAAATATGCCTTTGTTCTGTATGTATATTAGGGTATTAACTAAACAGCTGGTTGTTGGGGGCAAACATGCAGGGACCAGACTATATATCGGTTATTGCTATTGCCTTGTATTGACCGGTTGAGACTAGAAATGTACTTATAGATCAAGACATAGAGACAACCTCTAACCAATACCTGGAAGGATAAAAATAATGTGTCTGCTTAAATATTTCACCGACATTATTTCAGTTATATTTTTTTGACATATAAAGTGTTTTCTCACTGCGATATCACGCCGAAGATACGTGATATGATACCACACTACAAAATCACAAAGGAGACGGTTATGATAAGCTCTAACAACTCGGCCACCTGGGCCGGTTAAGAATAAAGTATTGCTGACAGTGTCATCCTGTTGTTGAAATTCAAGCCAAAATGTGCATTCATGCTTGCACCATGATCAACTGAGCACGTACTTGTTTATGCATTCTGGATACACATTTCCATGAACAAATAAGGAAAACTTTGTTTTGTAAGCTTTTTCTCGTAATTCATCGCATTAGGCGTGATTTTTTTCCCATTTTGGTGTTATATTTCATATAAATGTATTCGGGTAAACGTTTCCCTGAATGTTGGTGTCACAGTTTATATCTTTCATAAAATGCAACATGACCTTCACATTTTAGAAGTATAGTTGTATTCCACATATCATCTTCTATAAGCATATCATTTCCTAGTATTGTTTAGGGAAGTACAATGTACTAGATAGTATCTCTGAAATATTTTCCTACAGGTTTGTGACAGGTTTCCTATTTTTACAAAGTGCAATGTGTCCTTCACATTTGAGATGAATAATTACCTTATATAGATGAAGTAAATATTTACCTGGAATATATCAAACGAATTCACAAATATTTATTTGTTGTTTTTTTTTCGTTTTGCAACCCGCATTGGTGAATTTTTGGAACGTCGTTTTCTTTTTCAAAAACTTTTAACGACACTAATGCCTTTACATTATTTATCCATACATATTCTGAAAGAACATAGTTTCCAGTTTCCAAAAATAGTAGTTTTAAGAAAATCATTGGGTGGCTGTTTATATTAATTACACGAACTTAATAGTCTTAAGCAATATTATATATATTCAACTTGATTTAAATATACGTGATAAATGTAACCTATTTGACAGGTAGCTCAGGCTCAGTTCCAAATAACGGCTCTTAAGTCTTTGGGTAGCAAGATATATTGAACAAGTGCATGTAAATTTTTTAAGAAAAATACTCTCGGTCAGAAAAAGTACTTATCTTGAATGTCTATACGACGAATTAGGACGATATCGACGAAAATAATTAGACACTTTAAAATATTCGTATAATATATTATCAATGGAGGAGGCCTTATTGGAACCGAGCTTAATTTTTAAAAGCATTAACAATTTCTTCATCAGTGATTTGTCGGTCAAGTGACTCAAACGTAACATATTCTGAACCAGAATTGTTATCTCTGACATAATCAGCTTATTCTCTATCTATGTCACCTCCCTCACTTGACATGAGTTTACTAAAATAATCCATACATTCGTCGTTGGATATTGCATCCCCTACATTATTTTGTTTGGGTTGTCGGAATATTTTCCAGAATTCTTTTGGTGATTTTTTTCTAAGATCATTCATTTTTCTACTTCTTGTATAATTAAAAGCATTTTTTGATTTCCTGCATTGGTATTTGTAACCCTTTTTTGCCTGAATTAATATAACCATATCGTTTTCTGACAGTGTAAAATTAAATTGTTCGACAGCATTTTTATGAATATCATATTTCCGTTTGCATTCATCATCATACCATTCATTTTGAAATTTATCATCAATGACACAGGTCTTTGGTTTACGCGATGATTTTTCAATGTATTTACGTGCATAGTTACATAGGAAATCTGTCAAGATAGAAGTAAGGCTGTCTACATTACCATCCGCGTTAATTTCCGAGTTCAAATTATGTATTGAAGTGTGATAATTATTTGATACATCAAACTAAAAAGTTTCACTGAAATTTTAATCCCACTGTCAGGACATGAAACTTTTTAAAACTTATTTTGCATGTTACAGGGTAAAATAAATGTGCAGCCTGACTCTGGCAAATTTCAATATTGATATGACCAATAGAAACCCAGACGTCGTGGTGCTTCTATGGTAGCTTATATTCATACTTGAGTCTGACCGCCGTGGTATAGGGTGGGATTTAAAAAAAAAAAGTGCACTTAAGATTAAAATATTGAAGTGACATTTACACACATTTTAGGATATAGTTTTCTCTATGTTTTGGCAAATTTTCATATTGATATGACCAATAGAAACCTGGGTGGCGCGATGATACTGGAGTAGTAAAAACTCGGGTGGCGCGATGGTACTATACAGAAGCGTATATTCCTATTTGAATCTGACCGCCGTAGTATAGGTTGTGATTTTAAAAACAATTTATATGAATTTAACACATATTATGTTATAGTATCTTTCCTTTTTTTTCTTTTTTCTTTTTTAAAATAAACCGGTAGGCACGAAGGCACTAGATCCGGATTTGGTATCCGCATAATAGCACCGTACCTAGCTTTACAAATGCGAGATCCGCGAGATCGTGGAAAACAGGAAAAAGGGTAATATGCAATAAAACATAAAATGTTCGAATGAAATTTGCACAAATGTTGTAAAATGTTATTTTAAAGCAACTTGTGAAATTTCATACAAATACGACTTGAAATAACACGGGTGGCGTTTTCAAACCCCGGACGGCGTAATGTCCCCCACCGGTGAGATCTTGAAGTGAATTTTGAAAATGGATTTAATCATCAAAAAAATAAAATATATCAATGAAATTTGCACATATGATGTAAAATGCTATTATAAAGCTGCTGGTGAAATTTTATACCTATACGACCAGTAATAAAGCGGGTGGCGCTATAGAACCCTGGATGGCGCATGGATGGCGCTTTTTAGTAGGACCTACTAAATTACGCCATCCAGGATTATACTTTTTTTGATGGCACGATGATATTGGAGTCGTGTATATTTATATTGAAGTCTTACCGCCGTGGTATCGGAGGTGATTTTAAGAAATAAACGAATACATTTTTAATGAAATTAACACTCATTTTAAGAAATGGTCATCTCTATGAATTAGTAAGTTATCATGAAAATATGACCATTCATAACCTGGGTGCCGCGATGATTACCTATTAATGAGTAGTCTATATTCCTTTTTGAGATTGGCCGCCGTGGTATAGGGGGTGGGAATTAAATAAATAATTTAATTGCATTCAACAAAAAAAATGAAATAGAATGTACACGTATTTTAGGTTATAGTCGTTTCTAAGGATTGGCCTATTTTCATATTTATACATTGTATATTTATTTTATAACAAAACACGGGTGGTGCGATGGTACTATAAAGTAGCGTATATTCCTACTTGAGTCTGACCGCCGTAGTATAGGTGGTGATTTTAAACATAATTTAAATGAATTTAACACATGTTATAGTTTTAATTTTTTTTATTATTTTTTTTTTAAAGATACTTGAGTAGAAAAAAACACGGGTGGCGCGGTGGTACTATAAAGTAGCGTATATTCCTACTTGAGTCTGACCGCCGTAGTATAGGTGGTGATTTGAAACATAATTTAAATGAATTTAATGAATTTAACACATGTTATAGTTTCTTTTTTTTTTTTTTTAATTATTTTTCTTATTTAAAATAAACGTGTATGCACGAACACACTAGATTACCCTAGATCCGGATTTGGTACCCGCATAATAGCACCGTACCAAGTTTACAGGTGCGAGCGGCGCCGGTGCGAGATCCGCGAGATCGAGGGAAACAGGAATAAGGGTATTATGCAATAAAAACATAACATTTTCTAATGAAATTTGCACAGATGTTGTAAAATGATATTCCAGAACAACTTGTGAAATTTCATACAAATACGACTTGAAATAACACGGGTGGCGTCTTCATTCCCCGGACGGCGTCAAGACCCCCACCCGGCGAGATCTTTAAGTGAATTTTGAAACTGGATTTAAGCATCAAAAAAATAAAATATATCAATGAAATTTGCACATATGATGTAAAAGGCTATTACAAAGCTACTGGTGAAATTTTATACCTATACGACCAGTAATAAAGCGGGTGGCGCCATAGAACCCTGGATGGCGTATGGATGGCGTATAATCCCTGGATGGCGTAATTTAGTAGGACCGTTTAATAGGGCTAAGTTCAATTTAGGCTGATATCGTGTTTTCTTAATCGGGACAACACGAAGCCGTAATTTAAACCTGCATGCACCTGCTAGACTGACTAAAAATGGTCGATAAAATGGCGTATAAATGGCGCACATCACGTAATATCACGTTTATAGTTAATATCACCTGATCCGCCACTGATTTGCTGATAACAGAAAACCAACACGTCATCAAAAACGTTAAAATGGCGGATAAAAGGCGGTTTCTGCTATCACGTCACTTCTGATTGGATCCCGTCTCATCGTAGGTATCATGAGGCAAATCAGATACTAAGCGGGATAACATCTCCGCAGGAAGCGAATCTGAAACTTTCAAGTTGACATGTATGACTATAGATGTTCCTTCCCATGGGAAGGAACAATAAATGTCCGAAGTCCTTATAAAATGACTGAAATGTAAAGTGCTGTTGGTGGAACCTTACAAACTCAAGTGGATTGTAACGTTGTTTTGGTTATTCAATATACACGTTTTCGTTTGGTAGTAAATATTCGTGATTCATTCATTTTATTGTGTTGGAAATTTGGGTTGGTAGACTGTTCGATCAATACGTCTCCAGGTTAAAACGTCGCCCATTTAAATCGTACACTATATGGTTTAAACATTCCCGAGTTCTAAAAAAAAAAGACCAAAAGTCCACTTATTTTTTTCATTCTTAAGATCTCTGTTCATCAAGTGGGCGGAGCAATTGTTACGGTACGTAATTTGCATACACAGTATCATTATTATGAATGGACTAATAAGCACTGCATAATTAATTAGATCATAGACATATACAACCATGTTGATAAAAATGATGAATATATCTATGATTAGATACAAGCAGGATGACACAGTCTACCTTTGTAAAACAAACTCATCAACTAGAGACAATATGAAATATGAAAACACCATTGGTGGTTTCAAGGCATATCCCCAATAAATTTTGAGAGCTTAGGTGGTAATGACAAGGTACATGATAAACCTTTTTAAGTCGTTACAGTCATAAGTAACATTTTAATAAGCACATCGTCCGGTCATACACCAACCTTAAGTGTACTGACACACTTAATACTGCAACTTCATGTGATGTCCTAGACGGATTTTGTGAAGAATCATCATTGAAGTTGAAGGACATCAATACACAGTCGATTTTTGATGGGATAAAGGATGTCCCGTGTGCCACATATCTGGCTGCACACAGCCATGTTCTGGACAAACATTTAAGGCTATATGCCCTGATGGGGGACCTAGTAAAGCCTGGATCAGAAATTAAAGGGGAAATTTTTTTGTCCAATTTTTTAAACAACCCACCAAAAATGGGGAAGGGGGCATATAGATTTACTTTTGTCCGTCCGTATTGTATGTATGTCTGTCTGTCAGTCCCGAAACTTTGTGACACGCATAACTCTGAATATATTTGTACTACAGTCTTGATACTTCATGGATATATTATTAAGGACATAAACTTGCGCACCTTGGTATTTTCATCGAACCACCATTGAATTGACAGAGTTATGGGCCTTTGTTTTTGAAAAATATGGAATTTTATGCTTGTGATACTCTGAAAGTATTTCGAAGGGTGAAAGCAAAACTATGTTAAGTGCATATAAATATATAAGCACATAGCATAGTTTCACTTTCACCCTTCGATTTGTACTACAGACTTGATACTTCATGGATATATTATTCAGGACATGAACTTGCACACCTGGGTATTTTCATGGAACCACCATTGAAGTTGACAGTGTTGGGTCTTTATTTTTTAAAAATATGGAATTTTATGCTTGTGATGCATGTAACTCTGAAAGCATTTGTATTACAGACTTCATGAATATATATTCAGGACATGAACTTTTGCACCTCAGTATCTTTATTGAACTTTAGTAAAAGTTAAGAGAGTAATGGGCCTTTGTTTTTTAGAAATATAGAATTTTATGTTTGTGACGCATGTAACTTTGTAAGTATTTGTACTACAGACTTGAAACTTCATGGATATATTATTCAGGACATGAACTTGGACACCTTTGTATTTTTATCCCCCCCCCCAAACAAAAAGTGAGGCATATAGATTTGCCTTTGTCTGTCTGTCCAGCCCAAAACTGTGACACAGATAACTCTGAAAGTATTTGTGCTACAGACTTTAAACTTTATAGATATATTACTCAGGACATGACTTGCGCTCCTGGGTGTTGGCCTTTGTTTTTGAAAATGCGTCAGATGGGGGTATCTGTGTCCTCTGGACATATTTCTTGTTTGGCAAAGTTTATTGACTTTTGGCGTCATCTTTGCCCTAGTCGCTCTCTGGCTTGATCCTGGAATAAGGCCATATATTATTTCATACTGTAGATAAGAGAGCTTCTTTGCATTGGTCAAACAGTTGTGATTTTCTGTTACATAAATGTATATTCTTGCGATAGGTGCAAAGAATTAAAATATACCATCATAAATGACTGAGATATTGGGGTTTTTTTTAAGGAGGGTATGAATCTTGGTTAATCGGGAGTAGTATTCCTTGTATTATTTATAGTGGTATATTACTCACCTTTTGTGCCAGACCCCCTTGGTATCAATAAACGTTGTTTTTTTTCATTCTGTTCTCCTTCTTTCAATATACATGTACTAATCATAAAGACATATCAAGAAAAAGTCTGAAATTTTCATTAAACCTAATATCGCTTTTAGGTTAATTTACCGGTATCAAAAATGATGACCAGCAAGGCTCTTTTATTTTGTGTTTCAGTTTGGCCCCTAGTAATGATATATCAGAGTTGACTAATGTTACTGAGGATGGATTTATGGAAGATGGAGAGGATGAAGGATTTGATGATGATGACGATGATGATTATGAAGATTGGGGAGGTGAAACTGGAGACTTCACCAAGAAGTATAATGCAGCCCATTCAAACAATGCACAGGTAGAAAATTGAAACTATCACTTTGTTTTATTTTACATTGTTAATTTGATTATTCCCAATGGCCAGTTTAAATTTGTTTCCAAGGGAAAGTTATTTGAGAAACTCAAATTCTTTTTTGATAGAATGATATTTTGAACATAATTTCTGTCATTGTACTTTGAAGCATTTTTGTAGATCTATGTTGAATGCTAATTTGATTTGATGATGAAGGTTGAATCAGTGATTTATTTTATCATATATTAATGTAATCTTATAAGTGACATCCTATGTGCTTAATCCAAATTCACAACGAAAGGTCCAGGCCAATTTATTCTAGTGAAAAATTCCATAGGAAATTCATAGAAAAGATCAATGTAGGTAAGTCATTGTATATCCAACAGGATGGGTATGCACCATTATACATGTCAGTAACAGGATTTTTTTTTGAATGAATCCTTTTTTACTGTTTTGATAGATGTCCCTTGAAAAAGATAAATGTTATATTTTTCTTTGAGATAAAAATATTGGCTACATGGTTGTGCAATCTTCAAAATTGATAGATTATTGAGCTTTTGGATGAGGCAGGGGTGATTTTTGGTTATTTGTACATTAAACCTTTTTATGGTTATTAGCATGTTACATGCCTTTATATGAAAACCTGCATTTGTAATTATTGTGCCCCTGGATTGATAGATTGGGGCATATTGTTTTTGGTCTGTCTGTTTGCTTGTCTGTTAGTCACAAAACTTACATTGACCATAACACGGAAGTCCTTCCACAAGCAGCTTCCAAAATTAATAGGTGCATGCACCCTGATGAGCTCTACCTGCCAGGTGACCTTGACCTTCAAATGACCTTGATCCGCACCCCCTAATCTCACGTTATCTTGCGGTCAGATTATCGTACATATAACTTAAAGAGAGTTTCTCTTGACTTGCTCTTCACCTATATCAGAGTTGCGGATATCTGTTCAGTTATGAGGTCTTTGTATTCTCCAAAATGATAGCAACATAGTTTATTTACTCATTGTTATAACTGTTTTCTCTATGGCCCTCTTGTTCTGTATTTTGGTCTCTAGCATAGACAGTCTTCTTTGCTGATAAAGTTACCGCTGGGTGTGAAAACCCTGTTGAAGAATGTAAATGAGAACTGCCATTAGCAAAGGTCCAGTACATAATGCTGTGTCACATGGAAATCAGGGGTTTTCTTAAGTGGACGCCCACTTGCCTGTGCCGGGTTAATATCACTGGGGGCAAGTGATTTTTCAAAGAAGATAGCCCCTTGGGCAAGTTTATTATAGTAAATGATATCTTTCTGGGTTTTTTTATTATTATTATTTTCTATATTATATTGGGAATGAGCTGCTTGCACATTGTGTTTGATACATGTATATTAACTGTAATTCATCTTAATATTACACATATTTTGTTTAAACATTAACAAACATCAACTTAAAGATCGGGCAACCTGTTTTCACTGGGGGCAAGTAAATGTTCAAAGTAACTTGCTCCCTGGGCAAGTGAAAGTCAAATTCTTAAGTAAACCCCTGGGAAATAGATCATATGTCTTATATATATGTAATAAAAATGATGTATACTGCAGTTTGCTATATATTACATCTAATTGCAGATAAATATGCAGGCCGGGCATTCAGTGGCACTGCAACCTCAACGTTAAATGCTAAAGGGAAGAAAATGGATTCAGACAGGTAAGTGTTTGGTAAGAGAGATAAAAGTCTATACTGAAACAGGTTCTCAAGTCATGATGTTTGCTACATCACATTAATTACTTGATATCATAGTTTTCAGGAAACTGTTAAAGCATACATACCTGTAGGTGTTCCAGCTAGCCCTGAATAGCAGGGCGGGTCACCCGCCCTGTTACCCTTTGATCTACCCTGTCTTTGATCCAACTGTCCCTTTGTTTCAAATAGGATGTTTGTTACATCAGTTCATTACTCGTCATTTGCACAGTTGCAGCTTGCCAGTATTGATTAACTGTCGTGTGGTAAGCTCCGCCCTGACATACAATCCGATCAATCAGATGCTAAGCTGCTTGTCATTAGGATTCGTGAGCTATTACCTTGTGTAATCACAAAGTGAGTGTAATTATAAACAATCAAACTGATGGAAACAAGTACTTAAGGAAATAAGCAGGTAATTAATGCAGTTTCTGAAAGGAAAAATGGTTTGTATTTCTAAACATCAAATGATATGTCTGTGATTATATTGAATCATAAAATGATTTTGAATCATTTTATTTCGATAGGTTATGATATATGCACCCAATCTCTTTAATACGATTAAAAATGCCATCGGTGAAAAGAAGATTAGCTCAGCTAGAAAAGGCAAATACTAAAGTCACCTGTTCTAATCATACTATATCCTCGTTCTTCACACATACGGAAACAACCGAACGATGCAGGTATATTATTTCAATATATAAACTTAAAATGACGAAGGCATTTTTTTTTTTTTAGAATTAATGATAAATATTCATTCTAAATGTAAATAATGCCATCATTTTTACAACACTGGCCGATTATTTTGCTAGTTGTACTGTGCAGTGCACAAATTTGGAGGAAAAATACCGGCGAATTCCCCACGATCATGTCAGACACGAACAACTCATTATATTCAATCTGCTGGTTTTAACTAAATGATTTATAACATTAGTACGATTTTTTTTTTCAATTAACATGACATGAAAAGAGGAAAAACCGAGAACATTCCAGAATTGATCGGAGATTTATTTAAAATGCAAGCGTGGGTAACCTTTTATGGTACTGTACTGCACTACACTGTACACTATTAATCATAAATATTTTTTTGAGAACTTTTTTTCTGTTTTGGCTTTTCAGTTCTTGAAAAAAAAATCTGTTATGACATTTCACAGTTATAAAAAGTTTCCAAGGAAAAAATGACCTCAAAATGCACGTAACAAAGTTGCAGAAAATAAATTATTGCAATTAATTGGTCTTTTAAAAAAAAGGAAACTGATAGTAATAATTGCAACTAAGTAAATCTGCTATATACTATAACTTATAATGACCATAATAATTATCATAGATATCAAGATCTTACTATTCATTATCTATTTTTCACATTTTCTTATTACATTCTTTATTCATAACTACAGTACATGCTATTTTGTTTTACTTTTATATTTCATGCAGCAATTGAAAAAAAGAAAGGGAAAATGAAAAAAAAAAAAGGAAATTAAATAAAGTGGATAGATTTATTTTTTTCTGAGGTTAGATACTGGATGAAGAGAATCTAAAAAAGAAATCATATCCTTGATAAAAAAAAAATAAATTGCTCAAATACATAAAAGAATCAGACTATGTTTCATTATTTGCAAAATACAGCCAGAAAACCTTCCAAATGCCATATTTAATGGGTAAATTTTCAAAATTTTCTGCAAACCCCCCCTCGCAGGAGGGGTTACCCCTTTCCTGCACCTACCCCCTTCTCGTCGCAGAGCGACTCAAAGTGCCCTTCTGGGGTACTAGCACCCTGCCCCTTTCAAATCCCAGCTGGAACACTGTTGATGTATGTAAACCTTAAGTTATGAGAGTTTTTCAGTATCCTTAACAGCAGGCCTCTGATTGTTATTCAATAATAGTGAAAGGAACAGTGGTATCACCCCTTCACATCAGGAAAGAGCGGGCATGGTGGTCCAGTGGTAACATACCAGACCGCGGATCCAAAGGTGGTGGGTTTGAACCCTGCTAGTGGCAAGGATTTTGTCTTGAACTGCCCATGTGCAAAGAACTGGTCCAACCCTGAAACTGTAGAGAGTGGTTTGTATAAGTTGTAGGAACGTATTTCCTAAATGATGTAAAATAAATAAGTTTAAACCTAAAGAAAGATATAAGTTATAAATCTTGGATACTGACTTAAGTTGCCCATGTATTATAGTCTTTGTTTCCTTAAGCAGGATATAAACACACTGTGGTCAGGGTCAATGTTCTAACAAGATTTTGTCACATATTTCAGGTTTAGAGGCAAGGACAAGTCAGACAGAGCAACAGCTGAGCAGGTAATGGACCCCTGGACCAGGATGATACTGTTCAAGATGTTGAGCCGTGGTGTGATCACTGAGGTCAACGGTTGTATCAGCACAGGGAAGGAGGCCAACGTGTATCATGCCACTGCTAAAGATGGTTCTGATAGAGCAATAAAGGTGTGTGGGACATGGGTCTCTGGCTAACCTGTTGTCACCCAGATTCAACATAAAATATTGCCCGTAAACTAGTAAAAGTTGAAAGATAGATATAGATAGATAGAAACTCTGCTCTAAACAGGTATTACAGTGTAAAACTCTGGTTTTGTGTTGTCAAAAAAGTTTATTTTTGTTTTTGTAAACAGTTAAACAGCCCTGTAAAGGAAGTAATCAGAGTAATATGATTTCTTAAAGATAGGATTTGTGAACTTACTTTATTTACTTCTTGTGTCATAATGTTTACTCTTCATTATTGGAGAGGAGCTTCCTTCTTTTAAAGCATCCAGGGTTCCTTCCATGCTTACTTAACATTTTCTTGTAGAAATCCACTTCTGGAGACAGTCAGTCACTGACATCATGATTTTACATGCAACAAAGTTGCAATCTTGACATACTTAATACTATGCATATCTCACTTGTATCTGATTGCAGGTGTACAAGACATCCATCCTGGTGTTTAAGGACAGAGACAAGTATGTGAGCGGAGAGTTTCGGTTCAGACACGGCTACTGTAAACACAACCCACGCAAGATGGTCCGGACTTGGGCTGAGAAGGAGATGAGAAATTTGATAAGGTGATATTCTTTTGAAGTATGCTTATATCCTCACCAATCAAGTTGCACAGGGCTAAACAGAACTCTCAGTAAAATACAGTATATGAAATCTTTCAACTTGTTAGTTTGTATGGGATTTAAAGTGATTAATCTTTTGCTTAATAATTGATAATGTCCATTTATGACTGAATGAATATTGATATACTGAACTTTGAATAATAAATGAAACAATGGATTTTATTGTTTGGCTGACTGAAGAATATAAGCTACCCTGAGATAAGAGAGCTCTTTTGCCTGGGTCTGCTCTGTTGTTAAAATGTGGCTATATGAGGCAAAGGGTTAAGAAAGAAAAGACTTTGAAAGTAATAGTCATTTATGACAGCCATATATTACATATGGTACATTATTAAAAAGCTGTTGCTTGTGGTAATTGATGGAAGATACTAGAAAAGTTATAAAAGGTAATTTTTTCCCCCCCAGAATACACCAGGCAGGAATTCCATGTCCTGAACCATTGCTATTGAGAAGTCATGTGCTATTGATGGACTTCATAGGTGCTGATGGGTGAGGTTACTTGATTTTGTCAATCACTTACTGATGGGTTTGATGTCATATTCTGATGGGTGGTGAGTTACTTGATTTTGTCAATCACTTACTGATGGGTGGTAGTTACTTGATTTTGTCATCACTTACTGATGGGTGGTGAGTTACTTGATTTTGTCAATCACTTACTGATGGGGGTGAGTTACGAAATACTGTTTAAACACTTATCTGATAGTTGAAAGATATAGTCAATGTTGATCACTTATCACAACTCTTCCATTTGTGTTCCGTCCAGATCTGCTTTACAAAAATTGTTTTGTCAAAGTAATCATCATCACCAGCGGTAGCTCTAGTTTTTACAGAAGTTTTTCTACTTCAGGCCAGCTCCATTACTGAAGGACAGTGAGATCAGTGAGTCTAAAGCTAGAGAGTTGTATCTACAGTGTATACAGATTCTACGAACATTATATCATGACTGTCGACTTATACATGCTGATTTTAGTGAATTTAACTTATTGTAAGTACTTGATTCAAACATAACTTTTTAAATCAATTTTGATATAAGCTTTTTCAGTGATTATGATCCTTACCGATGGATACTGGGCTGTGCCCTATTTTGCACCCAAAAAGATTTCACATTTGACTATAAACTGATGTGATTCCCAAAATATCAGAACTTACTACATATTTTCTCGGCTGCCATTTACTTTATTCTGGTGCATAAAGATACTTAATGAATAAGAGTAGATATGTATGTATCTTACAGTGGTCAGACAATATCAGCCATTTAGCACTTGAAAGTATTAAGATATTCACAGTCCCACTGACCAAGTGGTTAGAGAGTTTGTCCTGGAATTGGGAGGTTGTGGGTTTGATCCCCAGATGCCACAAGCCAAAGTTTAAAAATAAATGGTCCTGGTATAGCTCCCTGGCTTGCTGCTAAGCATTATAAGGGTACTACCAGGACAGATTAGCCAGGTGTCAGTATAATGTGACTTATTGTGGTATCATTCCACATGTCTATGGCAAGATAATGCAGTTTGGCAGCAATATATCTGTTTCAAGTAGACATAGTCTCCAAATGAATTAATACTGTTGGCATCTGTTATGACCAAAATACAAACAAATATTCAAGAGCCATATGTCAGTGAAATTAATTCTGAAGGGCAGTTACTCACTGGCAGATCCAGTTTTATATGGTTTGCTGCTACTTTATGTCTTAGAGATCAGGTGATGCCATAAAAACCTGTTCAGACTGATTCTATCTAGGCCTTCTTATGATATGCTAACATGTGGTTTTAATTTTTCTTGTGGTAAGACTGTTATAGGAACAAATCTTTCCAGGTTTGCACCATATTGTTGATCTATCTAAAACCAGTAAGTGTGGATAATGCAGTGTCTTGCAGGTCACATGATTTATGTTTGGCAATCTTATCATCAAATAAACCTGTAATATACCATCCCTGGTGGCCAAGTGATTAGAGTGTCCACCTCCGAAGCGGGAGGTCGTGGGTTCGAACCCAGGCCGCGACATACCAAAGTTGTAAAAAATGGTACTGTTATAGCTTCCTTGCTTGGTGTTCAGCATATAAGGGTAGTTGCAGGACTGGTTGGCCCAGTGTCAGGATAATGTGACTGGGTGTGGTATTATACCACATGTCTACGGCATGATACTGCAGTGTGGCAGCACTATATCTGTCTCAAGTAGACATCGTCTCCAAATGACTGAAATACTGTTGGTGGGATGTAAACCCAGCAAACAAAGAAACAAACCTGTAATATGATACACTAGAGTGGTAACGGTGCACAAGATTGATTCTGTGAAGTGAAATGTTTGTCAGAAAAAGTTTATGTATACATGAATTGTTCTACAGATACCATGAGGGCAGCTATTTGTGATCGACGTGTCACAGTCAGTGGAGCACGACCACCCACATGCTCTTGAGTTCCTGCGGAAAGACTGTTCTAATGTTACAGGTTAGTCTCTACACACAACGTGATTGGCTCAGACTCAGGCCCTAGTCTGAAAGACTTCCTGCTGATTTGCGTTTGTGGTTCTTCCACCACCTGTAATTACCTGGACGTAGCTATATGGGTGAAATACTGTCACAATGACAGTAAACTTCAAAATGTTGATCGATCTGCTAAGTCCCAGTTTATCTTGTATTAAATCTTTGTTATAGCTCACTTACGTATTAACCGCAGCTAAATGAAACCCAATATTCTGGTACCAAACCAGCATTTTTATGCCCCCACCAAATAAGGGGGGCGGGGGACATATAGATTTGCCTTTGTCCTCCGTACGTATGTACGTCCGTCTATCCTGTAACTTTGTGACACACATAACTCCGTATGTATTTGTACTACAGATTGATACTTGATAGTGGATATATTATTCAGGACATGAACTTGCGCACCTGGGTATTTTTATCGAACGGCTGTTGAAGTTGATAGAATTATGGGCATTTGTTTTTGAAAAATTAAAGGGTGGGGGCATCTGAGTCCTCTGGACACATTTCTAGTCCATTGTAATTTTGATGTAAAATAGAGCCCATGTTCACTAAAAACTGAGACAGGTTTTCACATCTTATCTGTGTAGTTGACACGGTTGCTGGAGATATACATACCGATCAAGCATGATGTATAGAATCAAGTTTTTTTATATGTCCATAGAGTAGTGGTCTCGATTGGTATTTTGAAAGACATAAAATGTCAGAACATTGTAATTTTCTTCACATTAACAACTCAAAACTACAACCTTTTGGCATAACATCAATAAATTAAACAAGGAGATATTATCTGTCATTATTTGATCACTAGCTCAGTATTGCAACATGGGGTCAAAATGTAGAATGATGCATATTGTTTTTGTCAAAATTGGAAAGAAATAGTTTCGTGAGGTGAGCTTTTAACAATAGACCTTACCCACTTATATTGCCTGTGCACTACTGTTTTATCCATGTTTGGTGTGAAAATAAAACTGTGAACCTTTGTTAATCATGTTAACTTCAAAATGTTTGTCGATCTATCCATTAGTGGGTTACTTCCAATAGATAACATGAATGGCTATTTAGAACATATGAAAATTTATTTTAAGGATTTTACTATAAATTTATAATGATACGAAAAAAATCACAGTTCTTTGTATCCACTCATAGAAAATGTAAGCTGTTTGCTATGGAATTCTGTTTACTACATGTATATATAGGTGGTTTATAAGATACTTATTCCTTATACTGATCAAAAGTAACCTTTAGATATAGTCATGGTCTTGATGAGTTTGCTCTGAGTTTTATTTTATATGCAATACTACATATGTATAGAAAGGTACTGTAATGTTTGTCCCTATATCATATCTTTCAAGATTATTTCAAGAAAAAGGGTGTAAGCACACTGACGATTAAGGAGCTGTTTGATTTTGTGACGGACATCTCCATCACTGCTGACAACCTGGATGATTACCTAGAGAGGTGTATGACCATCACAGCCAACAGGACAGTGGAAGATGTCACTGAACAGGATAAAATTGATGAACAGGTTGTCACTCTGAATTTCCTCTAATATAATTATCTTTGTATTCTTATCGTATTTTCATCAGGCAAGTTTACTCTATCTTGTATTACATATCTCTGTAAACATTTTTTCTTTTTTGCTGTGTATACATAAACTCTGCTTATAACAAGCTCTTCAGGAATAAATAATTTGATGTATGTGATTTATGTTACACATCTATGTAATATAATAAATTAAACATAGAAAAGAAAGCATTGAGCCGAAAATAATATTGTTTTATCCAGGTTAGTTTTATTGGAGTTTACTGCATCTGTATTAGAAATGCTTCTTCTTACTCAGTGCTTTGCAAATTAACATTGATCAAAATGACTGCCCCCAAACAAATTACTTCAGCATGTTTAGATTTTTAAATTGATCAGTTCAGAGTTAACCTGAAAATGATTGCTTTTAGATCCTCTGGTGTAGTATACTGTGTGTTGATCTTCTGGCATATATACTTAAGTCTTTTGAAAATGGTATTAGTTGAAGTTTAAAATGGTGCTAGTTGAAAATGGTACTAGAATCCTGGTTTGGGTTTCAAGGCTGATTGGTCCTGTGTCTAGCTATTGTGGCTGAGTGTGATATCATGCCACTTAACTGTCTTTGGTATCATATAGGTAAAGACTAAAAAATGACTGAAATACTGTTTTTGGGTTTGTAAAACAAGCAAACAAGAACATTTCTATACTGTTAGTGCCAGTAAAAAGATAATCCACATATCATTGTCTTTCAGATATTTTGTTGTAATCTTTTTGTGATAGCAATTTTCTTCGGAGGCACATATGATGTAATTGTATCTTTCCAGGTGTTTAAACACTCGTTCATTCCTAGAACACTGGATCAAGTGATAGACTTTGAAAGAGATTATAAGAAGGCCCAGCAAGGTGACACAGATGAGGTTTGTACAGTCTATTTATTAAAACTCTTTAAGGTAGACAAGTTTTCATTGTGAAAAATGTACTTTTCTGTAATCTTTATTAGGTCTTTTCTTTTTGGTAGTGTTTTACCATTTATCTAGAAATAATGGTAAATTGGCTTGTCACATTCCTGATCATACCAGCATTTGACTTAAAAGTGAAGAAGTTGTAGCCAGTATGATTTATATTTTCATACTAAATTGACAAGCACTTTTTTCATTTGCAGTGAAATGTAGTTAAAAGATTAAATATTGAATTTCATGAAATTGTTTTCTTTTTGTGAATGGATTTTGTATAAGCATTTAGATATATAATGTGGCAATTGTTATGTATTTACTGCTGATTTGTCAACTTACAACTTGACAATAATTTGTATAATTATCCTTTATTTTCAGTTGCTCTACCATAAAAACAGGCAAAAGACGGCATGCAGGCCCAAGCAGGGTGAAACTTATTTTTTGGGTGTATTCACATATAAATTGAAGCAGAAGTTTCTTACAGGATGTTTAGGATATAATTTTTTTAATCAAATTAAAATTACCTTTGATAAAAGCAAAAGTTTTTTATCAAAATTAGTTTGAGAAAGGAAGCTGTGGGAAGATTCTGTCTATGACCAAATGCAGCTCCTCATCAAAATTTAGTGGTTTTCTGATTATTAAAATAAATTAAATGTGCATTGATGTATCGGAAAAAGAATAAGTTATGGTTTGTTGTAAGAGATAGTTTCCTATTGTACAGATTCTGTCAAGTCTGCTACCCAACTTTTAGGGACCTTTTATATAATTATTATTACTGTTATCAGTGGTTGACTTTGTACAAAAAATTTTTTCATATGTGTAAAAAAAGAGGAAGGAAATTTTGAACTGGGGAAAATGTGTTACTCTTAGCATTTTTAACAGAAAAGGACATTAAAAATTTCCCTTCAAAATTTACAAATTTTATTGCTGGTATTTGAAATTTTTGAGCTATGAAAATGTTTGTGATACAACGGGGTTTTTTGAGTGGGGTCGAGATACGGTCATAAGATCAGAGTTTCGAACATTCTGTATTAAGTAAAAAAACGGTTTTTTCTGTCCAGAAAAATGAAAATTAAGTATCCAATTAATGTTGTGTATTGTGTCAATAAGGTGCCAGCCTGTTTTCAAGACGCTCACCATGGGCAGGAAGATGCTGCGCTGAGATGATGATGAAGACTGATGAGACCGACAGTGAGGATGATTCTGAAGCTGATGGCAGTGGGGACGAAGAATCAAAAAAAATTCTACAGACCTCGTGACGAGTCCCCTAAGCAAAAAAGGGTTTTTGTACAAAAACAGAAGGTTGTCAATAAAAAACACAATACCAAAACTTTTGGGTGTTATTTCACACTTTTGTCATTTGTCAGCACCAATTTATTAGATATTCACATTAACCACAAAACATTTATATTGATAATTAGCCTTTTAACTCTAATTTTGGTGAATTTTGGGATTTACTGAGGGGAAAAAGGGTTTATAAAAAAAATGGACTTAATGTTGCTGTGCAGACTGTATATATGTATGAATAAACAGTGAAGACCCGACTCAGCTTTGGTCAGAGTCTGACTTTTTTTGCTAATTATTTAGCTAGATACAGGGGTTTATTTTTGCTTTGACAAAAGAAGTCAAAAATATTTGTATAGGTTGAAAATTTCGTCATATATTGACGTTCATTTTAGTTTTTTTTCAGACTTATTTCAAATGTCAGGATGTTATGAAAGTTTTTCTTTTTAAAATGATTGGGATAAAAGAAATGAAATTTCTTTGTAACTTGAATTAATATGGCACCCGTTAAAAGGAATGAAAGTAGTTCATTTGAAAGAGCGTTTTGTTTCTAATACAACTTTTAAATCACAAAAAAATTTAATGCTATGTATAGAAAGATATTACTTTGAATCATGAAAATATTAAAGTTGTGAGATTTTTTCAGATTCATTATTTTGTAATTTTTTCCATCATCATTGATTTTAGTTCATGCTTGAACATTTTGCAGGAAAGGAAAAACAAGCAAAGAAGCACAAAAGGAGAAGAGACAGGCAAAAGTTCTAAACATTTAAAGAAAAGGAAGGAAAAGCTGGAGGGCAGGGGAAAAAAAATAAAACTTTGAACTGAAATTTGTGAGATAATTTCCTCTGTGTTCGCGTGATATGTTTTTGTTACGTAATTCAATAAATTTTGAATCTTGAATACACTTGATCCTTTAACAGCACACACGAGAGAAAAGGGGGGGGGGGGAGAGAATTTAATTGTTGCCAGCATCGCATGGGAGCCACAGGGATCACTTGGTCTGTTAGTATGTCGCACTGTTTCATCACACTTCTTTATTCGCAATACTCCTGCTCTACTTATGCATTGAAATGATTTCCATAAATGGACAGAGTTTTGAAAAGAGGAATTGTATGCACAAGCTCCATTACTTTTGCATCAAATTTGTTTAGTTTTCCACTTTTCTTCATTTTCCTCAACATGGAACAAGTATACTTTATGAGTGGACGTACAATGAACAGGATTCCTAAAATTGTTCATTGGCCCCCCCACTCTTCCAGAATAGCAAGGAAATTTGACTTCATTTTAAAAGGTTTCATGTGTGGGAAGCGAGCTTGCTTGCGATAGGTCGGCGGTCTACCCATTGTCCCTGTTCTCTAGGGGGGCTTCCTCCTTGTTTTGGTACTTTCCCGGTGGATAGAACTAAAATATTAGGACTTTTGCCTACATGCAGAAAAAATCAATTGGGTTTTTTACTGTTTTTTTATTATTAGGACTTTCTGCCTAAAGCAGAAAGTCCTATTGGGTTGTTATTAGGACTTTCGCCTTTCAGCAAAAGTCCTATTGGGTTTGTACTGTTTTTTATTAGGACTTTCTGCCACAGGCAGAAAGTCAATTTTGGGGTTTGACTGTTTTTTATTAGGACTTTCTGCCCTTTCGGCAGAAAGTCCCATTGGGTTTGTACGTTTTTTTTATTAGGACTTTTCTGCCTAAAGCAGAAAGTCCTATGGGTTTTACTTTTATTCTTCTTCTTCTTCTTATTATTTTTTTTTCTTCCTAACTAAACGCTTATTTTCTAAGTTGCAATACCCTAGGACGATGAAATTTTATGACTTTTTTAGTCACGTGAGGAAATTTTGATTCTATGATTTTCATATGCCTATTACGTCATATGACGTCACATTTGAAATATGCTACAAAAGTTTTGTACGCGGTCTAAAAACCATTGTTTGGAACCGATTTGCATCAAATTTTTACAGATTGTGTAAAATTTTAAATTTTTAGTTGTGCATCCCGGTGTCCATTTTCAAAAATTCGAAAAGTCCATGGTTCTATAGCGAATCCAAGATTCGAACCAAGGTCTTAATTTTTTAAAATGCTTTTAAAATCTGTCCAAATTTAAGATAGAAAGTTATATTTAGTCAGTATATAGGTCATAGAAGTTTTAAACATTTTGGAAAATAAAATGTCATATATTCACGGACGTTTATATGATAAGTATTTCTAAAATTAACAAGAAAATTTCTATATTTGAAATTGCGAAAGGCAATGGAAATTTAAAGACAAAATGCTTCAAAAGGCTGAAATTTTTGATTTCTTATATTCATACCATAATTTATATGACGTCACACTGGAAATATGCAACAAAAGTTTGTACCTGTCTACAGCCCTGTTTATAACCGATCTTCATCAAATTTTCACAGAATGGTATATAAGTTCTATTTTTTCATCCCGGGGTCCGTTTTTCAAAATTCGAAAAGTCCATGGTTCTATACGAATCCAAGATTCGAACCAAGGTCATAAATTTTAAAATGCTTATAAAATCTGTCCTATTTAAGATAGAAAGTTATATTTAGTCAGTAATAGGTCTCTAGAAGTTTAAACATTTTGGGGAAAATATATTTCAAAACTTCACGGGCGTCATTAAATGTAATGATTTAAAATTAACAAGAATTTTCTATAAGTGGAAATTGTCGAAAGGCAATGGAAATTTTAAAAAACATGCTTTAAAAGCTAAATTTTGATTTTCTATGATATTCATAGCCTATGACGCATATGACGTCACACTGGAAATATGCAACAAAAGTTTGTACGCTGTCTCAGCCACGTTTATAACCGATTTTCATCAAATTTTCCAGAGAATGTGTATATTAGTTCTAGTTTGCATCCCGGTGTCCGTTTTTCAAAATTCGAAAAGTCCAAGGTGCTATAGCGTTTCGAAGATTCGAACCAAGGTCTAAAATTTTTCAAAATTTAAAAATCGGTTCCTATTTGAGATAAAAAGATGATATTTGGGTCATATATAGGCTCTGGGAGTTTTAAAAAACATTTTGTGAAAAAAAATGTCATATGACGTCACGTAAACTAAATTAGAAAATGAATTTCTAATACTAACAAGATTATTTCTATATTTGATATTTTTGAAGGACAATGAAAATTAATGCCGCATGCTTCAGATGCGAAATTTCGATTTCAATGATTTTCAGAAGCCATGACGTCATATAAAGTCACATTTGAAAATTGACTACGAAAGTTTGTACACGGTCCAGAGCCATTATTAATAGGCCGATTTTACAAATTTCACAGAATGTGTATATTACGTTCTTTTTGGTAACCGGGGGTACGGTTTTTCAAAATTCGAAAAGTCCAAGCATCTATGGCGGATCCAAGATTCGAACCAAGGACGTCAATTTTTAAATGCTATAAAAACTGTCCTATTTGAGATAGAAAGTTGAAAATTTTGTCAGTTATAGGTCTCTGGTGTCTTAACAATTATGTGAAAATAAATTCAATGACGTCACTTTGACGTCATTTTTATTATTATTTTTCCCTAACTAAACGCTTATTTTATATGTTGCAATAGTCTAGGACGATGAAATTTTTATGGTTATTAGTCACGGGGGAAATTTTGATTTCAGTGATTGTCAGCACCTATGACGTCATGTGACGTCACAGCTAAAAATAGTGAAAAATGGTGTTAGCGCTCTACAGCTCCCATTTATGGTCGGATTTTCTTCAAATTTTCACAGATGGTACATCTTGAAACTAAGGTGTCCCATATCCTGTCAGCTAACTGAAATTCCGAAAGACCGAAGTTCTGTGGCTGAAATAAGATTCGAACATAGGACCGAAAATTTCATTTTAGGATTAAAGAACTTCAGGATGAGATAGAAAGTTGAAACATACACAGTTTGCAGTTCTGCAGAATTTCTACATATATTTTGATTCCTGACGTCATATGACGTCATGTGACGTCATAAGCATACTTCTTAATTTTATTTTTGGGGCAATGATTTCGACATGATGCCAGTTTTTTCAGAATAATGAAAATTTTAGAGTTATGACAGTAAAGTATCGCTTTTGAACAAAAGCATCTTTAGCACCCTATGACGTCATGTGACGTCAGAGCTAAAAATATTGAAAAATGGTGTTCGCGCTCTAACAGCGGCCATTTATGGTCGGATTTTCTTCTAATTTTCACAGATGGTACACCTTGAAACTAAGGTGTACATATCCTGCCAGCTTACCGAAATTCCGAAAAACCGAAGTTCTGTGGCGAAGTAATATTCGAACATAGGACCAAAAATTTAATTTTGGATTGAAGAGCTTCAGGTGAGATAGAAAGTTGAAACTTACACAGTTTGGCAGTTCTGCAGCATTTCTACAAATATTTTGAATCGTGACGTCAGAGGACGTCATAAGCATACCACTTAATTTTAATTTGGGGCAATGATTTCGACATGATGCAGTTGTTCAGAATAATGAAAATTCAGAGTTTTGCAGTAAAGTATACGCTTTGAGCAACAGCATTTTCAGCACCCTATGACGTCACGTGACGTCAGAGCTAAAAATAGTGAAAAATGGTGTTCGCGCTCTTACAGCCGCCTTTTAAAGATCCGAATTTTCTTCAAATTTTTACAGATGGTACATCTTGAAACTAAGGTGTGAAATTTTGTCAGCTAACCTTAATTCCGAAAAACCGAAGTTCTGTGGCTGAAGTAAGATTCAACATAGGACCAAAAATTTCATTTTAGGGTTAAAGAACTTCGGGATGAGAAGAAAGTTGAAACTTACACAGTTTGCAGTTCTGCATAATTTCTAATATATTTTGAGTCGTGACCTCATATGACGTCATAAGCATACTACTACTACTGCTGCTTTTATTTTTTTTTCTTCGTAACGAAACGCTTATTTTTCGCGGAATACAATGTCAATTGTTCAGCATGAACATGAAATACTACCAGAGGTGAGTCTTACATGAAACTTCTATCTGCTGCTTTTGCATTAACACAGGTTGCAGAAAGTCCTATCATTCGTTTAGACGAATGACATCTAAGTTATTATTATTATTTTTTTCTTTTTTTCTTCCTAACTAAACGCTTATTTTTCTATGTTGCAATACTCCTAGGACGATGAATTTTTTATGACTTATTAGTCACGTGGGGAAAATTTTTGGGATTTCTATGATTTTCATATGCCTATGACGTCATATGACGTCACAGTTGAAATATGCTACAAAAGTTTGTACCGGTCTACAGCCATTGTTTGTGAACCGATTTTCATCAAATTTTCACAGATTGTGTATATTAAGTTCATGTTGTGCACCCCGGTGTCCCTTTTTCAAAATTCGAAAAGTCCATGGTTCTATAGCGTTTCCCAAGATTCGAACCAATTTCATTTTTTTTAAATGCTTATAAAATCTGTCCTATTTAAGATAGAAAGTTGAATTTAATCAGTAATAGGTCCTAGAATTTTTTAAACATTTGGGGAAAATAAATGTCAAATGACGTCACGTGATGCCCATTATGAAATGTATTTCAAATATTAACAAGAAATTTCTAAAATTTTGAAATTATCGAAGGACAATGAAAATTTAATGACAAATGAATCAGCCGAAATTTTGTTTTTCAATGATTTTCAAAAGGGCCTATGACTCAAAAGACGTCACATTTGAAAATGATTACAAAAGCTTGTACGGGGGTCTACAGCCATTTTTTGTGAACCGATTTTCATCAAATTTCCCAGATTTGTATTTTAATTTCTATTTTGTGCATCCCGGGCCCTGTTTTTCAAAATTTGAAAAGTCCAGGGAAATCTTTTGCGATTCCAAGATTCAAACCCCGGTCTTTAATTTTTTAAAAAGCAACAAATCGTTCTATTTCAGATTAGAAAGTTTGGAGATTTGGTTCAGTATATAGGCTCTAAAATTTTTTAAAAAATTTTGTAAAAAAAATGTCATATGACAGTCACGTGCGTGATAATACTTGATATAATTTATTCTATTTTAAACAAGCTTCATATGTTGAAATTGTCGAGGGAAATATGAAAATTTAATGAAAACATGCTTAAATCGCTGAAAAGTTTAAATTTCTATATTTTCATAGGGCCTATGACGTCATTTGACTTCCACACTTGAAATATGCAACAAAAGTTTGAAACGCAATCCAGAGCATTGTTTATAAAACCCGTTTTTTCCTTTCAAATTATCTCACAGAATGTGTATATTACGTTTCTTATTTTTGTATACCGGGGGTCCCGTTTTTAAAAAATTCGAAAAGTCCAAGGTTCATAGGCAAATTTCCAAGATTCGAACAAGGTCGTAAATTTTTTTAAAATGCTTATAAAATCTGTCCTATTGAGATAAAAAAAGAGATATTTAGTCAGAAAAATAGGTCTCTGAGAGCCCTTAAACATTTTGTGAAAATAAACGTCATATACTCCGTGACGTCAGTTGTTCATTTTTTTTTATTCTTTTTCTTCCTAACAAACGTTATTTAAAAAATTTTTTTCAATAGTCCTAGGACGAGAAATTTTTTATGGTTATTAGGACGGAAAAGGGAAAAATTTGATTTCACCCCTACCCAAAACCAAAATATCTCAATAAATATCATTTTTGTAATTATAGTATGAATGAAAGAATTATTCTGGAAACAATTGACGTTTCCAAAGAATTTAGTTTTATAAAATTGGTTTACGCAATTACAAGTTATAAGAAAAAAAACTAAATGAAATGAAGCTAATTTTGCTGATTTAAAATGCTGTTTTTCTTGAGGTTTAACAGTCAATATCTCAGAAACGACTGAAGAAAGTTTATACATTATGCATAAAAAAATGGTAGTCATTTTTAAGATCTTTCAACCGTTTCCAATTTTTTTGAAATTGGACTCATATAAGAAAGTACCTGGAAAAAAAAGATATTTTCCCTAAACATGCATCTAAAAATATGGAAAAGGTCCGGGGCAGGGGTCACCAAGCTTTAAAAACTTGGGGGCCCAAAAAGGACTTTAAAAAAAAAAAAAAAAAAAAAAAAAAAAAAAAAAAAATTTAAATTGCAATTGAGGGGCTATATCTTGTTTTTTGTTTTTTTTTGTTTTGTTTTTTTGTCGAATTTTGACTGTTTTTCCCCAAAAAAAGCAATTTTAAGTTTGTACATGTACAACGGCACAAGGGCCAAAAAACCCGTATTTGCAACACTGTAGCTAGCGAGCAGTTTGCAAGCCTTGAAAAATTCCCAAAGCAGGCCCCACAATTTAGACCATCTTAAAAACTGCAATATGTTATTCTAACGTATTCATATTTTCATCTTTGTTTGGGCCCGGATGTTACCTTTCAAAAACACCATAGTTCAAATATCCAGGAAATTTATGGCAAAACTACGGGAACCCAAACACGCCAAAATCGCTAAAATACGTTAAACTACGTTACAGGGGTCGGGAAAAGGGGTAAGCACTATACAAATATTCAATACTTTTCCTACTGAGGCTAAAAAAAACAAGGTTACAGCTAGCTGGGGTGATGAAAAATTTTTTTTGTGTGATGTAAATTTAGAAACTTTCATTTGAACACTGTTCATTTTTCTTTCCAAATTTATATGACATAGTATAAAAATTTTGTATGTAAACTACATTTCAAGATATGGGCGGGACTTTTATTTTAAAAATTCCCCAGAAGTGTTCTATTTGGTGCTTTTTTATATAGAAAAAAGAAAGGGGAACAAGAAAGTTTGCAATTTGGACCCGATTATCTATTATGTCATCTTTTATTATATACAATATAAAGCAGATGTTTTCAGGAAGTCCTATCATTCTTTAAACAATTAAATCAGTTATTCTTCTTCTTATTCTTTTTTTTTCTTCCTCTTATATTTGTGTTAATTTCGGGGTGTTTGCCCTTGACTCAGAACAATGAAATTGTAAAGGATATTTTCAAACCATGAGCTTTCGGATGCTATGAATTTCATATTCAATGACGTCATAAAAACGTCAGATTTGACGTCAAGGTGAAAAAGTTTGTACGCGGTCTACCCGCCATTGTTTTGAACCGCTTTTCATCAAATTTTCCCCAGATTGGGGTTTTTCTTAAGTTCTAGTTGTGCATTCCCGTGTCCGTTTTTCAAAATTCGAAAAGGGCCATGGGTTTTATAAAATTTAATCCCAGATTCAACCAAGATCGTAAATTTTTAAAAGCTTATAAATTCTGTCCCTATTTAAGATAGAAAAGTTGATATTTAACCCAGTATATAGGTCTCTTAAATTTTAAAACATTTTGTAAAAAATAAATGTCATATGACGTCACGTGACGTCATTATATGATAATGTATTTCTAATAATTAACAAAAAAAATTCTATAAGTTGAAATTGTCAAAGGGCAATGCAAATTTTTAAATAAACAAATGCTTCTAAGGGCTGAAATTTTATTTCTTTTTGATTTTCCCATACTCTTTTTCGTCACACGTGAAATAACTACAAAAGTTTGTACGCTGTCCAACCCTTTTTGGGATGAACCGATTTTCAAAAAATTTTCACAGAATGTGTAATTTTAAAGGGTTCTGTTGTGCATCCCGGGCCTTTTCCCTCAAAATTCAAAATTTGGGCAAGGTTCTATAGCAAATTTCCAAGATTCGACCAAGGTCGTAAATTTTCAAAATGCTATAAATCAGTCCTATTTGAGAAGAAAGTTGATATTTTGGTAAAGAAATTTTTTGGTCTCTGGGAAGCCCTTAAAAATATTTTGAAAAATTTGCATCATAGCCCGTAAACGTGACGTCATTATATGAAAATATATTACTAACATTAACAAGATTATTTCTATATGTTGAAAATGGTCAAAGGAAAATAAAAATTTAATGGCAAAATTTGTTTCACACGAAAAAAAATTAATTTTTTTATTTTCAATAAAATTTTTTGGGTAAATGACTTCAAAAGACTCACACTATGACATATTCAACAAAAGTTTGTAACGGGGTTTTCTACAGCCATTACTTAGAACCGATGTTCATCAAATTCACAGAATGTGTTATATTAAGATCTAGTTGTGCACCCCGCTATCCGTGTTTCAAAATCAAAAAAAACCATGGTTCAAGGGAGAATCCAAGATTCGAACCGGGGTTTCATTAATTTTAAAATTTGCTTATAAAAATCGGTCCCCATTAGATAGAAGTTGATATTTGAAAAATTAAAGTAGGTTTATGGATGCATGAACGTTTTTGTGAAAATGAACGTCATGGACGTCAGATGACTAAATAATGAAGAACAAATTTCTAATTTTTTACAAGAAAATTTCATATGTTAAAATGGTCCATGGAAATGGAAATTATAGGGGACATTTTGCTTCAAACGTTGATATTTTTAATTCTAAAATTTTCATAAGCCTATTACTCAATAAAGTTTCACTAGGGGCCCTATGCTACAAAAGTTTTTTACGCGGTTTTACAGCCATTGTTTTATGAAAACCCCCATTATATCATAAAAATTTCACGAAAAGTGTATAATAGGTTTTTAGTTTAGCAACCCGTTGTCCGTTTTTCCAAATTCAAAAAATGCAAAGGTTTTATGGCGGATCCAATATTCGAACTATTTGACGCAATTTTAAAATACGTAAAAATCGTTTCCAATGAGTTAGAAAACTAATATTTGGAAATAAAAAAATTTTCCAAAGTGCTTTAAAAAAACTAAAAGAAGATAACGTCATTTGAAAGTCATATGACTCATAAGGTCAAAAATTATTTCTGATATATTACGCGTTTAATTTAATAAGCTGTTTACTTCCCAGGACCATGAAATCTTATGTTATATACTTTAGAAATCTTTTGAATGCAATGTAAATTCTAAA
The DNA here is from genome assembly GCA_021229015.1 of Solen grandis. Lineage (NCBI taxonomy): Eukaryota > Metazoa > Mollusca > Bivalvia > Adapedonta > Solenidae > Solen > Solen grandis. Next base: position 11,827,547 of record CM037780.1, on the reverse strand, counting down.
ATTTGACTTATATCACATCAGATTTGGGCGTCAGACAAAAAAGGTTTTAAAGCGGTGGGGGAGCCAAAATTTTTTTTTGGACCTTTTTCAGCAAATTTCAAAGAATGAATATGTAACGCTTTTAGTTTTTGTATCCCGGGTCCTGTTTTACAAAATTTGAAAAGAGACGAAAAGGGAATGGTTCTAAGGCGAATCCAAATTTTCGAAAAAATTGACGTCAAATTTTAAAAAACATATAAAATCGGGTTCCCCCGGTTTATTTAGAAAAATTGATATTTTTTGGGCTGATATTAGTTCTTTTAGACTTTTTATATTCTGTGAGGTATTTAAATTATTTGAAACCCAAAAAAAAAATTAATATAATCTACCATTTTTAATTTCTATAGTTGCAAAGTTCAAGGAGCAGAAAAAATTTCCCTTTTAAAATAATTAAATAAAATTAATATTTCATTTCATTGATTTTCTTATGCCTATTTAAAGTCCATGGACATCACCCCTTGACGTTGTCACACACTCTTGAAAGCGTCTACAGCCAAATTTTTACAAAGGGTGGAATTCGAATTAAGCTTTTTTAAATAAATTTATTTGTAACATGATTTATAAAAATATTCAAAATTTAAAAAAAATCATATAAAAAAAATGATTTTTCAGTTACTTTTGCCATTTCCTCCAATTAAACGGGTTTTTTTTTTCCCAAAAATTTTATTTAAGTTATGGCCATACAAAAAACAAGTTTAAGGCTGGAATTTCATACCTCCCCACTTTTTTGCTTTAAGTATTTACAAATGTAGCAGAAAGTCCTATCATTCGAATCAGCGAATGAAACTAGTTTTCTCTTATTATTCTTTTTTCTTCCTTTTATATTTGTGTTAATTTCAGGTGTTGTCATTGACCCCAGAACAATGAAGATATTATGGCAATAAAATTTCATATCAATGTGCTTTCGGATGCAATGAATTTCATTTTTCATATGACGCCCACATTACGTCAGATTTGACGTCAGGTGAAAAAGTTTGTTCGTTTTTCTACAGCCTTTAAATCTGGACCGATTTTCTCAAAATTTCACAGAAGGGTGTATGTTAGGCTCTAGTTGTGCATCCCTGGTTTCCGTTTTGCCAAAATTTCCAAAGTCCATGGTTAAATAGCGAATCCAAGATTCGAACCAAGGTCGTAAAATTTTTAAAAGAAACTTAAAATCTTCCAAATTTAAAATGGGGAAATTTGAATATTATTTTCATTATATAGGTCTCCTAGAAGTTTTAAAAAACATTTTGGTGAAAATAAATCTAAGACGTCACGTACGTCATTATATGATAATGTATATTCTAAATAATAAACAAGAATATTTTCAAATTTTTTAAATTGGGGAAGGAAAATTTAAAATTTAATGACACATGCTTCAAACACTGAAATTTTGAGTTTTCCCAAATGATTTTTTCCCATATCCAATAAACCGTCATAATGACGTCAAAACTTTGAAAATAGTGCAACAAAAGTTTTTACGCGGTCTACAGCCATTGTTTTTTGAACCATTTTTCATTCAAATTATTTCCCCGAATGTTTAAAATTAATTTTTCTAGTTTTGCATCTCGGGGGTCCGTTTTTTTCAAATTCCCTAAAGCCCAAAGGTTGCTATAGCAAATTTTCAATATTCGAACCAAGTCTTAATTTTATAAATGCTTATAAAATCGGTATCTTTTGAGATAGAAAAAAGTGATATTTGGTCAGTATATAGGTCCTGGATTCTAAAAGATTTTGTGAAAATAAACGTCATATGACGTCCAACTGTGACGTTTTTAAATTTGAAAAAGTATTTCAAAAATTTTAACAAGGGAGTATTTCTCAATTTTGTTAAAATTTGGGTCGAAATTGAAAATGACAAATTTAATGACATAAGGGTTCCGGGCCCCGCTGAAATTTCGATTTTCAATGATTTTCAGAAGCCTATGCCCGTCAATGACGTCCCATTTAAAATTGACTACGAAAGTTTTAACACGGTCCAGAGCCATTATTATGGGGCCATTTTCATAAAAAATTTCACAGATTGTTGTAAATAACGTTCTTATTGTGTATACCAGTGTCCTTTTTTTTCAAAAATTCGAAAAGTACAAGCATCTAAGGGGATCCAATAATTCGAAACCCAAGGGCCGTCAATTCTTAAATGCTTTAAAAAAAATGTTCCCAAATTTTAATGAAAAAAATTTTAATTTGTCAGAAATAGCCTCTGGGCGTCTTAACAATTAGTAAAAAAAAAACTTTATTTAAAGTCACGTGACGTCCCTTTTTTTAAAATTTTTATTCTTTTCTTTTTTCCTAACTAAAACCCCATATTTTAAAAAGTTGCAATAGGGCCTAGACAAATGAAATTTGATGGGTTTATTAGGCCCCGCTTTAGGGAAAAAATTTTATTCACCCCTGCTGCATAAAATGTAGCCATAAACTCAATAAATATCTTTTTTTTAAATATATGTAAAGAAAAAGGGAAATTAAAAACTGAATAGTTGACGTTTCCAAAGATAATTTAGTTTATTAAAATATGGAGTTACGCAATACAAAGTTATAAGCAAAAAACTAAATGAAATGAAGCTTACATTTTATTGCAGATAAAAAATGCGGTTTTTCTTGAGGTTAACAGTCAATATCTCAGAAACGACTGAAGATAAGTTTATACATTATGCCGGGATAAAATGTAGCATTTTTTAAAAGCTTTCTAACGGACCAAATTTATTAAATTGACTTCATATAAGAAAGTTTTTCATGGAAAATAATATTTTCATAATCATGCATCATAAAAATATGGAAAAGGTCACGCGCAGGGGGCCCCCAGGCTTTAAAAACTTGCGCAACGACTTAAAAAAAAAAAAAAAAAAAAAAAAAAAAATATCAAATGCAATTGATGGGCTAATCTTGATTTTGTTCTTTTTTTTGGGTTTTTGTTTTTTGTCGAATGGTTTACTGTTTCCAAAAAAAGCATTGAAAATTAATACATGTACAACGGCACAAGACAAAAATCCGTTATTTGCAACACTATGTAAACTACGAAAAACATTTGCAAGCCCCTTGAAAAAATTTACACGCAGCCCCACATTTTTAGACCATCTAAAAACCGCATTGTTATGCAAAAGATATTTATATTGCATCAGTTTGTAAGCGGGATGTTAACTCTTTCAAAATATCACCATAGTTCGAAATTCCAGGAATTTATGGCAAAACTACGGAAGCCCAAACACGCCAAAAACGCTAAATACGATTAACTACGTTACAGGTGTCGAAAGGATATAGCACAAACAAATATTCAAAACTTCTTCCTAATGAGGCAAAATTAAACAAGGTTACAACGAGCTGGAGTTTATGAAATTCTATGTGGGTTTATGAAATTTAGAAACTTACATTTGAACACTGTTTCAATTTTCCCTTTTATGTCATATGACATAGAAAAAATGTTTATGTAAACTACATGTCAAGATATGGTCGGACTTTTATTAAAAATTCACCAGAATGTGTTCTATTTGTGCTATTTTTATATAGAAATAAGAGATATAAAGGTTGCAATTGGACAGATTATCATATGTCATCTTCTATATATACTATATAAATCAAGATGTTGGCAGAAAGGTCCTATCCATGTCGTATAAACAATGACATCAAGTTTTTATTAGGACTTTCTCCCTTTCGGCAGAAAGACCTATTGGGTTTGTAACAGTGTTCTTTTAGAGCTCACCTGAGCACAAAGTGCTCATGTGAGCTTTTGTTGATCTGCCCACTCTCGTCCGGCGTCCGTCGTCCGTGCGTCGTGTGCGTCGTCCGTCGTCGCCGTACGTCCTTCCGTCGTCGTCAACAATTAGCTTTAAAAACGACATCTCTCTGAAACCACTGGACAGAATTAATGAAACTTGGCCAGGAACTGTTCACCTTGGGTGAGGCTCTACAAAAGTTGCTAGAAATAAAGTTTTGGAACCATGGAAGAACTCTGGTTCCATGGCAACAAAAAAAAGAAAAGATAATTAGAAAACTTTCAAAAAATCCCCGTATCATCTCCTTCAAAACTACTGGCCAGATTTTCAAATAAATTGAGGGCACAGAGGTTCCATGGTCAACCTCTACCAACGATTTGCTAAAATTTATTCCGATCCGTAAAAAAACATGGAGCCACCATGGCGGGGCTTATTTGCCTAATATGGTATATAGAGAAAACCTTTGAAAACCACATCCCACTTGAACCACTGGGACTTAGAATTTGAATTAATCACTTGTCAGGTATGATCCCTTGGGTCCAACTTTCGACAAAAGTTGCCAAAAATAACCTTGAGTCTACCATGTAGAACTCTGGTTGCCATGGCAAACAAAAAAAAAGAGCAAAAATTAAACTTTAAAAATCATCTTCTCAAAACACTTGGCCAGATTTTAAAATAAATTGACACAGATTTCCTGGGTCACCTCTACCAAAGAGTGCTACAATATATCCGAGATCCGTAAAAAAACATGGCCGCTCTAGGCGGGCCTCGGGCTTATATGCCTTCATATGACTCATTCATAGGCGGAAACCATTAAAACAACATCTCCTGAAACACTGACAGAAATTTGACACTAAACTTGGCAGGGATGATACTTTGGGTCAACTTCACAAAAATTGATAAAATAAACTTGATCCAAGTATAACACTTGTTGCATGGCAACAAAAAGAAAAAAAAATGTCAACATTTAAAATCAACTTCTTCAAAACTACTGGCCAGATATCTAAAAATAAATTGGAGTACAGATGTTCCTTGCGGGTCACGGTCTACCAATGTGTCAGTCTAAAAATAATTCTCTGATCTCCGCGTAAAAAACATGCCGCCAGGGGCGGGGCTTATTTGCCTTATATGGTTACTATTTAGAGTAAACCTTTAAACAACATCTGCTCTGAACTACAACTGGACAAGATTATGATTAAAGCTGCACACACCACACACAACCCACTTATCCACAAAAGTTTGTGCTAAATAAAACTTGTATCCATGTAGAACTCTGGTTGCCTTATGACACAACAAAAAGAAAAAAAAAATGAAAACTTTAAAAATCATCTTCTTCATAAACTACTGCCAGATTTCTTAAAATAAATTGTTACATATGTATCACTTGGTCAACGGCTACGAAAGTTGCTAAAATTATTCGATCCTAAAAAAACTAATGGCCGCCAGGGGCGGGGCTATTTTCCTTATATGTATAAGAGAAACCTTTAACAACATCTGCTCTGAAAACCACTGACACGAATTTGAGCGAGAAAAACTTGTGGCAGGGATGATCCTTGGTCCAACCTTCACAAAAAGTTTGCTAAAAATCAAACATGATCCATGTAGAACTCTGTTGAGGGCCAATGCAACAAAAGAAAAAAAAAATGAAAAACTTTAAAAATCCATCTTCTTCTAAAACTACTGGCCAGATTTTAAAATAAATTGGTACAAGAATGTTCCTTGGTCAACCTCTAACCAGAAGTTGCTAAAATGATTCCGATCCGTAAAAAAACATGGCCGCCAGGGGCGGGTCTTAATTTCCTTAATGTATATAGAGAAACCTTTAAACAAACATCTGCTCGAAAACCACTGGACAGATTTTGATTAAACTTGGCAGGAATATCCTTTGGTCCCACACCTCACAAAAGTTGCTAAATAAACTTGATCCACATGTTGAACTCTGTTGCCAAGGCAACAAAAAGAAAAAAAAAAAAATGAAATACTTAAAAATCATCTTCTTCCAAAACACTGGCCAGCAGTTTTAAAATAAATTGGTACAGATTTTCCATGGTTCAACCTCTAACCCTACCAAAGTTGCTAATAAATCGCGATCCATAAAAAAACATGGCCTCCAGGGCGGAGGCTTATTTGCTATTATTATTGTAATAGGGAAAATTTTTAAAACAACATCTCCTCAAACCACTTGACAAAAATTTGTTTAAAACCAAACCCCCCTTTGGGTCAACCCCCAAAAAATTTTTTTTAAAATAAACTTGATCCATGAAAACTGGGGGTTCCCAAATGGCAATAAAAGAAAAAAAAATAGAAAAATTTTAAAAACCTTTTTCTTCAAAACTACAGGCCAGTTTAAAAAAAAATTTGGAAAAGGGGGTTTTTTCCTTGGGCAACCTCAAACCAAAGTTAAAAAAAATTTTTCCGATCCGTAAAAAACCCCCCGCCAGGGGCGGGGCTAATTTTCCCTTTGAATGTATATAGGGAAAAACCCTTTTAACCCCTTTTTTTCCTTTTAAAACCCGGGAAAGTTTTTTTTTTAAAAATTTTTTGCAAATGACCCCGGGGGTCCCTTCACAAAAGTTCCAAAAAAAATTTCCCCCAAAAAGGAACTCTTTTTGCCAGGGAAAACAAAAAAAAAAAAAAGGAAAACTTTAAAAAAAACATCTTCAAAAAAAAACTGGGGGCCCCAATTTTTTAAAAAAAAAATTGGTACAGTTTTTCCCCTGGGTAAAAACCTATTTAAAATTTTAGGGAGCGATTAGGGCCATCAGGGCCTCTTGTTTTATTTTCTTTTTTTATTTTCTTTTTTTTTTTCCCTTTTTAAAATTTTGGGTTTTAAAATTTCGAAGTTCCCAAATTACTCAAAAAAAAAAAAAAAAATTTTTTTAGGGCATATATTTAAAACCCAAATTACTTCCCGGTGCAATAAAAATCATTTTTAAATGAGGGTCACATAACGTCAGATTTGACGGGGGGAAAAAAAAATTTGTACCCCGGTCAAACCCAATATTTTTTGACCTTTTTCCTCAAAAATTTCAAAAAATTTTTTTTTTTTAAAGGCCTTAAGTTGCCCTTTCCCCGGGCCCGGGATTTTCAAAAATTAAAAAAAAGAAATTTTGTTTCCTTATGGCAAATCCCAAGATTTCGAACCATTGGCGTCAAATTTTTCAAATGCGTATAAAATCGTTTAAAAAATGAGTTTAAAAAAGATGATATTTTGGACAGAATAAAGGGTATCGGGGGTTAATTTTTATATTCTTTTAAGCTAACGTAAAATTTACGTCATATCCCGGTCATGAGGTGAAAGGGTAATTTCAAATTTTTTAAGGGTTTTTAATTTTTTTTAATAAGGTTTTTTTAAACTCCGGCCCTTTGGGAAAAATTTAAAATACAAAACTTTTCAAAAAAGAACTGTTTCCCCTTTTCAATTTTTTTTAAAATTTACTATGACGTGTTTTGGGAACGTAAAACTTGACGTCCTAAAAATCTTAAAAACGCGGCCCAACACCATTTTTTCGGGGCCCGATTTTCTTTAAATATTTCCCCAGAATTTTTATTTTAAATTCTAGAGGGTACATTCCATGTCCTTTTTTTTTCCCCAAATTCAAAATGAAAAGGTTTTTTTTGGCAAATCCAAAATTCGAACCATTGACGTAAAATTTTCCCCAAATACGTAAAAAAAACCGTTTCCAAAATTGATTTAAAAAAAATTTTATTATTTGGATAGTAATAATTCCCCTCCAAAGTGTTTTAAACATTCTAAAAGAGGGAAAAGGGGGAAAACTTTAAAGTAAATTGACTTTCATAAGGTAAAAATTTTTTTTGGGGTTAAATACCTTTAAATTTTAAAAATGTTTTTTATTTCCCCGGAAACCAGGGAAAAACAAGGGGGAAAAAATGTACATCAATCCATGTGCTTAGAAAGCAAGAAAATTCAAAAATTAAATTGTGACGTTAAATCACGAAAATTTTTTTCCACTTCAGGAAAAAAAAAGGGTTTAAAAACCCGGGGTGAAACGGGCCTTTATTTTTTGGAGGGTTTTCCATCAAACTTTTTCCCAGAAAGGGGAAAAATAAGAAAACGCACAAAATGTGTATCCCGGGCCCCTTTTTTTTAAAAAATTCGAAAAAGAAAGGGTTCAAAGGGGCGAAACCAATTTCGAACATTTGACGTAAATTTTTCCAAATACGTATAAAATCGCACCCCAGGGGGTTTTAGAAATTTGATTTTTTTGGGCCTGAATATTAGTCTTTGAGACTTTTTCCCATATTCTGTGAGGTTTAAACCCCTTCTTTTGACGTCATAAGGCCAAAAAAATGTTAATATATCAAAACCGTTAAATTTTTAAATTTGCAAAGGGGTTTTAAGGGAAAAGAAAAAATTTTCTTTAAATATTTTAAGATACTTAATATTTCATTTCATTGATTTTTTTTTTAAGCCTATTTACGTCAATGAAAATCAAACTTGACCATGTCCCCCACACAAAACTTTTTAAGCGGCTACAGCAATTATTACAGGATGAAAATTCCCAATTTCAAGCATTTTAAAAAAAATTTGATTTGTTTAAAATAGATTATAAAAATAGTCCAAAATTAAATAAACGATATAAAAAAAAGATTTTTTAGTAAAATTTTTTCCATATCCTCCAAGTTAAAAAAGGTAATATTTTTCAAATTTTTTTAAGTTATTCCCTAAAAAAACAATTTAAAAGGCTGGAAAAATTTATTTTCCTTTTTTAAAATTTTTTAGCTTTTAAGTGTTTGAGAAAAGTAGCCCGAAAGGCCTATCATTCGTATCAACAATGAAATCTAGTTATTATTTTTTATTATTCTTTTTTCCCCTTCCCCAAAGGGTTTTCATATGTTTTCAATCGTCCTAGGGGAAAAAATTTCGGGTTTTCATATTATTCAAAATGCAAAAAAAAAAAAATTTTATAATTTTCATAAGCCTAATGACGTTTATATGACGTCACACTTTCAATTTTTTTAACAAAAGTTTGTACGCCGTCCAGAGGCGAAAATTAAAAAACCGATTTTTTTAAAAATTTTCACAGAAAAAAGTATATTAAATTCTATTGTGCATCACGTTGGGCCGTTTTTCAAAAATTCGAAAAAGCACAAGGTTCTAAAGGCGAATGCAAATTCAAACCAAAGGAACTTCAAATTGATAAATGCTCATCAAATCGTCCCTAAATAGACCGAAAGTTATATTTTATGTCCAGTATATAGATCTCCGATAGATTTAAATATTATTGTGAAAATGGACCGCTTGTGACGTCATGTGAAAACGTCATCAAATTATCTAATTTTTAAAACACATAATTTTATAAGTTACAATAATGGCTATGGCCAAGGACACTGAAATTTTAGATTTTGCAGGTCATATTCTCCAAGAAATGGTTATTTTGATTTCTATGATTTTCATATCTCCTATGACGTCATAATATGACGTCCAAAAAACTTGGAAATAAGCTACATAAAGTTTGGTACGCGTCCAGTGCCATTATTAATGAACCGATTTTCATCAAATTTCACAAATGTGTAATATTAAGTTCTATTGTGCATCCCGGTGTCCCTTTTTTTTCAAAATTTCGAAAAGAGAGTCCCACATGGTTCATAGCGAATTCAAGATTCGAACCAAGTTCGAAAATTTTTAATGCTATAAAATCGGGTCCTATTTGAGATAGAAAAGTTGATATTTAGCAAGTAAATAGGTTCTGAAGAGTCTTAAAAACAAACCTTTTTGAAAATAAATGTCTTAATTGACTCACGTTGACGTCATTATATGATAAATGAAATTTCTAAATTCTACGATACAAGATAATTCAATATATTGAAATTTTTGAAGGGCAATGAAAATTTAATGCCGCATACATCAGATTGCTGAAATTTCGATTTTCAATGATTTTCAGAAGCCTATGACGTCATATGACGTCACATTTTGAAATTGACTAAGAAATTGTACACGGTCCAGAGCCATTATATTAATTATTAATTGCCGATGTATTTATCAATATTCACGAATGGTATATTAATTTCCTTATTGTGTATAACGTGTCCGTTATTCAAATTCAAAAGTCCATGGGTTCTATAGCGAATTCAAGAATCGATTTCGAACCAAGGTCGAAAATTTTTAAAATGCTTATAAAAAATCCGTTCCTATAAAGATAGAAAAGTGATATTTGGTCATATATATGGTATCGGATCTTAAACAATTGTGAAAATAAATGTCAAATGACGTCACGTGACGTCTATAAATGAAAATGTATTTCTAATTTTAACAAGAGTATTTCTATATGTTGAAATTAACGAAGGACAATAAAAATTTAATGACAATGAATCAGACACTAAATTTTTTTGTTCAATATTTTCAGAAGCCATGCCGTCATTACTTCACATTTGAAATTGACAAAAAGTTTGTAAAAAGGTCAAGCCATTTTTAATGTTCAGATTTTCATCAAATTTTACAAAATGTTATTTTACGTTTTTTATTTGTATACCGGTGTCCTTTTTTTAAAAAATTTCGAAAAGCCAAGGTCTTAGCGATCCAAGTTCAAACCAAGGGTCGTAAATTTTAAATTTTCTTATAAAACGTCCTATTTGAATAGAAAGAGATATGGGTCAGTAATAGGTCCCTGGAGTCTTAAACTTTTTGGAAAATAAAGTCATAGACGTCACGGACGTCTTTTTTATTATTATTATTATTATTTTCTTTTTCCCAACTAAACGCTTATTTCAATAGGGTTGCAATATCCTAGGCGATGAAATTTTTAGGGGTTAGTGGGGCGCGTGAGGAAATTTGATTTCACCCCCTACGCATATAGTAGCCATTCTCAATAAATATCGATTTTTGTAAATAATGAAGAATAAATTATAGCAAAATTTAATTGACGTTTAAAAAAAATATTAGTTTATTAAAAGGGTTTACGCAATAAAAAGTTATAAGAAAAAAAAACTAAATAAAGAAGCTAATTTCTGATCAATCTGTTTTTTTGGGGTTTTTAACAGCCAATACTCAAAACGGAAGATAATTTAACTTATGCTTGAAAAAGTAGCATTTTTTAAGAGTTTTTCTAACGGAACCAATTTATTGAAATTGGGGCCTTCTTTAAAAAAGTTACTTTGAAAATAAGATATTTCATAATCTGCTTTCAAAAAAATGGAAAAGGTCCGCGCGGGGGGTCCCCAACCCCTTAAATATTTTCGCAACGACTTAAAAAAAAAAAAATATATATAAAATTTTGAAATTGAGGGCATATCTTGTTTTGTTTTTGTTTTTTGTCGAATTTGACGTTTCCAAAATAAGCATTTTTATTTTTTCGTTTCATAAAAACTATAAAAGAGATGTTGCAGAAAGTCCTACTTCGTTTAAACGAATGACATCTATTTTTATTAGGACTTTTGCCTACAGCAGAAATCATTTTGGGTTTGAAACTTTTTTTTTTATTAACTTTCGCCTACAGGCAGAAAGTCATATGGGGTTTGTACTGTTTTTTTTATTCTTTCTTCTTTTTTATTAGGACTTTCTCCCCTACAGGCAAAAAAGTCATATTGGGTTTTACGTTTTTTTATTATTTTTCTTCTTTTATTTTTTTTCTTCCTCTTATATTTGTGTTAATTTCGAGGGTTGCCATTGACTCAGAACAATAAAAAATTTTATGGCATATATTTCAAACCATGAGCTTTCGGATGCAATGAATTTCATTTTCATATGACGTAAAATAACGAAGTTTTGACGTCAGGGAAAAAGTTTGTACGGGGTTTACAGCCATTTTTGCTGGACCGTTTTTCATCAAAATTTACAGAATGTTAAATTTTACGCTCTAGTTTTGCATCCCCGGGTCCGTTTTACCAAAGTCGAAAAAGGCAAAATTTTTATGGCGAACCCAAGATCGAACTAATGACTCAAATTTTCATATGCTATAAAATCGCTTCCAAAGGCTAAAAGTGATATTTGGACTGAATTTTAATCTCTAGGTCTTTTTAAATTTTGAAAAGTGAACTATATGACGTCACATAACGTCATTATGCAAAAAAAAAATTTGTTTAAAATTAACGGTTTTACCCCTGTAGGCATCATTTTTTGTATGATTTGCTTAAAATTTTTTGTTTTAAGTGCAGTATTAGATTCTATAGACCCATGTCACTTCCTTTTCCCGGAAAACCCCAAAGGAAAGGTCAATATCAATTATCGGCTTTTTTTCGGCCTTAATTCTCAAAAAACGTAAAATATTCTTCGAGACACTATCTTTAAAATTTGAGTGCTTAAACGATCTTTCAGATGATTTTTAGTTTTAAAGGGGGGGGTTAATTGGTTGAGTTATGGCGGAAAAATGAAATTTGGTAACCACAAGGTGTTTAACGTTTTTAACTCGAAAACCTTTGTTTTTTTCAAAATATGTGAGAAATTTTATTTGTAGGCAATGTTTGGGCCTTTTTTTGATGCCTAAAGTTTAATGTTTGGGTAAGATTGATGGAAAAAAAGGGGGAAAAAACAAAATTCGTGTATGTAGCTTTTGGAATTTTTCATTTTTCGGGGGTTTTTAAAAGAGCTTGTATCTCAAATTCGACCCCTGACCCGAAAAAACCAAAATTCGAAAAAAGGAATGTTATAGCCCCCTTGCTTGGGCCAGCAAAAAGGGTATTTCCCGGAAGGGTTGTGGGTACGGGGAGGGTTTAAATTGGGTTGGTATCATGCCACAGCTACGGCTGATACTCAGTGTGGTAGTTAAAACCCCATGAATAGCATCGGAGGCTAAATTTTACTGTCGGGGGGGTTTTTTAAACCCAACAAAAAAACTGATATCTATATGGTTTTTTTTTAAAAAACCCCGATAATTCCCCGAGGGTGCACACTGGCGTTTTTTGATTTTTTTTGAAAACTTTTTTTAAAAGTTGCTTAAAAATCAGTTTATAAAAAATTTTTTTACATAAAAGGGGAAAGTTTCGGAAATTTTTTTTTTGCAAAGGGACTCCAAAGGAAAAAGAAAAAATCCCAAAATTAAATACTAAAATAAAAAGGTTTTTTTTTTTGGGGTTTAAAAAGCCCCCCACAGTTTTTTAATTTTTTTGGACAATGTCTACTTGGGGGAAAAGTGGGTGTTGAAACACTGCCCAGTTTCAGTGTGGACTTTTTTCATGATCCACACCAGTCACATTACCGGACCCGGGCCATCGTCCGGGAAAACCCCCTTTTTAAGCTGAGCGTAACCAAGGGGGGTTTTTTCCCGAAAATATTTTACAAATTTTGGGGAAATAAAAATTTAAAAATTTAATTGATAAATTTTTTTAAAAAAAATTACAATCTGTGTTATTGGGTTTTTTTTTTGGGATTCCCGGGGGGTTTTCCCCACCTTTGGTATTTTGCGACCCGGGACTTTTTAAACGATTTTTTTTTCATTTTTCCCGTTTTTTCCCTTTAATGTAAAACAGTTATATTTTTGATTTTCAACAAATTTTAAAAAAAAGAAAAAAAAATAAAAACCCATCACAAAATTGATTAAAATTTTAAAAAAAAAATTTTGACCCAGGGTCAAAAAATGCGCAAAATTTATGTTTTTCATCCTTTTTGGGAAAAACAGGCCGTGTGTAAAAACTTTAAAAACCCCACGCAAAAAAAAAAAAAACAAATTTTTTTTTTTGGTCCCCTCTTTTTAAAATCCCCAAAACGAGTAATGGGGTTTGGGGCAAATTTTAATTATCAGTTTTAAATTTTAAAAAAAGGTTTTTTTTTTTTTTTTAAATAACCCTTTTAAAAAATTTTTAAAACCGGTTTGGGCGGGGAAAAGCCGCACGCCCTTTTTAAAGGCTTAATGTTACAAAATTTAACCAAACCCAAACCTTTTTTTTTGGAAAATTTTTTAAAATTTTAAAAGCAGTCGCACTTTTTCCCAAATAAATATTGTTTTTTGAGCTCCGGGCCCTTTAAACCCGGTTCCTGGGGTTTAATTACATCACGGCATGTAAAATGTTTTTTAAAAGGTCAATCGTCGCTCTAGCTGTGTATATTTTGTAGATCTACCCCCAAATGGCTTTTAAGGGGAAACCGATTTTTTAATCTTTTCGGCAAAAAAAGGGGATTGAAATTTGAATAAAAGATACGGGTTTAGAAAGGTTTTTCTTTTCGCCCCCCTTTTTTAAAATTGTTTTTTTGGAAACATTTTTTTTTTATTTTTTTAAGAAACCCCTTGTTTTTTAGTTTTTTTTTTTTTTTTCTTCTCATTTTTTATTACTTTTTTTTAAATTTTAAATTTTTTTAAAAGGATTTTATTTAATCGTTTTTTTTGAATTATTAAAATTTTTTCCCATTCGTGTTAACAGTTAACATTAAATTACAAAAAGTGTTTTTAAAAAACATGACCGAAAAATTTTTAAAAAAACCCTTGGGGTCAAACCCCTTTTTTTTTTTTTAAACCCTTTAATGTTTTTTAACCATTACTTAGGAAATTTAAAACTTTTTTTAAATTTTAAACCGGAAGGGCAGAGTTCTTTTTTATTTTGGATTAAAAAAAAAGCTGGTGATTTAAATGTTTGTTCTTTTTGGTTGCTGGTATTATTTTTTTTCGTTTTTTTAGCTTTCACTTTAAAAAAACCCGTAACCGTTACACTGGGCTGAAAGGGGAACTTTGGGGACCAAACTTACCCTCATTAATAGTCTTTTTAAAGAAATAATTCTGTAATTTTAAAAATGGAGTCCCCCCACTATTTTTTTACCTTTTTAAAAAGGGCCAAAAAACGGGGGGATAAATTTAGTGCCCCGGGCGGCCATTTTCCCAATTTTTTTAAAAAAACAACCCCCCCCCCCCCCCGGAAATGCTAAACTTTAAAGATTGTTGTGAAATAAGGCCTCCAAATTGGGCATTTTATAAAATTTTTTAAAAAAGTTCTATAAAAATTTAATCCTTTTTTGCATTTTTTTTAGTCAAAATCTCCCCTTTTAATTCGAAATTAAAAAGGGTCATTTTTTTTTCTGTGTGGCACCCCGGGGAACCCCAAATGCAGGTAATTTTGGTCTTAGCTATTTTTGGGGAAACCAAAAACCCCGTTCCGACACATCTTCCCCCTGCGCAGTGAAGGTGTTTGAAGGGTTTTTTAAATTGATCAGTTGATTTACAAGGTTTTTTTTGTACAATTTAAATGCCGATTAAAAAGTTAAATGGAGAAAAAATTTTAAAAAAAAAAAAAGGAAAGATTTTTTTGGACAAAAAAAAAATTCCAAAAACCCTTTGAGAGAAAAAAAATTTAAAAAGGGCCCTCACTCGTTCCCCCAATTTCTGGCTTTTTTAATTTTTTTAAAATTTCCCCATTTAAAAAAACTAAACGAAAAACGTCGTCCCCTCGATTACAAGCTTTTTAAATTTTTAAACCCCAAAAAGGGGGGAAAAGGTTTTGCGAATCTATTGCATAGTAGCATTTAGGTTTTTTTCCCCGCGCCCTGACCAAAATTTAAAAAAAAAAAAAAAAAATTTTGAAGGGAAAATTAAATTTTTAATTTTGATTGTTTTATTTTAAAAACCAAAAAACAGACTAAAATATCTTAAAATTGAATTGAAATTTTTTTTAGGACTTTTTTTTTGGTACCTAAAAGCAAATTTTTGGGAAACTTCACCCCTCCCCCCTTTTGGGTTCAAATTGGGGGAGGGACTTCGGTTTTTTTAGGTGGGAACCCTTTCCGCGGGGTTGGGGGAGGCGGTGGTTTTATCCCCCGTACTCTGTGATCGGGGCTTCCCCCCCCGAAAATTTCGGACGTTCTATATGATTGGTTAAACCCCCAGGGGAAACCCCCTTTAAAAAAAAAAACCCAAAAACTTTTAAAAATTGGGTTTCAAGTTAAAGAAAGCGAACAAAATAAAAAATTTTTTTTTTTCACAAGGCTTACTTCAAAAAGTTCATGCATAGAAGTCCTAAAAAAAAAAAAGTAAAAGGGGGAAAAAAATTTTATATATTATTCAAAAGGTATTTTTTTTTACTTTTCAAAATTTTTCCCAAAAAAGCCCCATCTTTTTATAAAAGAATGAAATCTAGTTTTTAAATTTTTTTTTTTTCTTCCCCTGATATTTGGGTTTTAAATTTTTGGGGTTTTCCCCCCTTGATCAGAACAATGAAAATTTTAGGGTTTTTTAAAAATTTAAAACCCATGATTTTTCCCCCGGGAAAATAAATTTCAAAAAAATACGTCAAAAAAGGTCAGTTTTTGCGGGGGGTTTTTAAAAAATTTGTACGCTTAACACCCATTTTTCGGGGCCGTTTTTCAAAAAATTTTTTACAGATTGTGTATGTTACCCCTGTTGGGCACCCCTGTGCCCTTTTTTTTAAAAATTTTTTAAAAGTCCAGGGTTTATAGCGAATCCAAGTTCAAACCCCAAGGTCGAAAATTTTTTAAATGTTAAAATCTGCCTATTTAAGAAGAAAAATTTGTTTTTAAGTCAGTTATGGGTCCTGGTTTTTAAAAAAAATTTTTGTGAAAAAAAATGCTTTTGACGTCCGTGACCTCATTTTTGTTTAATGTATTTTAATATTAAAAAAATTTCTATAGTTTAAATTTTAAAGGGGGAAAAAAAAAATTTAAAAGACACATGTTTTAAATGAAATTTTGTTTTTATGTTTTTAAAAATCCTTGACGTCTATACGTCACCCTTGAAATAGAAACAAAAGTTTGTACGCGGTTAAGCCATTGTTTAGAACCGTTTTTTTCAAAAAATTTTTTCCCCAAAAAGTGTATTTTAAATTTTTCAGTTGTGCATTCGGGGCCTTTTTTTTAAAAATTCGAAAAGCCCTTGTTCTATGCAAACCCAAAGATTCGAAAAGCAAAAATTTTTAAAGCTTAAAAACGGATTTTTTTGAGATAGAAAAGTGATATTTTGTCAGTTTATAGGCTCGGGGGTTTTTAAACTTTTTGGGGAAAATTTAAAACCCCCCCGATTCATTTTACTCATTATATGAAAAGTATTTCTAATATTAATAAAGATTTCTATATGTTAAAAATTGCGAAGGGCAATAAAAATTTAAATGAAAAATGTTTCAGACCTGTTTTTTTAAATTTCAATGTTTTTTTCAGAACCCATGACGTCATATGACGCCCAAATTAAAATTTTCTCAAAAAATTTGTACACGGCCCAAAACCTTTTTAATGTGCCGATTTTATAAAATTTTTTTCCCAAAAAAAGTGTAAATTACGTTTTTTTTTGAAAACCGGGCCCTTTTTTTAAAAAATTTGAAAATTTTCCCAAGCATCTAGGGGGGATCCAAGATTCAAACCCCAAAGGGGGTCAATTTTTAAATGCTTAAAAAAAAACCTATTTTGAGATGAAATTTAAAAATTTTTTGTCATTTAGTAGGTCTATGGGTGTCAAAATTAATTATGTGAAAATAAATTTGTCAAAATGACGTCACGTGACGTCTTTTTTTTTTTATTATTATTCTTTTTTCTTCCTAAAAAAAGCTTTTTTTAAATTTTAATGTTGCAATAGCCCTAGGCCAAAAAATTTTTTTAGGGGTTTTTGCCCGTGGGGAAAATTTTGTTTTCAATGATTTTTTCAGAAGCCTATGACGTCCAGGACGTCACAGCTAAAAATAGGGGGAAAAATGGTGTTTGCTCTTCACCGTCATTTATAGTTTATATGATTAAATGTACTGATTGTATCTTTTTAAAATAGAGAATACTTAAGGCCAAACAAAAAAAGAAAAAAAAAAGGTTTTTTTTGAGTCGTAAACGTCTATGACGTCATGGACGTCAAAAGATACTTCTTAATTTTCATTTTGGGCAATGATTTCGACTGATCCGGGTTTTTTTTCAGAATAATGAAAATTTCAGAGTTATGACAGTAAAGTATGCGCTTTTGAAAAAAAGCATTTCACACCCTATATGCGTGACGTCAGAGCTAAAAAAGTGAAAAAGGTGTTACCTCAAAAACGGCCATTTAAGGTGGGATTTAGGATAGAGATAGAAAGTTGAAATTACCATTTTGCAGTTCTGCAGAATTTTTTAAAAAAAATTTTTAGTCGTGCGTTTTGACGTCAAGAGTCATAAGCATTTTTATAATAAGGATTTTTTTCAATATTTGAAGATGGTGATGTCAAAAAAAGTAAAAAGTATGATCAGGTTGACATAGTTAGCGAAAGCCCTTTTTTTTGTTCAGAAAAAAGGATCTATTTTATTCTTATTCTTCTTCGCTTCTTTTATTTTCTTTTTTTTTTCCCTTTTTATTTTGTTAATTTCGAGATGTTTCCATTTATCAGACAATGAAAATTTTATGGCATTATTTCAAACCAAAGCTTTCGGATCAATAAATTTCACATTATAGAGTCAAATTTTCGTCAGCTTTGACGTCGGGTGAAAAGTTTGTACGCGGTCTTAGCCATTATTTTGGCCGATTTTTATCAAATTTTCACAGAATGTGTATGTTAGGGTCTTTTGTGCATCCCCTGTCCGTTTTCCAAAATTTGAAAAGAAAGGTTAAGGCGAATCCAAAATTTGAATAAGACGAAATTTCAAAGCGTATAAAATCGCTTCCAGAATAGCTAGAAAGCGGAATTTGGACGAAATATTCGTCCTAGGTCTTCTTTTCTTCCAAAAAGGATGAACGTCATAGGGGCGCACATGACGTCATTTTCTAAAAAACTTTCGTATTAAAACTTAAGGTTTTTTAAACCCTGTGGGTTTATTTTTTTTTATGATTTGTTGAAATTTTGTCTGAAGAGAGTATTAGATTCTATGGAGCCATGACTTCCGTTTCCCCGAAAATCCCAAAAGGGCAAGGTCATTATCAAATTTTGGGTTTTTCTTCGGCCTTAAAAATCTCAAAAAAGGTAATTTTCTATCGAGAACTATGAAAAATTTTTAGTGCTTAAAAGACCTTTTATATGATATTTTTTTTTGATGTGGGTTGAAAACGGGTTAGTTAGGGGAAAAAAGAACATTTGGGAACCCCCGTGTGTTTAACAGTTTATACCCCCGAAAAAACTTTTTTTTTGAAAAATTGTATATTTGACCGTTTTTTTTTGAGCTTAAAATTAAAAGATTGGCCCAAAGTTCATTGATTTTTGGGGGAAAAAAAGAAATTCGTATACAGCTTTGGGGATTTTTTCCTTCTTCAGGGGGTTTTAAAAACTTATATCTCAAAAAGTATTAAAAAATTTTCCTAAACATAAAGCGTGGAAATGTAAGAATTTTCAGAGATTATTTTGGGACCTTAAGTTTTGAAATTGATCAAAGGTAAGTAGGTTACATCAAAAAAAGAATTTAAAAGTAGAATTTCAGCGATTTTGCCCGGGATTTCGAGTTAAAGGTTTTTTTTTTTAAAAATCATTGGAAATAAAGCATACATTTAGCGGTGAGATGAGAGAATTTTTAAAACGATTATTTTGGTACCCAGAGTTTTGAAAATTGATTAAAGATAGGAAGTTACATCAAAAATAAGAAAATAAACCCAATTGTAAGAATTTTCAGAAAATATCCTACTTTGCTTTCACCGTAATTGAAACATTTTCGGAAAATGTAAGTTTACAGATATGTATTAGTCATATAAATTGCAAAATAAACTTTTTTACCAATATCATATTGATATTACTAGCTAAACAAGTGTTGACAATAATTGAATGGTGTGTCAATTCTATTCTTTATCAATATAGTCACCCGACTACTTTTTGACCTATTTAAGGCCAAATAACATGCGTATGAATTAAGTGCACCGGTCGGCCATTTCACGCCAATTTTCTCAAAAATTCCCTCTTCAGTAATGCTAAACTATTAAGATTGTTGTGCAATAAGGCCTCCAAATTAGGCATTTTATGACTATTTTAACTGTTCTATAGAATTCAATCCTTTATTGCATGTTTCAGTCAAAATCTCACCTTAATTCAGCATTAAATAGGGTCACTTTTTTCTGTGTAGGCACATCCGGTAACCAAGGGCAGGTAATTGTGGTCTTAGTCTATTTTAGTGAACACATAAAGCTCCGCTTCTCGACAAATCTTGACGCACATGCGCAGTGAAGGTGCTTGAAGCTGGTTTTAAATTGATCAGTTGATTTAGCGGAATAGTGTTTAGTGACAAGTTGATGCCGATTAAATTAATTAAATGGAGACAAAATTTTGAAAAAATGGAATGATTTCATTGGACAAAATATATTTCAAACAATAAGAGAGAATTTAACAGTTAGAAGCCGTCACTCGCTACGCTCGTTCCGGCTTCTTAACTGTTAAATTCTCTCTTAATAAACACTAACTATAACGAATACAGTCGTCTCCATCGTATGTACAAGCATTATTGAAATTTAACTCACGAGGCTACACGCGTCGACGAATCTATTGCATGGTAGCATTTACGGTTTTATTCCTGCGACTGTACACGAAATAAAAAAAAAAGAATTTTGATATGCAGAATTAATAGGTTTAAGTTTAATTGCTTATATTTTGAAAACCTATAAAACTAGACCCAAATATGCTACAATTGAATTGTA
The DNA here is from genome assembly GCA_021229015.1 of Solen grandis. Taxonomy (NCBI): domain Eukaryota; kingdom Metazoa; phylum Mollusca; class Bivalvia; order Adapedonta; family Solenidae; genus Solen; species Solen grandis. The sequence goes on along the minus strand of CM037780.1, from coordinate 11,807,359 downwards.
GGGATTTTCAGGACATTATTTTGGTACCTAGAATACTAAACTTGGAATCTCTCAGCCCCTCACCGCTGTGGGTTCGAATTCCGGTAGGGACTTCGGATTTTTCATGTGAGGAAGCCTTCCAGCTGACTTGCGGTAGGTCGTGGTTATATCCGCGTATCTCTGTGTATCGGGGTCTTCCTCCATCTGTAATTAGCTGGACGTCCCTATATGATTGAAATACTATCACAGCGACGGTAAACCCAATAGGTAGGGAAAAATATATAATATTCTTTCTAACGGATTGATCTTTACATTTTAAAATGTTGCAGAAAGTCCTATCATTCGTATCAACGAATGAAATCTAGTTTTAATATTGATTCATTTGATTCTCTGACAACTTGATGTGAGACATCCATCGAGTTTCATATTACAGCGTGAAAAAATATCCCCAGGGGAAAATGTGTCGACTGCAACATTGAATTTTAAACTATGAGCAAGCTAGGGATTCATGCCTTTGAATTTGAGACCGAAATGAAAGAAAAATTGCAGATTCTGTATAATAAAGTCATTAAATTGCTCTTACAAATGGAAGAGGGTTACACTATTCAAAGCTATGATCTGGCTCGAATTCCACCAATACTTAGCGTTTAAGTTAAAAGTTGCATATGTTGAATACTTTGGGGTAATTTCATCTCTCTTTTTCTCAAACTTACACCTGAATACGTCATTTCTTAACAAATTTTTTGTTACCTTTACAGATAATATGTCAGCTTGAATTCATGAACTAGATTTTATCCCATTACATTAATTCTGATAAACGTTTCCATCTGATAAACGTGAAGTTTTAATTTAGGGCTAAGTATTGTTGGGGGAATTCAAGCCCGAAACCAGACGGAAGCTTGCTTTGTAACCTGCAGTTAGGAGAGCAGGTTATGGTCTGTCCGGGTACAATGTGTGTCCTGACACGTGTTTATGTCGTGATACTGCGTTGTGTCAACACGTTTGTCCTCTTATTTAAGTTATTAATTTATATGCACACATACATTCTTTCATTGAATACAAGGATTATATATTAACTATATCCGTACCTACACTATTATAATGGTCCCGTGGCCAAGTAGATAAAGCGTCAGACCGCAACCGGGAAGTCGTGGATTCGATCCCAGCGGTAAAATGATGTTTCATCTCCCTTTGTTTGACGCTTTGCATACATGGGTAGTTCAGGGTCGGTAGATGCTGTATCAGGGTAATG
>CM037780.1:11772336-11806028 GCA_021229015.1 Solen grandis | reverse complement strand
ATTTCGGTAAGTGACGGGGTATGCACCCCTTTTTTTTCAAGATGCCCCTCTCTAAAAAATTTTAGAAAAAACCCATAAAAATGAGGCTGTAAACCCCGGGAAACCCTTTTTTTACTTTTTTTAGCGTGAGTCATGTGACTTTATAGGGTGGAAAAATGCTTTTGTTCAAAACCCCTACCTTCTGGGAAAAATTTTAAAAATTTTTATTATTTGAAAAAACTGCATCATGTCGAAATCATTGCCCCAAAAAAAAAAATTAAGAAGTATGCTATGAAAACATGACCATTGACTCACCACTCAAAATAATGTTTAAAATTTTGCAGAACTGCAAATGTGAAAATTTAAAAATTTCTATCTCACCTAAAATCTTTAACCCCAAAAAAATTTTCGGTCTTATGTTCAAAACTTATTTCACCACAAATTTGGGGCTTTGGGGGAAATTTGGGGTTTGGGTGACTTTTGCACCCCTTGATTCAAGTGTTTCCCTTGTGAAAATTTGAAAAAAAACCGACCGAAATGACGGCTGTAGGCGCAAAACCCCTTTTTCCTATTTTTAGGGTGTACGTCGGGTGAGCATGGGGGGCTAAAATTTTTAAAAACAAAATTTCCTCACTGAAAATATGATAAAAAAAATTTTTTCGTCCTTTGGGCTATTGAAAAATTTTAAAAACCTTTTTTAGGAAAAAAAAAAAAATAATAATAATAGATGTCTTTTGTTAAACAAAAGGGGGGGACTTTCGTAAACCCGTGAATGAAAAAAACGGGGGAAGAATTTCATGTAAAAACTCCCCTCTGTGTTTTCTTTTTCTGCTGATTAATTGACATTATTTTTATAAATAAGCGTTTAGTTAAAAAAAAAAAAAAAAGTACAGTAGGTTTTAGTATGCCCTTTTAAAATCTTTTTGGGCACGGGCTCAAAATTATTAAAAAAAATTTTGCGAACTGCCAAAATGGTAAGTTTTAACTTTTTTATCCACCCCAAAATTCTTTACCCCCAAAAAAAAAAATTTTTGACCCCTTTTCGAATCTTACTCAGGAAAAAACTTGGGGTTTTTTGGAAAAAAGGGGTTTGCTGAAAAATATTCCCCAAATTTAAGATGTTTCCCTTTGAAAAATTTTTTAAAAAATCTGATCTAAAGGGGCCCCCGGGGGAGCCGAACACCTTTTTTTACTATTTTTAGCTCTGAGGTCCGTGGGCGTCATGGGGGGCTGAAATTTCTGTTGTTTAAAAAAGGAAAATTTTTTCTGAAAAAACCTAAAAATTTTTATTATTCTGAAAAATTGGCTTTATGCAAATCAAAAATTCCCCCCCAAATTTTTTAAAAAAAAAAGGGTATGCTTATGAGCCCCGAGTACGATTAAAAAAATTTTTTTTTAAAAAAAATGCGAAATGCAAATGTGCAAAATTTCAACTTTTATTCATCTGAAGCTCTTCAATCCTAAAATAAAAAATTTTTTGGCCCATGTTCGAATATTACTTCAGCCACAAACTTCGGTTTTCGAATTTCGGTAAGGGAGGATATTACACCTTAGTTTAAAGGGGGGTACATCTGTTTAAAATTACAAGAAATCCGCCCCTAAATGGCGGCGTAGAGGCGAACACCATTTTTCCCCAAAATTTTTGCCCCTGAAATCACATGGACGTCATGGGGGATTAAAGGGGGTTTTTCAAAAACGCATATTTTTGTCATAATCAAAAAAATTTTTAAATTTTAAAAAAACGGGGATCATTCGAAATCATTGCCTAATATAAAAATTTTTGAAGTAGCTTATGACGTAAAATGACGACTTTGCTCACGATAAAAATTTTTTAAGAAATTCTGCGAACTGCAAACTGTTAAGTTTCAACTTTCTATCTCACCCCAAAAACTCTTTGACCCCAAAATAAAATTTTTTGGCCCCATGTTCGAACTTATTTCAGCCACAGAACTTCGGTCTTTGGGAAAATTTTAGGAAGCTTACAGGAAAATCACACCTTATTTTCAGTTACCATCTTGAAATTTGGAAAACCCACCTTAAAGGCGGCTGTAGAGCGGAAAACCATTTTTACTAATTTTTTGCTCTGACCTATGACGTATAGGGTGCTGAAGATTTTTTGGGTTTAAAAGCGCATACTTTACTGGGCATAATTGAAAATTCATTTTTCTGAAAAAATTTTTCTTTATTCGAATCATTGCCCTAAAATAAAAATTAAGAAGTAGTTTTTGACTCACTAAGTATATGCGTCACGACTAAAAATATTTAGAATTTTGCAGAACTAAAAAAAATGTAAGTTTGGGAAATTTCTACTCATCCTAAGTTTTTAAAACCTAAAAGAAATTTTTGGCCCCCATGTTCGAATTTTTTTCGCAAAAAGAACTTCGGTTTTGGGGAAATTTTGGTTTTGCTACGGATATGAAACCCCTTTGTTTCAAGATGTACCATCTGTAAAAATTTTTAAAAACAATCCGACCATAAGGGGGGCTGTAGGGGCGTGAACACCATTTTTCACATTTTTTGCTCTGACGTATATGACGTCATAGGGTGCTGAAGATGCTTTGTTCCCAAAAAAGGGGCCCCTACTTTACTGTCAAAACTCAAAAAATTCATTATCGAACAATGGCTCTTTCGAAATCATTCCCCAAAAAAAAAAATAAAAAGATGTTGGGTCCCCTAAAAATTTATTGAGTCACGACTAAAAAAATATGTAAAAATTCTGCAGAACTGAAAAAAAGGAAAATTTCAACTTTCTATCCATCCTTTAAGCTTTTAATCCAAAAAGTTTTTTTGGTCCTTTTTCAAATTTTTTTTTCGTCACAAAATTCGGGGCTTCCCGGGAAATTTTGGTTAGCTGCGGGGTATGCACACCTTATTTTTAAGATGTCCCCTCTGTGAAAATTTGAAAAAAACCCCCCCAAAAAAAGACGGCTGTTTAAACGTGAACCCCCTTTTTCACTAAATTTTTTGCTTGACGTCATATGCTCATGGGGGGTGAAGATGCTTTTGTTTAAAAGGGGCATACCTTTTCTGCAAAAATCTAAAAAAATTCCTTATTTGAAAAATGGTATCAGTCGAAATCCCTTGCCCAAAAAAAAAAAATTTAAAAATATGCTTTGACGGGCACAAAACGTCTTTTTGCGTCAATCAAAAATTTGTAAAAATTTTGCGAACTGAAAAAAAGGGAAGTTTCAAAATTTCATTCATCCGGGAACTTTTAAAAACTAAAATTTAAAATTTTTGGCCCTTTTTTTCAAAATTATTTCAGCCACAGAAAATTCGGTTTTGGGGAAATTTTGGGTTTTGTAAAGGATATCACCCTTTTTTTCAAGATGTCCACTGTGAAAATTTTTTAAAAAACCCCCCCATAAATGGGGGGCTGAGAGCGCGAACACCATTTTTCCCCTATTTTTAGCTCTGACGTCATGTGACGCATAGGCTCAAAAAACTTGAAATAAAAAAATTTTCCCCACGTGGGCTAAAAACCCCCTAAAAATTTCTCTCCTAGGACTATTGAAAAATTTTAAAAAAGGTTTAGTTGGGAAAAAAAATAATAAAAAAAAAAAAAAATGGGCGTCACGGGATCATTTGCTTTTTTTTTCAATTTAATTTTTAGACCCCCAGAGCCCCACAACTGACAAAATTTCAACTTTTATCCAAATAGGACAGTTTTTATAACTTTTTAAAAATTGGGGTCCTTGGGCAATTTGGGGGTCCGCGATAGATGCTTTTGGGTTTTTTGTTTTTAAAAAAAGGACACCGGTAAACACTAAGAACTTTTAAATACACATTCTTTTAAAATTTGAAAAAAATGGGCCCCCTCAAAAAGGGGTCGGACCGGTACAAAAATTTTTGTAGTCAATTTCAAAGTGCGCATATGACTCTAGGCTTAAAAGTCATTAAAAATCGAAATTTCGCGCTAAATGTGTCATTAAATTTCACCCCCCTTCGAAAATTTAACATAAAAATACCCTTTTAATATTAGAAATACATCACATTAATACGTACGTGACTCATATGGTTATTTTTACAAAATTTTAATCCCAAACCTATATCGCCCAAATATCATTTTCTATCTCAAAAGGCCCCTTTTAAGCTTAAAATTTTTTTCGACCTTGGTTGAATCTTGGATTCGCTATGAACCATGGTTTTCAAATTTTTGAAAAAGGGACACCAAAATGAAACCCCTGATTAATATACACATTCTTGAAAATTATAAAAAAAGGGTTTTAAAAAAAAGGCCGGACCGTACAAATTTTGTTGATATTTCAAGTGTACGATATGGTAAAGCTATAAAAATCATAGAAATCAAAATTTCGCGTTTGAAGCAGGTATTAAATTTTTGCCTTCGAAATTTCCCCAAATAAGAAAAATTTTGTTAAAATTGAATACATTACATATAAGACGTCACGGAGTCAATAAATTTTTTTTTTTCAAAATGTTTAAAACTTCTAGGCCCTAATACTGACTAAAAAAAAATTTCTTTTAAAAAGGACAGTTTTTATAAGCATTAAAATTTCGACCTTTTTTCGAATCTTGGTTGTAAAACCATGGCTTTTCGAATTTTAAAAACGGACACGGGATGCACAACTAGGCTAACATACACATTCTGTGAAATTTTGAGAAAATCGGTCCAGAAAAAGGCTTTGCGCGTACAACTTTTTCCGGCGTAAAATCGAGTTTTTAGACGTCATATAATATAAAAATTATTGCACCCGAAGCTCTGGTTTTAAAATTTTGCCATAAAATTTTATTGTTCTGGTCAATGGCAACACTTGAAATTTCACAAAAATAGGGAAAAAAAAAAGAAAAAAGAAGAAAAAAATAAAAAAAAGTACAAAAACCCCAAATGACTTTCTGCCTTAGGAGAAAGTCCTTAAAAAGAATCTTTGTTAAAAAACAAAAAGGGGTTTCCCTTTTCTTTTTCAAAAGGGATTAAAATTATAATTTAAAAAAAAAAAAAGGGGAAAAATATGCTAATAAAATTGATTTAATACGTAAATCATATTATCTTAAATCATACTTGATATGTTCAAAAATAAGCTTTAAATCTTTTTTTTTTTCTTTTCTTTTAGAAGATATTGAAAGGGATAAAAATTTGGGCTTATTTGATTTGCCCGTTTTCTATCTTCAAAAAAAAAAAAAAAAGGAAAAATTTTTTTTAAAAATACCTCAAATTTTTTTTTTTTTTCTTATTCAACGATTTTTTTTTTTCTTTATTTTTCTTTTTTTTTTAAACATATGGCTTAACATGTATTCATTACAATTTGTCCCCAATTGAAATTGTAAAAAAGAAAAAAAATACTTTAAAATCGATTTCTTTTTAACCTTTAAAAGATTGAGTTTTACTTTGCAAAATTAGAGGGAAACAAAGGCAGAGGTGTAAGCAAAAAAATGAAAAATTTCTTATTTCTAGTAATTAACGATATAAAAGTCTTGAAACTTTAACTATTTTTTGCTTTGTATTTTGCTTTTTTTTAAGATTTAGAAAAAGAAAACCCTTAAAAATTTTGAAAATATAAAAATCGAAGGGAAAATAACATTTTTTGTCATTTTTTCGGTTGTCAGAAAGCGGATAGCAAATGCAATAATTTCCGTAAAGGTTTTTTGGCTTGTATAATTATACTAATTCTCTAAATGCGACTCTTTACTAAAACGTATAAATTCCTATTAACGCGGCATTCATTCCGCAAAAGAACAATGGATCTTCTCAAAAAACCCAAAGACCCCTTACATGTCTTTTGAAAAAAAATAGATTTCCCTGAATAAGCCCTTCTACGAAAAAATGAATAAGTCATGTTTTAAAACTAAACACTTAATTTTTTGGACTTTTCGCGCATTTAAGGTACGGCATTATTACTTTTTTAAAGTTAATATATAAATCTTTTGATCTTTTTAAAATATTTTGCTTACAAATCAATGTTGTCATAAACAAGTTACACAACTTTAAATTCTATAAAGTATGTTAAGATTGGAAATCAATGCTCATGACGCTGGAGCGCGAATACGTATTGAAATGAATATTTTTATTTTTTGACGACGTCAAAATCAAGTGACAAAAAGAAAAATATTTTTTTTGCAAGGACATGTTCAGCTAACGTTCTATTAATCAAGAAAAAAAAGGTATCTTCGAGAATGCGAAAGGTTTGTTTCACATTTTCAAGCAGGCATTCCATCAACATGAATAACTGCCATGTTTGATGACGTAATCACTTGAAATTTTCAAGACCTTATGAACGTACTAAGTTTCTACATTTTTGAAAAGTTAAGTTCATTGGTCTAATTGCGTTTTTTTTAATAATTTTTCAAAATAATTATTGTTTAAGTATGCATGACGTCATAATCACGTGACAAAACAAACATTTCTTGCGTATGCATCACTTCAATTTTAACTCTATCAATTCTGAAGATTAATTAAGATTGACTTAAATTCATGATATCGGAGCGAAAGAAATCTTTAAAGAGACATGTTTTTTGTCTTTTTGATGACGTCATACCACATGACTTAAGAGAAATTCATTCAGAAATAGAACGTAAACTTCTATGCCGATAGCTGCCCAATTTTCATGCTTGTAACGCATCAGGGGGCTTTGTAACATTTAAATTTAATTTTGACCAAAGTTCGAACTCGGTATTGCCAAAAAATCTTAATCTTTTCGAATTTGGCAATTTGAATGCCAAGGTGGAATCTACATCCTAAAATACATCTTTTGTAAAAATATCAAGATAATCGGACCTATATTGAAGGTGTAGAGCGCGAACAAACTTTTGAAGCTGACGTCAAATCTGACGTCATATGACGCCAATGAAAATTAAAAATGATTAAATGTATACAAAAATACTTTTTTATCTCTGCAATTTCAATTTCATTAAAATTGACTCAAAATGTATGATGCCAGAGCGAGAGAATCTTTTGAAAAAATAGGATTTTGTCCATTAAATGACGTCATAACCACGTGACTTAAAAGGAAAATCTTTCAGAGAAAAGAAAGTAGACCTCTGGGCCAATAAGCTGTCCAATTTTATGCTTCTATCTCATCAGTAGCCTCTGTAACATTAAATAATAGTTTTAGGACCAAAGTTCGAAACTCGGTTTTGCCATAAATTCTAAATTTTTCGAATTTAAAATTTGAAAGATAAGGTGCACATCTACATCATAACATACATCTTCTGTGAAAATATCAAGATAAAATATCAAAAAATAAGGCTCTAGAGCGCGAACAAACTTTTGAAGCTGACGTCAAGTCTGACGTCAATTGACGTCATTGAAAATTAAAAAATATGAAATTAAAAAATTTATAAGTTTTTGTCGAGGCAATTTAATTTTCATGTTGCTTAGACATGACAACTTACCGAAATTAACCTTAATTTGGTTGGAAAAAAAGGAATATAATAACTAGATTTCATTCGTTGATACGAATGATAGGACTTTCTGCTAACATTGAAAATATAAAGATTAATTCCGTTTGAAAGAATATATATTAAATTCCCTACCTTTTACTTTTTTTTCGTATGGACTTCTCATGCATGAACTTTTTGAATAAGCCATATTCCAAAAATAAACAAGTAACTGGTGTTGCAAGCAACACCTGAGTCCCCTACCGGTGAGGTGCATAATTTTTCCATTATCACACCAACCAGAATTTTGGTCCAAGAAAAACAAGACTTTGGTTAAAGTAAATGTAAGGGAATATTTAAGTTATGACCATTTAAGCAAGACTTACATGTAGAGTTGTTGTCTCTGCTGTGCCCACTATACAATTCATGCAAGCAAGACAGATGCAAGAAATAGAATTAATAATAGTTACCTTACCTGATCCAAAATGTTTTTCTTTTAGTCTTTAGTCTTGTTGATGAGAAATGAGAACTTTCACTCTGCATCACCACCCGAACTATATACATGCCTTATAAATTTATTATAAAGTTATCGCGGTCGCGAGATCCCATTTTTTGCCATATTTTTCACTATTTCCGTTACCACAGCATTTTAGTCAAAGAACAAAAATAAAATGATGTGCTAATCTACATATTGCCATCTAGTCATATACCAAGTTTCATCAAGTTAGCTTGCTTAGTTATAAAGTTATCGCGGGATCCAGATTTGAGCGGACAGACAGACGGACGGACAGACGGAGGGCAAACCTATAGTCCCCCCGGTGTGAATCCGGTAGGGGACTAATAAATCTTTATTTTGATATCGCTTTCTTTTTTTTTTTTATCATTTATTTCTTCATGATATTTACTGGTTAAACATTCATATATGTATATAGATATATATGGTATAAAACATACATAAATTCATACTATCATGTTGATAAATATCATTGTCTTTTTGTTGTTTGTCTCCCCTTGTGTTTTTATAGAAGATTTAAATTATATTAAAATAAAGATTAAATAAAGAAACAAGAAAGAAAGGGATAAAGATGGAAAAAGAAGAGGAACGCGAACACTCTGGCCAAATCACATACGTTAATTATGTAGAATATTTTAATATTCCAAAAAATTAATACATGTATCTCTAAATGTTTGGATTCTATCGTTATTAAGTGCAATTTGTTTTTCTAGAATTAATCTGTGTTCGAAATAACGGATAAAATGATTAAATATTGGTTGTTTTTGTTTATATTTCATACTAAATATGAAATACTTCACTAAAATAATTATGTAGTTTATGCAGACGCCTTGGTTATTTTTTAGTTGTAGACCAAACAGAATAACTTGCATGGTTAGTTGTATCGGTATTTGTTTTTGTTTCATGTAATTTGCAACTTCAAACCAGAGTTTTGTCACATGGGGACATTCCCAGAATAAGTGTTCTATAGTTTCATAATTCATGCTGCAAAAATCGCATAGGTTTGAGTTTGTTAATTTTTGTTTATAGAGAAAGCGTATTTGTTGGTATGATTCTTGTTATTATTTTATTTGGAAACTTCGTAAGTAATTGTCGCATGTTGTTTGAAAATGGGATTATGTTTAATGTTTCCCAGTTAAGTTGTTTTTGTAATATTAATTCCCATTTATTTGAGACAATGAGTTTGGGTTTTATGTTTATTGTGTTAAGTTGTATATTATACAAGAATTTATTCGCATATTTGATTTTAAGATAATATCATGTAGACATGCGTCTCTATTATATATGGTGCCTTCATCGATAAGTGACTGTTTAAAGGTTTTAGATATATGTGAGATGAGTTGAAAATTTTTAAAAGAAGTCTGTTGGTTGATATTGTATAATGTTTTGAATTCTTCGAATGTATAAAATCTGTTCGTTCTATAATCAAATAGGTGTTCTAGAAATGTGATTCCTTTGTTGTGCCATTCTTTATAGTTATTATTTTTTTTGTCCACTTTAATATTCTGGTTATTCCATATAATTGATTTTCCAAAGTATTCTTTATCTGATATCTGTTTAATATCGAACCATGCCTGCATGATATCTAATAGAAATAAGTTTGATTGACATATATATTCGACATCTTGTTTATTTGGCGTACTTGAAATACAAGAGCCCCTCCATATGGTTTTAGTTGCATTTCTATAAAACTTTTCCAACTGATGTTGTTATTCGAAAGCATTCTTTTGACCCAACTTGCTTTAATAGATCTTAGGAATAATGTCAAATCAACCATTTTTAATCCACCATTGATATAGCTTTGTTTAAGTGTGTTTTTTAATTTTATCCGGTTTATTGTTCCAAATAAATTTATACATTTCGGATTCAATTTCTTTTAGAGTTTCGTTAGAAGGATTAGGTAGGACTGTAAATGGATAAACAAGTTTAGGCAGTGCAAATGTTTTAATTACGGTTATTTTACCATTATTGATAATTTCCTCTTTTTCCAATTTTTTAAACCAATTGTAAAATTCTTTTATTTTATTAACATAGTTCAGATGTATATTATCTGTTGTTGAATTTGTGAATACCATCCCAAGGGCCTTTGCAGATTTAGATGTCCAAATCATTTTTTTTCTTTTCTTGTAGACAATATCCGTATATTTTAGTGACCTACTCTTAGTACGGTGGTTTTGTTTGCATTTAACTTTAATCCGGAGATTATGCCAAATTTACCTATAGTTTCTATTAAAGTGTTAAAAGATTGCTCAGTGCCATCCGTTATAAAAGTAGCGTCATCTGCAAACATAGTTTGTTTGATTTCAGTATCGTTTATAATTATACCTTTTATGTCTTTATTGTGTTTTACTGCATTTGATAATAATTCAATACATATAATGAATATTTTGAGGACAGAGGTCTAACACCACGCTCAATTTCGATTGAGTTTGATAAATATCCATTGTTAATTATAACGCTTGTTATATTATTGTAAAATAATTCAATCCATTGTATAAGACTTGTACTAAAATTAAAGTGCTTAAGACATTTTATCAAAAATCTATGGGATAGGCTATCAAATGCCTTTTCAAAATCTGAGAAGATTATTATGCCATCTTTGTCTGAATTATTTAAATACACAAAAGTATCAAATAGTAGTCTTACATTTTCACCAATATATCTACCTTTTATAAATCCTGTTTGTGTTTCGTGTATTATAGATTTTATGTGTTTTTTTATTCTGTTTGCGATGGACTTAGATGCTAATTTGTAGTCGACATTTAGTAAGCTAATTGGTCGCCAATTCGATAAAATAGTAGTATCTTTTATTAGTTTTGGAAGAAGGGTAATAACACTCTGGGCGCTGAAGTTCAGTGAGAGAGCCATGAGTGTACGAGAAATTAATCGAGTCAAGATAATATTTTTTTAAGTCATTCCAAAATTTTTATAAATTCTACAGTTATTCCGTCAGAGCCGGGACTTTTGCAATTTTTCATCTCTTTAAGTGATGTCTGTACTTCTCTTTCCGTAATTATGCCTTCCATTTCACGTTTTTGTTCTTCAGAGAGTTTGGTGATAGGAATGTCAAAAAAGGAGTTATTTTCACTTTCAGGTTCTGTTTGTTTCTTATAAAGTTTTTCATAATAGTCTTTTTCTGCGTTTAATATATCATTCTGGTTATTAATTTCGGCTCCATTTACTATAAGTTTTTGTATCAAAATTTCTTTTTTCAATATTTGCAAAATATTTAGTATTTTTATCAGTGTTCTCAATTTGTTCAGCTTTAGATCGTATTAATAGTCCATTTATATGTTTGTCATGTATGATACATAGCTTTGTTGTTAGTTCATCGAGTTCATTTTTCATCTGTTCGATTTGTATTTGATTGTTATTGATAGATATTAGTTTTTCAAGAGCATTTATTTTATTTGTTAATGTCTTTTCTTCTAATGTATCTCTTCTTTTTGATAGGATGCAAATTTGATAGTTTCATTCCTTATGTTCCCTTTTATTATTTCCCATAATGTGTTAGGATTAGTGTTATTGTTTATTTCTACGGTGTCTGTTATACATTTCCTAATAGAATTTTGATACTCGTTATTTAAGATAAGACTTTATTAATTTTAAAATATCCTGGTCCTTTTGTACCTTTGTAAAATCTATTGTGGTTGAGATACAAGAGTGGTCAGTTTTATAACCAGTATAAATCTTCGTACTTTTCACAGAATTTGTCAATGAATTTGATATTAGAAAATAATCAAGACGACTGAAGACAATTGGTTTAATTGAGCTATGCCAAGTGAACCCTTTGGTTTTTGGATGTTTGACGCGCCATATATCTGATAGGGAATGTGATTCTATTAATGATTGTAATGATTTTCTACATTTTGAGTGCGAGTCTTTTAGTCCGTTCTTTTTGTCAATTTGTGTATTTAGAATGGTATTAAAGTCTCCTCCAATGATGAATTGTATATTGGTATGGTTTTGTAAAAATAATTCTAATTTCTCAAAAACGGAGTTCTCATCAGCGTTCGGTCCATATATGTTTATAAGTGTTAATATTGAATCATTAATATTGATATCAACCGCGTGTATTCTGTTTTGGACTATTATGTATTGATTTTCTACAACTATATTGCTTCGTGGATTTATTAAAATTGCTGTACCTTCCTTGTTCCGAAAGATACCATTAAGCACACATTGTCCTCCCCATTCATGTTTTAGTTGACTCTTTATAGTTTCAGTTAAGTGAGTTTCTTGCAGAAAGTATATATCTGCATTTTGGTTTTTTAGCCATTGAAATACTTGAGTTCTTTTAAGATTTTGGCACAAACCCGGACGTTCATAGATAAGATCTTTAATTCAGACATACTATGATATTGAAAATTCCAGTTTAAAAGATATGTTTGTTAACCAGAGTGTACGTTCTTGAGACAAAAAGATAGAGATATATTCATAATAATCGTATTTGAAAAGCAAAAAGTAAGACGGGCTAGCCACACATTACCACGACAGCATTCGGGTCCGGTTAATTTTGACTGAATTTCGTATAATTTAACCTTTCAAAGTCATGTATTGCAAGTGATTTAATTATCACAAAAACAAAAACAAAAACAAAAAAGGACACTTGTTGTCTTATGCAAATGATCAATAAGAACAAAAATATACGATAAGTATTTATAATGTTACTTGTACTCAAGTATTTAACCATGGTATAACGTATATTATAATAAGCAAGTTTAAACCAAAAAGTCAATCCCAAAAATATTTACAAGTCTCACTCTCCCACAATTGCTTATTCGATGTAGTCTATTTCACAGACATATGTATTCTAGTATAAAATATATAATACCGCCATAAAGTTCTACTATATAGTTCAATTGCTAGACTAATTATTATTTGACAGAGTGTTCGGTACATGTGCAACATTACACAATCGGTTGTATACAACATGTTGCATATTTTCAATTTTATAGTACACTGTGTCAGAAAAGTAAATATATAAACATATATATTTGAAAACAAAATTAAACACTTGTAGTCTTATGCAAATTTACATTAAAATCTAAAGAATATCATATGTATCTCTAACATAATGTTTAGGTAATTACGTGTATATCAATATTCAACCCCGTGTATGTTAAAATGTATTACAAATATTCATGAACTTGGTTTAACAAAAACAAATATTAGGAAGTCCTAAGTGTTTATATTGTCCATTTGTTTGACTAATACTTAGTTGTGGTTAACGTGCACCATTATACAATCGATTGTATACTATATGTTAAATCAATCTAATTCACAGATGCATGTATTCTAGTATAACATAGTTTAACTATACAATTCAATTGCTGCACTAATGATTATTTGACAGAGTGATAGGTACAAGTGCAACATAACACAATCGATAGTTACCAAGATGTTAAATATCTGCAATTTGATATTATATTGTGTCAGAAGAGTGAGTATATATATGCATGTACATTTGTGTTTGAAACAAAAGCAGAAACTGTAGTCTTGTTCACATTTACAGTCAGTGTTAAAAAGTACGATACGTATCTGTAACGTAATGATCAAAAAAATTACTTAAATATTCAAACACGGTATAGCATGTACCACCAGTTTTAATATACTAGGTTCAACTAAATCGCGAACAATATGATTAAAAGAGAACGGGGTATCATCATATACAAGGTGATATACATCAGTTATAAATGGTGTATTACTGGATGTGTAGTAAAACAGTACTGCACGTGATTGAGTCAGTTTTACATAAACATAAACCAGTGTCCGCTGTGAAAACCGCGTGATTGAATTACACTCCCTGAAAAAGAAATCGCGGCACAATTTGTCACTTACTGGGCCAGTCTAGGTTCAACCAGTAGTCATAGTATTTCGGTGTAACTTCGTGAACTGCACCATTGACGTCTCTATAGAAGATCGTACCCTCCGCGTCCATGTCGATGTAACGATATCTCTTTGTTTTACGCGCACACTTGTGAAAACACTGTGATTCAGTTTGGTTAGATCTTCGCTAACATATAGTTTATCAGTCTTCAATGTTTTCTTGTTTCTAATTATCTGCATCTTTTTCACACGGGACTGGAACTTCACGATTATGCTCCGTTTTCTGTCGGCTTTATACTGACCTAGCCGATGAGCAATATCAAAATCATATTCTGACAAGCTGAGGTTAGGTATCTTCTCGTTCAGTTTATCAGTGACCTTTTTAATTGTTTCTTCCGCAGACTCATGCTGAGTATCTGGTATGCCATCAATACGTACATTATTGCGTCTGCTGTATTGCTCTATTTTGTTTATTGATTCATCTCTGTCAGCTAGTTTCTTATCTGTGCTTCTGACCAACTGTTTGTTTTCATTCTTCATTTCTTCTATCTGCTTCGTTAGTTCAGTGACTGACATTTTAAACATACAGTGTACTTTCTAAAACACCAATTCTCTTCTCAATTGATGTCATGATGTCTTCCTTCATTTCACTGATAGTTTCTCTGATCATTGACTTCAAAAAGCTGTCGTCTTTAGTAACAACGTTTTCTAGTTTTCTGTTTATTGCACCGAGTTCGCTTTTCAGAAACTCCATGTCGATGGTTGTTGAAATGACTTCACTACCCTTTGTTTTCTTTTTCTTTTGTTTGTCTGTTTTAGATTTGTTATCAGTTTCCTTGATGCTAGAGTCAAGCTCGCTTTGGCTGCTTACGCTGCTAAGCTCCCTTTTACGTTTTTTTTCTTCTTCGTTATCGGAATCTGGCAGTGGATATTTTAACTTCGTTATTGCTGTTATTTTTGTATTGGATTGCATTCTTTTGTTTTGCAGTATACTTTTCGAAAAATTTGCGATGACCCGTCCGCTTTTTAGTTCATTGAATCAACATATGTTACATAATAATGTGTATCGTGGTTGAATATGGCGTCACCCTTGTTGCTTTATAGACATTCAACTATTACAAATACGTCCATTTTCAGATAATTGGTTATTCCGGAGAGTACGTAAATTGATTTACCTCATATTCACAATCCTAGTCCAATATTTATTTACACTATCTGTGTTGTTTTAGTTCACTTTATTTAGTTTCTTTGCAGACAGAATTTTTCCGTGCCCATCTTAAATCAGGGGAGACAATCCTATATCGCTTTCTTATAACTTGACCAATTTTACTATTCTAGGTACCAAAATAAATGGCCTGAAATTCCATTGTAGCATATTTGGTTCTAGTTTTATAGGTATTCAAAGTATAAACAATTAAACTTAAACCTCTTAATTCTGCATATCAAAATTATTTTTTTATTTTCGTGTACAGTCGCGGGAATGAAATAGTAAATGCTACCATGCAATAGAATCGTCGATGCGTGTAGCCTCGTGAATAAAATTCAAATAACGCTTGTACATACGATCGAGACGACTGTATTACACAAAGTTACTAAATTTTGCGCTTTTAGCTAATGCCTAGGTCACACATTCAGGATTTTTACTGCCGTCCTTGATAGGACCATTCCCGATTAAAATGTATCAAAAGTCTGATCAAGATCCTGTGATTCGTGGCTGGAAATTCAAACTTTTATTAAAATTTGTAAAAACATTTATTTAATCACGACAACAATCAGATATTGTTCAGGAGGCGTCCCGATCCAGCCGTTTCCAGCAGAATTCGTCACGATTATCCCGTTCTCAATCCGATTCTGATCCGATACAGCAGAATCTGTCACGACATAGTCACGATTGTAATCCGACTAGAAAAATCGGCTGAGTTTCCCGAATGTTACGGGACGCACCTAACTGTCAGGAGTGCTTGGCCGACCTCTCCGGACCATTCCCGATCCGTAGGACTCTGTTACGAACATGTACGACTGCGTTCAGACAATGATAGGACATTGAGGATAGTAATCCGACTTTTTCGCTTTTCGTGTCGTAGCGCTGTCTGATCTCAAACGGGAGCCATAATCGGCACTGTGTGAACGCCGCATTACAGACAAATTAGCTTGCAGCGTCTTGAACGGATGACATGTGTTGATCATTTTGTTTCAAACGTCTACACTTATACACGCTCATGGTATCTCAAGCTGGCAATTAAATTACATTGTACTATAACATATATTTTCACATAGGTTCATTTATCATAAATTTGGAATATCTTGTACAACTTTATCGATAGATGCAACAATATAAAGTCGGGAAATTGCAATGTTTCAACAACGGTCTAAATGACATGTGTCAAAACGCTCAAAGGATTATGGGTAACGCAATGCTGCAACTGATATTCATAAGTAACGTAAATAAAATGATTTGACAAAACATTAAATCATTGTCAACACTTGTTTAGTTTGTTTGTTTGTTTGTTGGGTTAAACATCCCACCGACAGTATTTCAGTCATTTGGAGACGATGTCTACTTAATGCAGTTATAGTGCTGCCACACTACAGTATCACGTCGTAGACATGTGGCATGATACCACACCCAGTCACATTATCCTGATACCGAGCCAACCAGTCCTGCAACTACCCTTATATGCTAAGTGTCAAGCAAGGGAGCTATAACAGTACCATTTTTTACGACGTTGGTATCGAACCCACGACCTCCCGCTCCCGAGGCGGACGCTCTAAACACTCGGCCACCGGGAACGGTACACCTGTTTAGCTAGTAATATCAATATGATATAAGTAAAAAGTGTTGTTTTTCAATTTATATGACTAATACATATCTGTAAACTTACATTTTCCGAAAATGCTTCAATTAAGGTGAAAGCGAAAGTAGGATATTTTATGAACATTTTTACAATTGGCTTTAAATTCGTATTTTTTATGTAACTTCCTTATTTCTTGATCAATTTCAAAACTCTAGGTGCCAAACAAAATAATCGTCTTAAAATTAAAGCACATATTTCTAATGATTCTTAAGATATAAGCCGGAAAACTCTGACATGACGGCAGAATCGCAGAAATTCTATATGTTTAAATTCTTATTTTTGATGTAACTTCCTTATACTTTGATCAATTTCAAAACTTAAGGTACCAATATAATCGTCTTAAAATTCTCTACATCTCATTCGCTTAATATGTTGACTTATTTAATATGGGTTTTAAGATATAAGCCGTGAAACTCTTACATAACGAAAAAATCGCTGAAATTCTACATGTTTAAATTCTTATTTTTGACGTAACTTGGATCAATTTCAAAACTTTAGGTACCAAAATAATCGTCTTAAAATTCTCTACATTTCACACGCTTTATCTATAGGAATATTTTTTATATTTTTTGAGATACAAGCTCTTAAACCTCTTGAAAAATGAAAAAATCACCAAAGCTATATGCACGAATTTCGTTTTTTCCCCATTACTCCATGAATCTTAGGTCAATCATTAAACTTTAAGCATCAAAAGAACGGCCAAACATTGCTCTACAAATAATATTCATCATCATATTTTGAAAAATCAAAGGATTTCGAGATATAAACTGTTAAACACACTGATGGTTACCGAATTTTTGTTTTTCCGCCATAACTCAACCGATTCAATCCCGATCATCAAAAACTAAATATCATCTGAAAGGTCTTTCTAAGCACTACAAATTATACGCATAGTGTCTCGATAGAATTTTTACCGTTTGTGAGATATTTAAGGCCGAAGAAAAACCCGATAATTGATATATGACCTTGACCTTTAGGATTTTCCGGAAACGGAAGTGACATGGCTCCATAGAATCTAATATTGCATCTTCAGACAAAATTTCAAGCAAATCATACAAAAAATAAAGCCAACAGGGCTTAAAAACCGTTAAGTTTTAATACGAAAGTTTTATTAGCATTATGACGTCATGTGACGTCATATGGCGTTCATCTTTTCAGAATATCAAGAAGACCTAGAGACTAATATTTAGTCCAAATATCAGCTTTCTAGCTCTTCTGGAAGCGATTTTATACGCATTTGAAATTTGACATCATTAGTTCGAATCTTGGATTCGCCATAAAACCTTTGCCTTTTCGAATTTGGAAACACGGACACCGAAAGGCACAACTAGAGCCTAACATGCACATTCTGTGAAATTTTTATGAAAATCGGTCCAGAAATAATGGCTGTAGACCGCGTACAAACTTTTTCACCTGACGTCGAATCTGACGTTATATGACGTCATAATGTTAGTTTTTAAATTTTCATTTTGAGTCAATGGCAACCCTCGAAATTAACACAAATAAAGAGGAAGAAAAAAAGAATAATAAGAATAATAAACTAGAAGTCGTTTGTTTAAGATACAAACGAAGCGGCTTTCCGTTTGCTTATTTCAAAAGTATTGAATATATAAGTTAATACAAAGAAATGGAATAATGATGCATAATGATGTAAGATTTAATACGTAAATCATCATTATCATAAATATAAACTTATGTTAAAAAATAAGCTTTAAATCTTTTTTTTATTTTCATCTTCTTAAAAAGATATCGATAAAGCATATATATGGATCTTATGTGATTACGCAACCGTTTACTTTCATGCAGAAAAAAAAAAACAGGAAAATTTTAAGATAATACTATCCTCAAGTTTTTTTCTTACGTAATTCAATCGATTTTAATTTTTTTATTCTTTATTTAATATCTTTTTCTTCGTAAGCATATTCATTGCAATTTGATCCACAAATGAAATTGTAAAAAAGAAAAAAAAAATACTTTGAAGTCCATGACTTGTATTTGTCCATGTATTTGTCATTTTCTTAAGGTTTGCAGAAAGCCGTGAAAGCAAATGCAATAAGTTATCCGTATAGGTTTTCTGGCTCTAGTATTATTTTACTTATTCATCGTAAATGCGACTCTCTTAGTAAAAAATGTACCACAATTCACTATACAACGCAGGCACTCTTTCCTGCAAAAGAACAATCGGATCTTGCTCAACCAACCCAATGACCGCTTTCATTTCTTTCTTCAAATTAATGTATTTTCATGAATTAGCCCTGTAAAGAAAAACATGAATAGGTCATGTTTGATAATGTAATCACTTGAGTTTTTCTGCGCATGTCAAGGCACGGCAATATTACTTATTTAAAGTTAATATGTCCAATCTTATGATTTTTTAATGTATTTTGCTTACAAATCAATGTTGTCATAAACAAGTGACACAACATAAGTTCCTTAAGGTATGCTTTAGATTGCCACAATACTCATGACGCTGAAGCGCGAATACAAATTGAAATGAATGATTTTAATATTTCAACCACGGCAAAATTAAGTGACTAAAGAAAAGTATCTGTTTTGGAAGGACATGATTAGCTAACGTTCTATTAATGCAGCAAAAATTATTTTCGAGAATGTGAACAGGTTTGTTTTCACATTTTCAAGTAAGCGTTCCATCAAACATGAATATCTGCCATGTTTGATGACGTAATAACTTAAAATTTTCAAACCCTTATGAACGTACTAATTTTCTTCATTCTTGAAAATTTTAAGTTCATTGATCTAATTGACGATTTTATATGATTTTTTTAAAATAATTATTGCTTTAGTATTCATGATGTCATAACCACGTGACAAATCAAACATTTCTCGCAGTATGCATCACTTCAATTTTAACTCTATTAATTCTGAAGATTTCAATTAAAATTGTTTCAAAATTCATGATATCAGAGCAAGAGAAATGTTAAAAAAATGTCTTTTTGTCTTTTTAATGACGTCATAACCACGTAACTTAAAAGAAAATCATTCAGAAAAAAGAATGCAAACCTCATGCCGATATGCTGTCCAATTTTTATGCTTCTAACGCATCAGTGGGCTTTGTAACATTAAAATGTAATTTAAGGACCTAAGTTCGAATCTCGGTTTTGCCATGATATCTTTATTTTCAAATTTGGAAATTTGAAAGCCAAGGTGCAAATCTTCATCCTAAAATAATCTTCTGTGAAAATATCAAGATAATCGGACCAAAACTGAAGGCTCTAAAACGCGAACAAACTTTTAAAGCTGACGTCAAATCTGACGTCATTTGACGTCATTGAAAATTAAAAATAAGAATTAAAAATTTTAAAAAGAAAAATTTTAAAAAATGATACCAGAGCGAAAGAAATTTAAAAAAAGTTGCTTTTTGTCGTTTTTATGACGTCATAACCACGTAACTTAAGAAAAAATCCTTTAAGAAACAGAAAGAAGATCTCAAGGCCGATTTGCTGTCCAATTTTCATGCTTCTAACCCATTAGGTGGCCTTGTAACATTAAAATATATATTTAAGGACCTAAGTTCGAATCTCGGTTTTGCCATAAAATCTTTATATTTTCGAATTTGGAAATTTGAATGCCAAGGTGCACATCTACATCCTAAAATACATATTCTGAGAAAATATCAAGATAATCGGACCAGAATTGAAGGCTCTAGAGCGCGAAAAATCTTTTGTAGCTGACGTCAAATCTGACGTCATTTGACGTCATTGAAAATTACAAATAAATGAATTTATAAATTTTAACTTTTTAATCGCTGCAATACAATTTTCAAAAAGATTGAGTCAAAAGTAATGATACCAGAGGAAAAGAAATTTTTCAAAAATATGCTTTTTGTCTATTGTATGACGTCATAACCACGTGACTTGAGATATAAAGTCCTTCAGGAAATCGAAAGCAGACCTCTTGGCCGATTTGCTGTCCAATTTTCATGCTTCTAACCCATTAGCTGCCCTTGTTACATTTTAGGACCTAAGTTCGAAACTCGGTTTTGCCATAAAATCTCAATTTTTTCAAATTTGGAAATTTGAAAGACAGGGTGCACGTCTACATTCTTAAATACATCTACTGTGAAAATATCAAGAAAATCGGACCAGAATTGAAGGCTCTAGGGCGCGAACAAACTTTTGAAGCTGACGTCAAATCTGACGTCATTTGACGTCAATGAAAATTGAAAACACTTGATTTTAAAAATTTTTACTTTCTTGTCGACGCATTTTAATTTTCATGCTGCTTGGCCATTGGCAACATATATAAATTAACTCTTGAATTAGGTTGGAAGAAGAAGAATAATAATAATAATAATAAGAAAAATAATAAACATAACAAACCCTATACGTTTTCCGCAAGTTTGCGGAAAGCCGTAAAAAACAGTACAAACCCAATAGGACTTTCTGCCAGTAGGCAGAAAGTCCTAATAAAAAAAAGAATAAACATAACAAACCCACAGGTTGCGGAAAGCCGTAATAAGAACTAGAAGTCGTTTGTTTAAGATACAAACGAAGCGGCTTTCCGTTTGCTTATTTCAACGGTATTAAATATATAAGTTAATACAAAAAAAATGGAATAATGATGCATAATAATGTATGATTTAATACGTAAATCATCTTTATCTTAAATATATACTTACGATTATGTTCAAAAATAAGCTTTAAATCTTTTTTTTTTTCATTTTTTTTCTTAAAGATATTGAGAAAGCATAAATATGGATTTATTTTTTGCACCCTTTTTACATTTAAAAAAAAACAAAAAAAAAAACAAAAAAAAACAAAACAAAAAAACAGGAAAATTTTAAGATAATAATATCCTCAAGAATTGTTTTTCTTACGTTATTCAATCGATTTTTTTTTATTCTTTATTTAATATCTTTTTCTTTGTAACGAATCTTTAAACTTATTATTGAGTTTTACATTTGCAAAATTAGAGGGAAACAAAGGCAGAGGTGTAAGCAAAATAATGAAAATAAGTTCTTATTTCTATGTAATTAACGTTATAAAAGTCTAGAAACTTTCAACTATTCTTTTGCTTTGTATATTTGCTTATTTTTACAGATTTAGGAAAAGAAACCGTTAAACATTTAGAAAACATAAAAAATCGATAGGAAGATATACATGTATTTGTCATTTTCTTCAGGTTTTCAGAAAGCAGTGATAGCAAATGCAATAAGATATCCGTAAAGGTTTTCTGGCTCTAGTATAATTATACTAATTCATCGTAAATGCGACTCATTTACTCAAAAACGTATCACAATTCACTATTCAACGCAGGCATTCATTCCTGCAAAAGAACAATCGGATCTTGCTCAACCAACCCAATGACCACTTACATGTCTTTCTGCAAATTAATAGATTTCCATGAATAAGCCCTTTTACGAAAAACATGAATAAGTCATGTTTGAAAACGTAATCACTTGAAATTTTCTGGACTTTTCGCGCATGTTAAGGTACGGCATTATTACTTATTTAAAGTTAATATATACAATCTTTTGATTTTTTTTTTTTACAAATCAATTTAAAAAAAAAACATCAATGCTCATGACGCTGGAGCGCGAATACGTATTGAAATGAATATTTTTTATATTTTGACGACGTCAAAATCAAGTGACTAAAGAAAAATATCTTTTTTGCAAGGACATGTTCAGCTAACGTTCTATTAATCCAGAAAAAAAGTATCTTCGAGAATGCGAACAGGTTTGTTTTCACATTTTCAAGTAGGCATTCCATCAAACATGAATAACTGCCATGTTTGATGACGTAATCACTTGAAATTTTCAAGACCTTATGAACGTACTAAGTTTCTACATTTTTTAAAAGTTTAAGTTCATTGGTCTAATTGGCGATTTTATATGATTTTTCAAAATAATTATAGTTTAAGTATGCATGACGTCATAATCACGTGACAAAACAAATATTTCTTGCAGTATGCATCACTTCAATTTTAACTCTATCAATTCTGAAGATATAATTAAGATTGACTTTAAATACATGATATCGGAGCGAAAGAAATCTTTAAAGAGACATGTTTTTTTGTCTTTTTGATGACGTCATAACCACATAACTAAAGAGAAATTCATTCAGAAAATAGAACGTAAACTTCTATGCCGATGTGCTGTCCAATTTTCATGCTTGTAACGCATCAGGGGGCTTTGTAACATTTAAATTTAATTTTTGACCAAAGTTCGAAACTCGGTATTGCCATAAAATCTTAATCTTTTCGAATTTGGCAATTTGAATGCCAAGCTGGACATCTACATCCTAAAATACATCTTTTGTAAAAATATCAAGATAATCGGACCTATATTGAAGGCTCTAGAGCGCGAACAAACTTTTGAAGCTGACGTCAAATCTGACGTCATATGACGCCAATGAAAATTGAAAATGATTGAATGTATAAAAAGATACTTTTTTATCGCTGCAATTTCAATTTCATTAAAATTGACTCAAAATGTATGATGCCAGAGGGAGAGAAATCTTTGAAAAAATAGGATTTTGTCCATTAACTGACGTCATAACCACGTGACTTAAAAGGAAATCTTTCAGAGAAAAGAAAGTAGACCTCTGGGCCAATAAGCTGTCCAATTTTCATGCTTCTATCTCATCAGTAGCATTTGTAACATTAAATAATAGTTTTAGGACCAAAGTTCGAAACTCGGTTTTGCCATAAATTCTTAATTTTTTCGAATTTAAAAATTTGAAAGATAAGGTGCACATCTACATCATAATATACATCTTCTGTGAAAATATCAAGATAAAATATCAAAAAATAAAGGCTCCAGAGCGCGAACAAACTTTTGAAGCTGACGTCAAGTCTGACGTCAATTGACGTCATTGAAAATTTAAAATTATTGAATTTAAAAATTTATACGTTTTTGTCGAGGCAATTTAATTTTCATGTTGCTTAGACACTGACAACTTATCGAAATTAACTCTTAGATTTGGTTGGAAAAAAAGGAATAATAATAATAATAATAACTAGAAGTCGTTTGTTTAAGATACAAACGAAGCGGCTTTCCGTTTGCTTATTTCAAAGGTATTGAATATATAAGTTAATACAAAGACATGGAATAATATTGGCTAATAATGTTTAATTTAATACGTAAATCATCATTATCATAAATATATACTTATGTTCAAAATTAAGCTTTATTTTTTTATATTTTTTTTCATTTTCATCTTCTTAGGAAGATATTGAGAAAGCATATATATGGACCTTATTTGATTACGCAACAGTTTACTATCATGCAGAAAAAATACTAATACAATCCTCAAGTTTTTTTTTTACGTTAGTCAATCAATTTTAAAAGTTTTTTATTCTTTATTTAATATCTTTTTCTTCGTAAGCATATTACTTAAGAAATATTCATTGCAATTTGACCCACAATTGAAATTAAAAAAAAAAAAAAAAATTTTAAACCTTTCAACCTTTAAATTGATTGAGTTTTACATTTAATTAGATAGAAACAAAGGCAGAGGTGTAAGCAAAATTATGAAAATACTTTCTTATTTATATGTAATTAACGTTATAAACGTCTTGAAACTTTCAACAATTCATTTGCTTTATATATTTGCTTATTTTTACAGATTTAGAAAAAGAAACCGTTAAACACTTAGAAAAAACATAAAAAATCAATAGGTAGATCTACATGTATTTCGCATTTTCTTAAGGTTTACAGAAACCCGTGAAAGCAAATGCAATAAGTTATCCATATAGGTTTTCTGGCTCTAGTATAATTGTACTAATTCATCGTAAATGCGACTCTTTTAGAAAAAAAATGTACCACAATTCACTATTTAAGTTTAAGTTCATTGATCTAATTGGTGATTTTATATGAATTTTTAAAATAATTCTTGCTTTAGTATTCATGACGTCATAACCACGTGACAAATCAAACATTTCTTGCAGTATGCATCACTTCAATTTTAACTCTATCAATTCTCAAGATTTCAATTAAGACTGAATCAAAATTCATGATACCAGAGCAAGAGAAATGTTAAAAAATGCCTTTTTGTCTTTTTAATGACGTCATAACCACGTGACGTAAAAGAAAATCATTCAGAAAAAAGAATGTAAACCTCTATGCCGATATGCTATCCAATTTTCATGCTTCTAACGCATCAGGGGGCTTTGTAACATTAAAATGTAATTTAAGGACCAAAGTTCGAATCTCAGTTTTGCCATGAAATCTTTATATTTTCGAATTTGGAAATTTGAATGCCACGGTGCAAATCTACATCCTAAAATACATCTTCTGTGAAAATATCAATATAATCGGACCAAAATTGAAGGCTCTAGAGCGCGAACAAAATTTTGAAGGTGACGTCAAATCTGACGTCATTTGACGTCATTGAAAATTAAAAATAAATGAATTTATAAATTTAAAGACTTAAATCGCTGCAATACAATTTTCAAAAAGATTGAGTCAAAAGTCTTGATACCAGAGGGAAATAAATTTTTTAAAAAGTTGCTTTTCGTCGTTTTTATGACGTCATAATCACGTGATTTAAGAAAAAATCCTTTAAGAAATAGAAAGAATACCTCTAGGCCGATATGCTGTCCAATTTTCATGCTTCTAACGCAACAGGGGGCTTTGTAACATTAAAATGTAATTTTAAACAAATTTTTGGAAATTTGAATGCCACGGTGCAAATCTACATCCTAAAATACATCATCTGTAAAATATAAAAAAAATCGGACCAGAATTGAAGCCTTTAGAGCGCGAACAAACTTTTAAAGCTGACGTCAAATCTGACGTCATTTGACGTCATTGAAAATTAAAAATAAATAAATTTATAAATGTAAACTTTTTAATCGCTGCAATACAATTTTTAAAAAGATTGAGTGAAAAGTCATGATATAAGAGCGAAATAAATTTTTAAAAAAGTTGCTTTTTGTCGTTTTTATGACGTCATAATCACGTGACTTAAGAAAAAATCCTTTAAGAAATAGAAAGAAGACCTCTATGCCGATATGCTGTCCAATTTTCATTCTTCTAACGTTTAGGTTCCCTTGTAACATTAAAATATAAATTTAGGACCTAAGTTCGAATCTTGGTTTTGCCATAAAATCTCAATTTTTTCAAATTTTGAAATTTGAATGCCATGGTGCACATCTACCTTCTAAAATACATCTACTGTGAAAATATCAAGAAAATCAGACCTGAATTGAAGGTTCTAGAGCGCGAACAAACTTTTGAAGCTGACGTCAAATCTGACGTCAATTGACGTCTTTGAAAATTAAAAATTATTGAATTTAAAAATTTATACTTTTTTGTCGAAGCATTTTAATTTTCATGTTGCTTGACCATTGGCAACATATATAAATTAACTCTTGAATTAGGTTGGAAGAAGAAGAATAATAATAATAATAATAAGAAAAATAAACATAACAAACCCTATACGTTTTCCGCAAGTTTGCGGAAAGCCGTAACTAGAATCGCAATCAGAATTGCGATATCATCGGTTTTCGCAATTCAATCACTTTTTTAAGCAACAGAAATTGAAACGTATCATATTAGATCGTTTTAGATTTGGGGCTTTTTTGTGCAAATAAAAATGACAATAATTGGTATATGACCTTGACATATTATGCTTGCTTTTTTCTATGATTTTATTTGTTTTATAAAAATGCATAAACAGTGAAATAATGATGAAGATTGAACAAAAAATAAAGTCAGGAGCAGCAAAAAAGAGGAAACATATGGATATACAATTGTTTGATAAGAGGATCAAACTTTGGACTGTGGTCATTTGATCAAATGAAGTCCGATCTTCAAAAACTAAACACCAATGGAAAGATCTCTTCACAGACTAAAACTTTTGTTCATATACTTTCTATAAAATATTTTTAGATTTGGAGCTATTTTATGCCGATAAAAATAACAATAACTTGTATATGACCTTGACCTTTGCATATTATGCTTGATTTTCGTTTCTATGAATTTATCCGTTTTATAAAAATGCATAAAAAGTGAAATAATGATGAAGATTGAACAAAAAATAAAGTCAGGAGCAGCAAAAAAGAGGAAACATATGGATATACAATTGTTTGATAAGAGGATCAAACTTTGGACTGTGGTCATTTGATCAAATGAAGTCCGATCTTCAAAAACTAAACATTAATGGAAAGATCTCTTCAACGACTAAAACTTTTGTTCATATACTCTCTATAAAATATTTTTAGATTTGGAGCTATTTTATGCCGATAAAAATAATAATAATTGGTATATGACCTTGACCTTTGCATATTATGCTTGATTTTTTTCTACAAATTTATTTGTTTTATGAAAATGCATAAACAGTGAAATAATGATGAAGATTGAACAAAAAATAAAGTCAGGAGCAGCGAAAAAGAGGAAACATATGGATATACAATTGTTTGATAAGAGGATCAAATTTTGGACTGTGGTCATTTGATCAAATGAAGTCCAATCCTCAAAAACTAAATATTAATGGTAAGATCTCTTCACAGACTAAAACTTTTGTTCATATACTTTCTATAAAATATTTTTAGATTTGGAGCTATTTTATGCCGATAAAAATAATAATAATTGGTATATGACCTTGACCTTTGCATATTATGCTTGATATTTTTTCTATGAATTTATTTGTTTTATAAAAATGCATAAACAGTGAAATAATGATGAAGATTGAATAAAAAATAAAGTCAGGAGCTGCAAATAACCGTAAAAGTCATGCTTTGAAAATGTTGATTTTTCGAAAATATTGGTAAAGTTTGACCGCGTACTGTGGACAAACCATGCATTTCTCAAAATCGCCACACCATATATTTTGTGCGTATATGTCTTGCGAATCACATGCAACAAACAAAATTCTCCTATCTCATCTCTAAAAGAAATGGGGACTTTTTTCGTAGACCTACCTTTATATCATCGTTTTTTCGAGATTCGAACTTTCAACCTCCTGTAGCACGAAAGTTTTATATACGCTAATAATTGAAACGTATCATATTTTATTAAGTTTCTGACAAGGAACACAATGCAAAAAACCGCATTTGAATCGGACCTCAAATAACAGAGTTATTAGCCCTTAGTCATTTTTACAAAACGCCACCTAGCGGCAAAACTAAGACAAAAATGAAAATTTTCTCAACGTTAGGATCAAATTCAGATTATAGGACAAAACTGGTAAAAAAATCAGAAATGTGACTTTTTTCTATCATGGTGATATGCCGTTCACAAAAAAAGGTTAGAAAAATAATAATAAACTAGAACCGCAAAGCGGCATCTTGGTTTTCGCTTTTAATTTGACTAGTAAGAGTACTGGTTTCAACTGCAGACATAATTGATTGATATTAACTTTATTCGAATATTTTTGTAAATTGATCAAATGAAGTCAGATCTTCAAAAACTAAACATCATTAGAACGATCTCTTCACGAACTAAAACTTTTATTCATATACCTTCTTTAAAATATTTCTAGATTTGAAGCTATTTTGTGCCGATAAAAATAACAATAATCGGTATTATGACCTTGACCTTTGTATATTTTCATCGTTATTTATATAGTTTATTTGTATTATTTAAATGCATAAACAGTGAAACAATGATGAAGATTGAACAAAAATAAAGTCAGGAGCTGCAAAAAAGAAGCAACATATGGATTTACAATTGTTTGATAAAAGGATCAAAATTTGGACTGTGGTCATTTGATCAAATGAAGTCCGATCTTCAAAAACTAAACACCAATGGAAAGATCTCTTCACAAACGAAAACTTTTGTTCATATACTTTCTATAAAATATTTTTAGATTTGGAGCTATTTTATGCCGATTAAAATAACAATTATTGGTATATGACCTTGACCTTTGCATATAATGCTTGATTTTTTTTCTATGATTTTATTTGTTTTATAAAAATGCATAAACAGTGAAATAATGATGAAGATTGAACAAAAAATAAAGTCAGGAGCAGCAAAAAAGAGGAAACATGTGGATATTCAATTGTTTTATAAGAGGATCAAACTTTGGACTGTGGTCATTTGATCAAATGAAGTCCGATCTTCAAAAACTAAACACCAATGGAAAGACCTCTTCACAGACTAAAACTTTTGTTCATATACTTTCTATAAAATAGTTTTAGATTTGGAGCTATTTTATGCCGATATAAATAATAATAATTGGTATATGACCTTCACCTTTGCAAATTATGCTTGATTTTTTTCTATGATTTTATTTGTTTTATAAAAATGCATAAATAGTGAAATAATGATGAAGATTGAACAAAAAATAAAGTCAGGAGCAGCAAAAAAGAGGAAACATGCGGATATACAATTGTTTGATAAAAGGATCAAACTTTGGACTGTGGTCATTTGATCAAATGAAGTCCGATCTTCAAAAACTAAACACCAATGGAAAGACCTCTTCACAGACTAAAACTTTTGTTCATATACTTTCTGTAAATATGTTTAGATTTGGAGCTATTTTATGCCGATAATAATATAATATTGGTATATGACCTTGACCTTTGCTATTATGCTTGAATTTTTTTCTATGATTTTATTTGTTTTATAAAAATGCATAAACAGTGAAATAATGATGAAGATTAAACAAAAATTAAAGTCAGGAGCAGCAAAAAAGAGGAAAAATAGGATTACAATGTTTGATAAAAGGATCAAACTTTGGTCATTTAATCAAATGAAGTCCGATCTTCAAAAAATAAACACCAATGGAAAGATCTCTTCACAGACTAAAACTTTTGTTCATATACTTTCTATAAAATATTTTTAGATTTGGAGCTATTTTATGCCGATATAAATAATAATAATTGGTATATGACCTTGACCTTTGCATATTATGTGTGATTTTTTTTCTATTACTTTATTTGTTTTATGAAAATGCATTAACAGTGAAAAAATGATGAAGATTGAATAAAAAATAAAGACAGGAACTGCAAATAACCGTAAAAGTCATGCTTTTAAAATGTTGATTTTTCGAAAATATTGGTAAAGTTTGACCGCATACTGTTGACAAACCATGCATTTCTCAAAATCGCCACACCATATATTTTGTGCGTATGTGTCTTGCGAATCATATGCAACAAACAAAATTCTCCTATCTCATCTCTGAAAAAAATGGGCACTTTTTTCGTAGACCTACCTTTATTTCATCGTTTTTTTCGAGATTTGAACTTTCAACCTCCTGTAGCACGAAAGTTTTATATACGCAAATAATTGAAACGTATCATATTTTATTAAGTTTCTGACAAGGAACACAATACAAAAAACCGCATTTGAATCGGACCTCAAATAACAGAGTTATTAGCCCTTAGTCATTTTTACAAAACGCCACCTAGCGGCAAAACTAAGACAAAAATGAAAAATTTCTCAACGTGAGGATCAAATTCAGATCTTAGGACAAAAGTGGTAAAAAAATCAGAAATGTGACTTTTTTCTATCATGGTGATATGCCGTTCACAAAAAAAGGTTAGAAAAATAATAATAACTAGAACCGCAAAGCGGCATCTTGGTTTTCGCTTTTAACTTGACTAGTAAGAGTACTGGTTTCAACTGCAGACATAATTGATTGATATTAACTTTATTCGAATATTTTTGTTAATTGATCAAATTAAGTCCGATCTTCAAAAACTAAACATCATTAGAACGATCTCTTCACGAACTAGAACTTTTGTTCATATACTTTCTATAAAATATTTCTAGATTTGAAGCTATTTTGTGCCGATAAAAATAATCGGTATTATGACCTTGACCTTTGCATATTTTCATCGTTATTTACTATGAGTTTATTTTTATTATTTAAATGCATAAACAGTGAAAAAATGATGAAGATTGAACAAAAATAAAGTCAGGAGCTGCAAAAAAGAAGCAACATATGGATTTACAATTGTTTGATAAAAGGATCAAACTTTCGACTGTAGTAATTTTATCAAATGAAGTCCGATCTTCAAAAACTAAACACCAATGGAAAGATCTCTTCACAAACTCAAACATTTGTTCATATACCTTCTTTAAAATATTTTTAGATTTGAAGTTATTTTGTGCCGATAAAAATAACAATAATCGGTATTATGACCTTGACCTTTGCATATTTTCATCGTTATTTACTATGAGTTTGTTTGTATTATTTAAATGCATAAACAGTGAAAATATGATGAAGATTGAACAAAAAATAAAGTCAGGAGCTGCAAAAAAGAGGAAACATACGGATTTACAATTGTTTGATAAAAGGATCAAACTTTGGACTAAGGTTATTTTATCAAATGAAGTCCGATCTTCAAAAACTAAACACCAATGGAAAGATCTCCTCACAGACTAAAACTTTTGTTCATATACTTTCTATAAAATATTTTTAGATTTGGAACTATTTTATGCCGATAAAAATAATAATAATTGGTATATGACCTTGACCTTTGCATATTATGCTTGTTTTTTCTTCTAGGATTTTATTCGTTTGATAAAAATGCATAAACAGTGAAATAATGATGAAGATTGAACAAAAAATAAAGTCAGGAGCAGCAAAAAAGAGGAAACATATGGATATACAATTGTTTGATAAGAGGATCAAACTTTGGACTGTGGTCATTTGATCAAATGAAGTCCGATCTTCAAAAACTAAACATTTATGGAAAGATCTCCTCACAACCTCAAACTTTTGTTCATATACTTTTATAAAATATTTTTTTTAAACAGTGAAAAATGATGAAATTGAACAAAAAATAAAGTCAGGAGCAGCAAAAAAGAGGAAACATATGGATATACAATTGTTTGATAAGAGGATCAAACTTTGGACTGTGGTCATTTGATCAAATGAAGTCCGATCTTCAAAAACTAAACATTTATGGAAAGATCTCCTCACAACCTCAAACTTTTGTTCATATACTGTCTATAAAATATTTTTAGATTTGGAGCTATTTTATGCCGATATAAATAATAATAATTGGTATATGACCTTGACCTTTGCATATTATGGGTGATTTTTTTTCTATGATTTTATTTGATTGATAAAAATGCATTAACAGTGAAAAAATGATGAAGATTGAACAAAAAATAAAGTCAGGAGCTGCAAATAACCTTAAAAGTCATGCTTTTAAAATGTTGATTTTTCGAAAATATTGGTTATGTTTGACCGCGTACTGTGGACAAACCATGCATTTCTCAAAATCGCCACCCCATATATTTTGTGCGTATATGCCTTGCAAATCATATGCAACAAACAAAATTCTTTTATCTCATCTCTGAATAAAATGGGCACGTTTTTGGTAGACCTACCCTCATTTCACAGTTTTTTTCGAGATTCGAACTTTCAACTTCCTGTAGCACGAAAGTTTTATATACGCAAATTTTTGGAACCTATCATCTTTTATTGGGCTATTTACAAGGAACATTGTGCAAAAACCGCATTTGAATCGGACTTCAAATAATGGAGATATTGCTTATTAAACATTTTCATATAAAACGCCCCCTGGCGGGAAAATCAAAGCAAAAATGAAAATTATCTCGACGTTAGGATCATCTTCAAATACGTGGTTATTACTGATAAAAGTTTCATAGATGTGGCTTTTCTCACCTCGGAGCTATGCCGTTCACAAAAAAGGGTTAGAAAAAAAACAAAAAAAACTAGAACCGCAAGCGGTATCTCGGTTTTCGCTTTTAACCTAATCAACTTGAACACATTATTTCAACTCAGCCACAATTTTCAATATGAAACAGAACGAAAAAGTTTCTGAAGACCTACCCTCATTTGCACAGTTGTTTTTTTTTGCGAGGTTCGAACATTCAACCTTCCGTAGCTCAAAAGCTTTCAGCCACACGGACCCTCGAATCCTATCATATGTTATTAGGCTATCAACAGGGAACAGAATGCAAAAAACCGCATTCGAATCGGACTTCAACTTTTTGAGTTATAAGCAAAAGAATGATTTCAAAAAAAGCGCCCCCTAGCGGCAAAATGAGAAAGAAAATTGATTAAAATTTTACTGTTAGGTACCTAGCAAAGCAGCAAATAGTTAAATCAAGTATACTAGTCGCACAAGACAAACTTTTATTCTTATGTATCAGAATTTGAAGCATATAAACCTGATTTACAATTATTCCCAAAAAGGATCAAACTTTGGACTGCCGTATAATGACCAAATCAACTCCGATCTTCAAAAACTAAACATTATTGGAAAGAACTCTTTAAGAACTAAATCTTTTGTTCATATACTCTCAATGAAATAATTTTAGTTTTGGAGCTATTTGTGGCCGAATAAAAACACAATAATCGTAATATGACCTTGACCTTTTCATTTATTTTTTAACTTTTTAATTGTGATCCCCTTTCAGACATAACAATACATAACTTGTGAAAATATCATGAAGAATTAACAAAAAATACAGTCAAAAGCGATAAAAAACATGTTTTTGAAACTTTAAATTTTCCTAAAATTTAGTGAAGTTTGACCGTTTCCAGAGGACAAACCATACATTTCCTAAATTCCCCACCCCATATATTTTGTGCGTATATGTCTTGCAAATCATTTGCAGCAAACAGAATTCTTCTATCTGATCTCTAACAAAAATGGATAGGTTTTTCGTAGACCTACCCTCATTTGCACAGTTTTTTGCGAGGTTCGAACTTTCAACCTTCTGTAGCTCAAATACTTTCAGCGACACGTACCCTCGAAACCTATCATATTTTATTTGGCTATCAACAAGGAACAGAATGCAAAAAACCGCATTTGAATCGGACCTCAAATAAGTGAGTTATTAGCCATTAATAAATTTCATGCAAAACGCCCCCTGGCGGGAAAAGTAAGACATAAATGAAAATTTTCTCAACGTTAGGATCATTTTCAAATACGTGCTAATAACTGATTAAAATTTCATACATGTGACTTTTTTCTATCATGGTGATATGCCGTTCACAAAAAAAGGTTAGAAAAATAATAAAAAAACTAGAATCGCAATCAGAATTGCGATATCATCGGTTTTCGCAATTCAATCACTTTTTTAAGCAACAGAAATTGAAACGTATCATATTAGATCGTTTTAGATATGGGGCTTTTTTGTGCAAATAAAAATGACAATAATTGGTATATGACCTTGACATATTATGCTTGCTTTTTTCTATGATTTATTTATTTTATAAAAATGCATAAACAGTGATAATGATGAAGATTGAACAAAAAAAAAAGTGGAGAGCAAAAAAAAAGAGGAA